>CM065054.1:21583843-21956343 GCA_032883995.1 Coronaproctus castanopsis
AACCGGGCAGGAGTAGACTATGATCTCACCATCAATGAAAAAAACAAAAAAATTTATGATAATAAATAAGTGGACAGAACGTTAACAAAAATATGAATTAACGGCAAAGAAATCGAGCAGGTACAAGAATTTAAATACTTGGGCAGGAACATACACAGCCAAGTCTTTCAAATATATAGCAGCATGTGAAATGTGGTTTCACCGTAAAATGTTACGCATCCCCTGGATATGGAAATTAAGTAATGATGAAGTACTGAAGAGAATTTATACAGAAAGATATCTAGTAGAGGAAATAAAGAATCGTAAAATAAGTTATTTTTCTCATATAATTAGAGAAAGTATGAGCTGTTAAAGCTAATAATTCATGGAAGAATAGAGGGTCGGAGAGCACCCGGAAGAAAGAAAACGACATGGTTATAAAATATAAAGCAATGGACGGGGCTTGAAAGTATTGAAACGCTGATGCGGGCTGCCGAAAATAGAAATCTCAATACTATGATGTCAACACGCAGTGACGCGTAAGACACATGAAGAAGGATCAACATTAGTTAACAACATGTTATAGTTAAGAATAGTATTTAATCACCTTTTATAAATATACATGAATTTCCATAAATTATGTTTAAAACTTCATAAAACGTTTTTATTAATTTTTTTTTTTTTTAGCACAACTCATTTAATTTTATTTAAGCAATACAGAAATCTCTACGTTACTCACCTCGCACATTTAAAACTTTTCAACACAAGTCATTTTTATCAAAATATGATTTTAGAAGAAAAAAATGTTAATTTTAGTCTCCCAATATGTGTATGTATGTGTAATATATATATATAATATTTGTGCGCGATGCGTGTGTATATACATAAAATAGTAATATTAATCCGTGGAAGTTTAAAAACGTAATGAAAATTTTTTAATGTAGAGAACATACTATTTTTAGACTGTTGTAATTTTAAACAGAATATTTCGACGAATGATTATTTAAAATCGCTGGACAATTTACGCACAATATTATATTTCATAATATTTCAATCGATGAAAGAGAGAAAACTATTTATAAGCGTTTTTTCTCTGTCGATGGTGCGATTTTTCTTTAAACAGTATGACAGACTTTTTTTGGAATCCGAGTTTACCTTCGAGGAGATTACTGTTTATATGTGTGTAATATGTTTAGGGGGGGACTAAAATATTTTTTCCCTTAAAAGAATTTCGTGTCAAACGATATTAAAAGATAAAAGTACACATATTTAACAAAATTACGTATATTAGAGTACATTTTATATACAATAGATATGTCTGTATGCACGCAATTAATAAAAATCAAATATTGCAAATGAGAACTTCGTGAAATTTAAGAATTTTCGTTTCTTTTTTTTCTTTTTTTATAAAAAAAAAACAAATATGAAACGTTCATTGATTTCTTGGAAAATAGTTGTCTTTTTTTTTGTATTGTATTTTTTTAACACCAAATTTTCAACTAATTATTCCATATTCATTTCAACATTGGAATGTGCATCTAAATAACTACGCACAATTTTTACAATATTATTACTCATTTCGGATGTGGTGTGAATAGGAACTGTATTGTTCATGTTGCACATTTGGGATGTTGTCGGCACATGAACTCCATTGTGGTCTAATTTGTCGTCTGAATCTATAAAAAATTGCTTAACGCGAAAAGATTTCATCTCAGAACCGAATTGATTCGTCGTTATTTTTTAAAACCGTCCGTTGACACGCGTTGATTTCGCGCGTGACAAGTTACTGTTATATATATGTATATATCTATAAATATAAAAATATAATATATGCGGAACGAACTTTGAGAGAGCTACATCCAGCAATGGATTAAAATTATCTGAAAGATATATATATAATGTATGCATCTGTGTATGTATATATGATGCACCTTTATATATGTTGCGTGACATTTATATGTGTGTGTGTGTTACTAACATTGTCACCGTGTGTGTATATTTAGAAATTAGTTGTTGTACATAGGTCTTTGTTGCCTTTTTAAACGTTCAAAAATATTTAATAAATATGAAATATATCATCTTTTAATTTCGAAGAAAACGCGGCGACGAAAAGATAATTTTTTGTCTATTTGAATTTTTATTTTATATGCGGAAAAGATAAATCAGAATGAATTTTATATTTAAATTTTACGTTTAAAATTCATTAGTTACGAAATATTCGTCCGTATAAAAAAAACACACGATTCCCTCAATTTCTTATATATATTGCTAGCCTTCGCTGTAAGTGGACAATTTGTTTATCCGATTGTCTATTGGAATGGAACACATTCAGCTGGTAAAAGCCAATTATTGTAAGGCTGTAATGAAATAAAAGTTGGAGAGAAATTATTAACGAATAATTCATCGGAGACCGAGAAAGCAAAATGAAAAATCCGACACGTCCTAAATTACAAGAACGATCTTCGAACAGATGAAATTTTAGACGAAGGTAAGTAAATAACTTTGCCCTGAAATCGCGCCGATTTTTGAGTACATGAATGCTTATACACGCGCGTGCTATGCATAATATCATCATGCGATAACAGAATAATTATCTCGTAAATTGGGAAAACGTTTCATTTTTAAAATAATTATACAATTTTGTTTGTTGCGAAAAAAAAATAATAATATTAAATGTTTAAAATTAGAAATTTACACAAAGAATAAAACGAAGAACTCGGTTATGTTAGGAATGCTCATAATATGGAACCTATATAAGTAGGTCGCAAACTTGCCATAACATGACAAAATTGGTGAGGTGTATCGGAATGTTATTGCTGAGTGTATAATGTAAGTTATTATCTATAAACTTTACTAGTTATAAGAAAATTCATATCACCAAGTATGTAAAATCCAGTAGTGATTGCTTTGTATAAAATCCATTACGAGTAGACCACTAATACACAAGCTGCTGATGAAGGTACAGTTCGATAAAGGGATGAGATACCCGAGAGAAATTTTCCCCGATGTTTGTTCACATTTCTTAAAATTTTGGGAGCGACGTATGTAGCAGCTCATAATAGATAAATTGGATTAATCCTTTATATAAGATAAGCCTCTGAGAATGGCGGATGCCCCAAGTGTTGTGTTGCATTCGACTTATGTTACTAAAAAGAATATTTTAATTGGAATAAACGTAGTTGTTATGAGGTATAAATGTGAGTTTGTTATCAATTAGAATACACTTATGCGCTGGCGCGTAGAAAAAGACAATCCCAGTTCTGTTACTGTTTCCCCTAAAAATTCAATGATCAGTCTAATTTCTTCAAAATCATAATAATTGGTGACATTGAGTACCAGACAGAGGTCATCGATGTTAAAAATTAATTCACAAAAGAGCTTACAAAAGTTCTCTTTATATTATACTAACAAATTCCATCGTGTAGGTCCAAGTACATTCACAGCTAGCTTTTCTTGAAATTCTATCATTGAATTAGCTAAATGTATTAAATTTATAATTTTAGGATTGTAGACTACTTGCACTTGTTGAACGCACCGACAATAACTAGCGAGAAGACAACAACAGTCATTTTTGCATTCAGAATATTTTTCACTAAATTTTATAGACAGCACTCGCCGTTAAATAATTCACATGAAAACCAAGTTGATTATCATGTTCATTTATTTAAAGTAAAATCGAATGATTAACCACTTTTTCAAAACTGTTTTGTTTTAATCAGCAAATTTTCTACTTGAATGAGAAACCAGAGAAAAAAGATTATTTTCTTCATAACCGTTTTTCATGTCGCTGGGAATGACGCAAATTTCGTAAATTCGCAAGGCGGTGGCCAGAGTGAGGTATTGTTGATAGAAACGTGTATAAAGTAACGTTTAATTATAAAATGATTATTTTCCTCGTAACGGTTTTTCTTGTCGCTGTGATTCACGCAAATTTCATAAATTGACCGAACAAGGCATCTCTCGGAAAAATTAAAAACTTCTAGTTCAACGATATGATCATAGAATGCGCTGTAATTCTTCGTAAAGGTTTTTCGTGTCTACGACGTGACAGAAATTTTGTAAATTCCCAAAGGATGGTCAGAGTGAAAGGCATGGAATATCAAAAAGTGATGGAAAGTATTGTTGATAAAAAAGTTGATAAAGTAAAGTTAAATTATAAAATGATTATTTTCTTCGTAACTTTTCTTGTCGTTGGTAATGAGGGAATTTTCAAAGTGGGTAAGTAAGAGTGAAAGACATGGAATATCAGAAATATAATGCAACTCTGCGCTACAGTCCGCATGTCAACGATGTTCGAATCATGCGGCTCCTCTGATTGGTTGATAATTTCATTCACTGATAATATTGTTGCGCAATCTCAGTCCTGTACGGTTATCATTTTGTTGGAAGTCTTCTTGCAGGTAATGTTACAGAAGCGATCGTCTGTTTTTCATTGTTTAGTTATTTATGTGAAGTGATTGTTTTCCGGCTAATTTAACGTAATTTTTGTAATCCTTCTGCATTTCATTGAAATATCATAAATAAATTTTTCTGAAATTTAATTATATGCGCAGATAACGAACCGTTTATTACATGGTTCGATCATTTTAGTAATAAAAATGTTATAGAATCAGTTCACTAGTGATTTCAATTAATACTTAATATGACGCAACTATGCGTGACAATATGCACGGTAACGATGTTCAAAGAATTCCTTCCTGTAGCTTCCATGATTTGTCTTTGGCGATCAATTCATTCACCGATAATTAAAATTATCGCGCAATCTCAAGTCAAGTTATTTTCAGCCTGTTCGAAGACTTTTCGCAGTTAATGTTACAGAAGCGAAAGGTTCTTTTTCATTGTATAAAATTTAATTGGCCCGATTTCTGTATAGCAGGTATGCCTCCTTTTTTCATATCATTCGTTTTTAACATATACACTTTTTAATCGTAATATTTATTCTTTTAATGCAGATAGATAAAGTATCATAAAATATTATATATATATATATATATATATATATATATATAAAATGTTTTATGATATTTTATAATTAGGTTGTAAGGATCTGTTTTAAAAGAATAAATATATAATAATTAGTGATAACTAACAATGGGAGCTGCTCGATAGATATCAAACGCAGGTTATCTACGGCACGTAATGCAGTAATTAGATTGACAAGAATCTGGAAGGACGCAAGCCTTTCAATGCATACGAAATTAAATCTGTGAGAAGCTTAGTTTTCTCAATTGCGACCTATGCAGGTAAAACTTGGGCACCTACAATATCCGCGATGAAATATTATTACCCAAATGTATACGATTTTTTAAAAATTCGTGCTCATTGCTAGTCTTGAGTGATGTTTCTAAATCAAGAACCTTTTAAAATAATACTTGTGAAAATCAACAGAAGAAAACTGCTCGAGAAGGATAGTAATTATAGATATTAAAAGCGTTATAGATGTTTTTTTAATTGGTATTTTACGTTATAATTTTTATTTTATTTTTTTAAGTATTTATAGTTTTAAAATGTTTTATTACACATTTTAAACTGCACGGATACAAGGGATATTCAGCATATCATCCTGATGGTACAGCTCATGGAGGAACTATGGTGATGATTAAAAGCTCGTTTAAACAGTATAAAAGCTTTTCACACAATACATACGCGTATCAGATAGTAGCTGTATGCATTCGCTGTTTCGATTGGTGTTTACGCGTTTCTGGTTTTCGTTACGTAGTTTATTTTTCTCGTGTGCGGTGGCTGCGGCTTACCGCTGGTGCTAGCTCGTTAGCACTTCTACAAAATGACGTCGCGTACGCCTACCAAGATTAGGATGGCCGATAACGACATGTTAAACGATAATTTTCCTTCTACGTCGAGTAAATCATCCGTTCGTCGTAATATTTACGCGACTACGGGAATTTCAGATACTTCTCTAGCGATAATGGAGATGATAATGTAAGTAATTGGCATGCTTCCGTCGATCGCAATAGTAGAAGTAAGACGAAGCGATTAAAACCGCAGTCGGCCGATGTCTACACTCACAATCGGTTCGTGCCGTTAGATGCTGCTGTTGCTGCTGCCGATACGAATATCGTGCGTGACGTTTTACATACGAATAGCTCAAGTAATAATGATTTCCTCCTATTACTGCCGTTACTACGGACGGCAAGATTGATTTTAAGCCCTTGTTTTTTAATATTAAGTCAATAATTACATCGGAATTTAAGATTGGTAATTTTCGTCACCACAAATAACGACTTTGATAACGTTATTAATTATCTTAAGCAAAAGCAGATTCCATTCTTTACGCACATACCTCATGAGCATAAACCCCTTAAGATGGTGCTTAAAGGACTTCCTCCCTCTTTTACTGATGACGAGATTGCTGGTGAACTAAGAAAAGTTGTTGACGTCACTTCGGTGATTCAATTTAATAAAAATTTATTGAATAATGGTACATCACTGTTACCCTGTATGTTTCCACCTAATACTCTTCCGTGCAATATAGTTGAAGTTAAGGCTCTGTTTTCTCGCATCATCAGGTGGGAAAAGTACAGCAGAAAAGTTCCTTCTACAGTGCTATCATTGCCAAAGGTTTGGTCATGTGTCGCAAAATTGCGACCGATCGTTGTATACGTTGTGGCGAAAATCATTCGAGTTCTATGTGCAGTGTTCAGACGTATAAATGCGCTAACTGTCTGGGTACTTGCAAGAATGTCATATCATTCAAAAATTTTTATTGCGCGTAGCAATCATATTCACTCTAGTTTAAGAAATAGCAAACCACCTTTTGGATCGTTTTCGCGGAATATTCAAAATACCAAAAATGACGCAGGACTCAGGCTTAAATAGTATCGTTAATGAAACGTATGCTAGCAAAGTAAGAGCTCCCGTTACTACCCAAAGAGATGATGACGATATGCTCTTAATACACGATGCTCTATCACTCTTTCGTGATCTAAATTTAAGACATATTTTTAACGTAATTAAAACGATAATCGCTAAACTAAAATCGATTAGAAATAAGGGTACTTTTACTAAGTTATAAGTAATTTTTGAAACCGTTTGTTGATTTATTATAAATATCTATAAATCTTGATACTCGTATAATTGCCTGGAATTGTAATTCTATTATTAATAAGTGTAATGAGATACATGTTTATGCTACTCGTAATAAGTTGGATATTATAGCATTATCGAAAACTAAGCTTGACAACACGTGTAAGTTAAAGTTTCCCGGCTATTTTATTTGGTGGTGGAGTTGCTTTGCTTATTAAAAAACGTTTAAAATTTGACTTATTGCCTGTACCACAGCTATGTTGTTGTGAACAGGCAGTAGGCGTTAATTTATATATTAATAATAATAATATAAATAATAATAATATTAATAATAATAATTTTATTAGTATTTTTGCGATATACAGACCACCTAGATTTAATCATAAATTCCTAGATGATCTTCAATCCTTGATGAGTGTAAATAACAAAGTTATTCTGATTGGAGATTTTAATGCAAAAAACAAGTTATGGAACTGCTTTAACAATAATCGTGCTGGTAATATTCTCTTTGAATTAGCATTACGTTCAAATGTTTGTATCTGCGCTCCTGAAGAACCTACTTACTTTCCTGATGCTGTTCAATATATCGTACTAGTATCTTAGATGTTGCGATGGTTAAAAATGTTTCTATTGCAACTCCTGTTTCAATAAATTGTTTGTCCTCCAACCACAACCCTATATTTTCACTACTATTGCAGGAAGTAAATTAAACATAGCCGATATAGTTCCGCCCGATTTCCAAAATGTAAATTGGGCAGGATTTAAGGAATATATTAACAATAATATTAATTTGCTTCTTAAGCTACATAGTCCTGCTGATATTGATCATCATTTATCAACTCTTACGAAGTTAATTAATTCTTTGTGGGAACTTTTTATTCCGAATAAACCACTTAATAGTTATCCGCATATGATAATACCAACTTGTATCGTGGGTCTCATCAAATTTAAAAATTATATTAGGAGATTGTACATTAAGTATCGTTTCTCTAATCATTCTCAAAATTTGAAAAACATGTTTAATTTTCTTAATAAATTGGTTAGTTTTCTTTTGTGTAAATTTAAAAATTACAATTTCAATTCAACTTTCTCTATGCTTAAACCTAATGATAGTCGGCTATGGAAAGTTTGCAGACAATACACGAGACAGCATACAGCTCTTCCACCACTCTACGATTCACACTTAAATAGATTTGTTTACAAAAACGAAGCGAAAGCTGAGTTTTTAGCATCAGCGTATTCCAAAGTTCATAATCGTAATTCTAATTTTTCATCTGGCTATCAAGTGAGAAAAATTCATTCAGCTGTTAAAAAATACCTCAATGTCAATCAACTACCCAATATTTTCCCTCTTGTCACCCCAAGTGAAGTCCTTAGCAATATTAAAGCTATAAAAGTAAAAGGTTCGTCAGGGGATGACAATATTTCTACTGCCGTTATTAAGAAATTGTCGCTAAAAGCTGTTATTGAACTTACAAATTTAATTAATGCTATCTTTAGATTCGGTTATTATCCAAACAATTGGAAAATAGCCAAAATTATTGCTCTTCCCAAACCCGGAAAGGATGCCACGGGTGCAAGTAACATACGTCTTATTAGTTTATTGAGCAATCTGAGCAAAATAGCGGAAAAAATTATACTATCCCATTTAAGACTTCATGCAGATAACCAAAAAAATCATTCCTAACACACAGTTTCGCTTTCGTCCGGGTTATTCCACCACCCAACAAGTAGCACGAATCACGGAATTTATCACTCATAATTTTAATCGTAATAAACATACTGGTATGGTTCTCCTGGATGTAGCGAAGGCTTTCGATACTACTTGGCATAAAGGTATTATGTACAAAATGATAAAATATCAGTTTCCTCATTATGTAATCAACGTTATTAGCAGCTATTTAGCAAACAGACTATTTTACGTTACCATCAATGATTCAAGGTCTACTATGAAAACGTGCTCAGCGGGAGTCCCCCAAGGTAGTATTCTGGGTCCCTTTCTGTTTACTTTGTTCTTATCTGATTTCCCAAATCTATCTGATATTCAGACTGCTCTTTATGCATACGATACAGCTCTTCTCTGTACTTCTTATATACCTAAATCAATTACTAATAAGTTACAGTCAGGAATAAATCGTGTCTTGCGTTATTATAAAAAATGACAAATTGATATTGATAAAACGGAGGCTATATTTTTCACCCGTAGGCGTCCCACATTACCTACTGAAGTTAAGGTCAACTCTACCATTGTGAGTTGGTCAAAACATGTTCGATACCTCGGGGTAGTCTTGGATAACAGACTAAATTTTTCTGAACATGTCAGTTATACTACCTTGAAAGCTAGCAGGAGTATATCTGCCATATATCCACTAATCAACAGAAAATCATTTCTTAATGTTAATAATAAATTAATTCTGTATAAAACACTTATACGTCCCATAATGACGTACTGTTGTCCAGCTTGGAGTTTCATTTCAAATGCAAATTTTAACAAATTACAAGTATTTCAAAATAGGTGTCTCAGATGTTTTGTAAATATTGAAACATTTACAAAACATCTCGCGGTCGCCGCAATTTACTGTCATGGACAAATTCATATACTTGAAGTCGAGCATGATACAATATTCAGAAAAATAGGGAGTACATCAAATGCACGCAAGGGGTTCACGATTAATGAACAATTCTGGGAAAAAACTTCATAGTAGGTATATTGTCTCCGATGATATTAACGGCCCACACACGTTAACAGGCTTCCAGATGTTCTAGATTTTTTCATTATACACGGATTACAAAATTACAGCAGAACGTAAAACCATCGCTGATTTATCATCTGACCATGTTCCTGTACTCGCGGTATTAGATGTGAAACCTAATAGCGTATCCAACCAATAAAACCACAGATTGGAAATTTTTTTCAGAAATAATGGAAAATAATACAAATTTAAAAATTAAACTTAAAAGTAGTAGTGATATCGATACGGCTATTCAAGATTACACCAACCTTATTCAACACGCGTGTAAAAATTCCACTAATCACAGTATAAAAAATTCGCAAAAAATTTATTATGTTCCAGTTTAAATAAGAATATTAACACGTAAAACTCTAGCAGCTAGGAAAAAAATCGCAAAAAACTCCTTATCCATCCTTGAAAGAATCGTATTGTACAATTACAGACAGAGTTGAAAAACAAAATTCGTCAGTATAAAAAAGAAAAATTTTATCTCAGCAGCTAGATTCTATGAACACTGATAACAGATCTTTATGGAAAAATACAAAAAAAATACTGAAGCAAATAGATGAGCCATTAAATATAAAATTCAATAATAATTGGGCTAAAACTGATGAAGATAAAGCGAACGCATTTGCAGAACATCTCAGAAAAGTGTTCTTTGCTCCTAATCTAAATGCCAAATTCTTTACTCCTAAAGAGGTATTTACATGTATTCAGAAAGTACTATCAATTGGGAAATTATCTCGCACTTGCCAAGAAAGTCAGCAATTCAGTTGTGTTTACCAAATCACCAGTTCGATTTTCGTGTTAAGCACTCCACGATCCAACAGTGCCATCGACTCTTCAACTCTAGAAAAAAAAAGAAGTATGTTCTGCCGTTTTTTTGGACGTCGCCCAGGCGTTTGATAAAGTTTGGCACCCTGGACTACTTCTTAAGTTGGAACAAATTCTTTCGTGTGATCTCTACGTGTGATCTCTACGTGTTACTTCAGTCATACTTGACTGACAGAACATTTACGGTTAGGATCAACAAGTGTTATTCGAAGGAACATGCAGTGTTAGCATCAGTTTCTCAAGGTAGTCTACTTTGGCCTCTACTGTATTCCATCTACACAGCAGATTTACCCGCAAGTAATCAAATGATTCTAGCCACATTCGCAGATGATATAGCCATCCTCGCGTCGAATTCGGATATCAAATATGCAAACTTTGCTCTTCAGAACCACCTGAATCGAATTGTTCAATGGGCTCAATATTGGCGAATACAGTTTAATCCACATAAGTGTTAACATATTATGTTTACTAATAGATCGGTTGACATATACCTATAACAATTAATAATGGCATTATCCCACAAGTTGATTTCGTACGCTATCTCGGATTGTACTACGATTGAAGGCTCACTGCATTATGTCTAATTATAGATGTTGATAAACCGGTTTGATAATGAAAGTTATTACTAACTGGTCCTTATCCGGGTTCCGTACGTGTACAGACGGATCTAACGAACGAAAGAATTTATATTTTTTTTTTTTGATTATCCACTTTTGTGTCACGCGATGTTTTGAGTTCTCTTATTGTGCATCTGGTTCGGGAGTTCTTTATTTTTTGTTCGGGTTTTCAGTTGTTAAACAACTGGGATTCTTAAAGAATCCAAAACCCGAACAAAAAATAAAGAACTCCCGAACCAGATGCACAATAAGGGAACTCAAAACATCGCGTGACACAAAAGTGGATAATCAAAAAAAAAAAATATAAATTCTTTCGTTCGTTAGATCCGTCTGTACACGTACGGAACCCGGATAAGGACCAGTTAGTAATAACTTTCATTATCAAACCGGTTTATCAACATCTATAATTAGACATAACGCAATAAACACATATTAAATACCACACACATACAAAACAAAAGTATATAAAAGGACAACATATCTCTCATTAATTTCATTCAGTCATGAATTTTATTGCAAGTGAGTCTAGTTCTGCTATCGATCGCGAAAGTCGGGAAGACGAAATATCGACAAAGACGCAGTACAACGAAGATAAGCAAGAATTAATCGAATTATTTAACCATTTGAGGTACGAGATAGAAGAAGCGATAAAAAGGGTAAGTAAATATTATATATACATATTAAAATATTACACACTAATAAAAATAAATATTACACACTAATAAATAAATATATTTACAGACACGAACATATTACGATAATAAAGAGCACTGGGCACCAACCATTCCACACACTAAAATATATGAAACACCGTGGCGCAAATTAGAAAGACCATTATTGCACGTGTTGGGCTACTATATCCACTGGATCGTCAGTCAACCTTAAATTTAAAAACTAAAAGACGTATTTATCTCACAATGATTGCGCCGATTTGGCGTTATGGTATTGAATTATATGGATCAACTAGCGCAAGTAATTTGAACAGTGTGCAGCAGCAGTCAAAGATACTTCGTATAATCACGTCCACGCCAGTCTACGTTTCTAATCTAACCCTGCATAATGATTTAAATATTTCATTTGTCCAGGATGTTTACATTAGCCAGTATGAGAAATTATTTAATAAACTCAAACATAGCAGTAATCCCAATATTTTCAGAATGCACTTCCAGGCAATCCAGCTAGGAGACTGAGAAGGAAGTGGTGCTGGGATGCTCTCCAGATTACCTAGTAACTGGAATTATCTTGAGCGTTACATTTCTTTACTATATTACTTACATTAATTCAATACTTCTAAAAGGAGTTCTTTAATCAATATTTATCTCACATATTACTCTCGCGTTATAATATCTTAATTATTACCCATACTTATTAATTATTTTATTGTATTGCAATCTAATGTCTCATTGGAGACGTTAGATTTTTTTTTTGTCCTCCATTCCGAGCATTTCGCCGGTGGGGGATGTTTATTGCTTAATAACTAGGTGTAATATTGAAGAGGGGCAGAGGACTAGAGTGCTAAAATGAAAAATTATAATTATATAGAAAATTGCAGGTGTATCTGAAAATAAAATAAAAACATGGTGTATGTAGTAATCCTCTGCCAGTGTACTTAATATCTAGGGTGGTGACGGGATGAACTACATAGTCCCGTCATCCACCATGTGCGTATGTGTGTGCAAAGGTGAATTTGTGAGAATGCGTGATAGAAATTAGAACAATGAACTTAAAAATATACTTATTGCTAACAAATTTGTACATCTTATATTATTCAAGTGCAAATAAAATTATAAAGAAAACTTCTTCGTAAACAAAACAAAATAAATCTTATACAATAAATACGTACAATTTTTACAAAAAAAAAGTAACACGATGTTAAAACAAAATGAGTATATGGAATTACAATTATTATTTAAAAAAAAAAAAAAAAAATTAAGTTATATAACAAAACTAGTGTAGGCGTGTAGTGTATATTGTTTGAGGAGTGCATGTGTAGGAAGTTATTGAGAAGCATAGACCACACTATTGTTTCGGTTTCACGTTTGAATCAAGTGTTAAAGAAAAATAATTTACTATTGTCCGGATTTAAACTTCTTACACATGGCAGATTCCATATACAACAGAAGATTTTTGGAATTAAATTTGTTAATGGCCATTGGTTCTGTGGAATTAATTCTGAATTGAGACCGAAGTTCAGAGAAATAAGGGCAGTGATATAATAAATGTTCAATATCATCGACGGCACCAGAGGTACACAAGGTGCAACAAGGGTCACTTATAGGATGGAACCTATGTAAATAGGAACCAAATTTTCCATGCCCTGATTATAAAAATTAATGTTTAAATTTTTCAATTTCATTCGATCGGAAATTTTTGGAAAAAACACATAGGTCTTCCTTCCAGTTTTACATCTATCCCACCTCTCTTGTCATGCTGCAATAAGTGAGTTTTTAATGAATTTTTTAGAATTTTAATATTAGGATTGTTCCCTAAGCTAGAGGTTTCAACATTTAAGAACTGGAAACTCCCAACACAGGAAATATCCCCAACCACCCTGTATTCAGAGATGATCGAGGAACCCGTGACAAGCAGATCCAGTGGAAGAATGTTAGAGATAACATTGGCAGCAGACGTGGGGCAGGTTCGATATAGAGATGAAACATTTAAAAGACATTTCCTCTGCTGCCGGTTAACAAGATTAATGGTTCTTTTATTGATATATATGAGAGAGCCATACCTATACAGAGACTCAATAAGCCCCTTATAAAGGATGACCCTTTCACTATATCGCAGACCGAAAGTGTTAGGTTGAAGACATCTAAGTTTATTATAAACGCGATCACATTTACGATGGATATACTCTACATGAGGTAGGAAAGTAAGTCTATAATCCAAGATGACACCTACTTATTTCAACTGTTTAGTATGAGGAATTTGTTGGCCAGATATTATCCTAAGTTCTTCTACTTTCTTTACTATTCTCTGGTCACCAAACACAATAAATTGACATTTGGGAGCAGAGAAAGCAAGACCTAATTTATTAATAATGGATTCCAGTTGTAGACATACCACTTCAATTAATTTGAAATCATAATGCCAATCAATACTGAAGGAGATGCATAAGTCATCTGCGTAGGAGACAAGCTGAATATATTTGTTCGTATAAGAAATGAATTTATCTATTTGAAAATGAACACGAGAATAGAGAAGATTCCAGAGTGTGGGTCCTAGGACAGATCCCTGAGGAGTAATCTCCTGTCGGCGACAGAGTCATTAATGTTAAGAATCGCATATCTGTTTTGGAAATAATTAATAATTACGTTAATGATGAAAGGGTTAATATTAAATTGTTTTAAAATAGCAATGATTGCTGACCACCTACAGCTATCGAAAGCTGCCTTGATATCAAAGGAGATGGCAACTGTAGAATGGCCAGCAGTCAGTTGTGTTTTGACTCCAGACACGAGCTTGTAGAGGTCATTCTCAGTAGAGAATCCCCTCCGGAAGCCAAACTGGTTCTGGTGAAAAATATTAAGGCTAACAGCTTCTTTTAAGAGGATTTCATTGATAACCTTTTCATACACTTTACCAATGGAGTTCAGTAAAGAGATTGACCTATATGCAGATAGGGAGCTGGGATACTTTCCAAAGGGAGACGTTAGATTAATATGCCAAATTTATCGTGATTACCGTTGTTTATGATTCTTGTTACCAGTACAATGTAAAAAAAAATTCTGTCTTATTTGTATTTTTTTTTAATGGTTTCCTTTTGTGAATGTAAAGGTAAGCGTTTGATTGAAATAAATATTAAGGGCGTTATGTACATTTTTCCATTTAAACTATCTGCACCTAATTACAAATTCGTTTATTAATTTCTAGAAAATTGGAAATCCCAGTGCACGCGTCGATGAGTAGCGGATGTATGCTTACGTTTCAAAATATCTTTAAAAAAAAGTTAGAAATATACTTGAATAACTTTCGCATCATGTGTCATATACAGATACTCCATTCATTGCAAAAATGACCCCCCAAAAGTAATGGCTACGCCACTTATTATTTCAACTACTACTACATAAATAAATAATTAAAATACTACTTATTATATAACAAAATATCTGGTAAAGAAATATGTTCCGAATGTACATAAAGCTCGGTAACACCGCCATACTTGGGAGGTTCCCAATGAAATTTTTCATCGTTCCATTCCTGTGTAAATAAATAACAAATTCGGTTCTACATCGTTTTTATTGGTACGAAAATATTACCGGTTGAATTGAAAATATTATATTACACTAACACATTAAATTCAATTATATGCGTACGGTATATTTTTATTAAAAAGATGGTGTAGGTAACTTAGAATGAAAAATTTTTATTCTATTATTCTTACTAACTCGTTTTAACTGAAATTTCACTGAAAATTTATAAAATAATCAAAAATAACGTATGGTCTAAAATCAAAAAATTGAAACAGGGAATTAGATGTGGTGGAATAAACGTGATATAAGAACTATGTACAAAATCGCGCTATCTATCTGGAAAAATAACTAGTATAGAGTATGAAACGTGCACCGCTATGTAAGGACAAGTTAAATAAAACAAAATGTTAAAAAATTATGTAAAACCGAAATTTAACGAAATTAAGAAAAAAAATATATTCTACGAAGTATTTTTGTTTAAGGGGTGAGAATAAAAATCGTACATGTATATTTCAGCTAGAATGTAAAAAAATAGTCTTTATCATACCACGTTGGGTCTTAGTGTACTGGTTTTTATTAATATTTATTCCGCACATATACGTGAAATAGACAAATTTTTATTATTAATTTATTTCTCGTCATAATTATTTACTCGTACAATAATCAAAAATACTAGTAAATTATTTAAATTTAATTGAAAAGGATTTTTTTTTCAGTGTATTTATATTATTATATTATTTCTACGATTATTATTATATTGTTCTTATTTTTATTATTGTATTATCATTATTATTATTATTATTTTTACTATACCTGCATGACTGATAAGAAAATGTTAAGTGCGAAGGAATTGTATGAAGTGCACATAATTGATTTCAAAAACATAAGTAATTTTAACTTCGAGAAGGTTTTAACCAGATCGGTGGGAATCGGAAGTGTTCAATTTTCATTTTCGTCAAATATCACACGCGTATTCAAATATGGGTGCAGTTTTTTAGGACGTTTTACAGGCGATAGCAAAATTTAATATAAAAAAAATTTGTGTGTATGAATAAAATGTGTACATATTTTTGTTATATATTTTTTAATGTGTACTTACATATTGTGTGTATACACGTACCGAAAGGAGACGCTATGTACATAATAATGTGAATATTTTTCATACATTGTTATTCATTTTTGTATGTGTATATCTGTAATTCGTTAAATTTGTTTTGTATTTCTTCTTTATGCGCAGATTGTACAGATTTTACTTTAATTGGTACAAATGCCGATGAAATATAATTTGTTATATTTTGCGTGTATGTTTATTCATTTTTGTATGTGTATTTATTCATAATTGGGTATATTTGTTTTTGTGTTTTTGGTTAAGCTAACTTGTTTATTGGCGTTCGCGCAGTTTATGTCGATCTATGTATAATTTTGTTTATATATACATATATATATATATAAAACTTTTAACGAACTATGAAAAAATAAACCGAAATTGAAAATTAAAATTTATGATTACTAAGAGGTGTCTTGTTGTATCACTTGAATTATAGTTTATTGCATTAAGTAATTGTCAAATAACGTAATAATGGTTTGCTTACTATTTTATTGGATTTTAACGATACGTAACTTATTGTATATTTCGCGGCAGCGTATATTAATAGGCATTGCATACGTGTATGCGTTGTAATATAAATATTTGTTTGAATGTTGTATACAAATGTATATCATGCAAGTAAATTGGCGCGGAATGAGCATAATCGATGTTAATAATCTTTAAATATATATATATATATATATATATATATATATATATATATATATATATATATATATTTATATATATATACTATTATTCAAAAATAAATAAATAATTCTATTTGTTTATTAAACCGTTCTTATTTTAAATCTCTTATAAAATCATCTATTTATTAGTGTCAAATCAGCTCCTACGTGTTACTATTATATTGTTGATTTGATTATTATTATATAAATAAGACTAGAAACTCATTTACAGCGCATATGGCGATTTTTCAAACAGATCTGAATAATACCTTACGGTTAAATATCACCACCAAATTAAAAAGAACCGTTTAGTTTTTTTACGTTTTATGCGCAAAAGTTCTCTGGAAGTTGTTAATTATAGAAAGCGTCTGAAGAAAATCTTTAATTATGAGAAATATTTTGATTTCTAGAAATGAGATTATCGGACAAAACAGAAATAAAGGATAAAATTGAACGTGCAAGTCTCGAAAGATTATAAATAACATTATGATATATTTCCAATGAAAATATCAGTAGTTATACTTCCATAACATTAACCCTACAGTGGTCGCGCATAGAATACTAACATTAGTGGTCGCCTGGACTACAAAGGTAGACCATATAGTTTTTGAGTAATTGTAAGCCTTTTGTAACATTTGTTTCAATAATTTATTTTACCAATAATAAAAACGAGTATTAATAATTACATTTTTGTTAGCTAATTTTTAATATTAAAAAAATTATATAAAATATTTAACAGTAGGCTGATACATCTTTATGAACAAAAATAAAATACAAATTACTAATGAAATATTATAATCAAAGTATTTGAGTTGGTGACAACTTACTATTAACTTGCAAACAAAAGAATAAAAAATAAAACTTACAAATATGAATCACTTTCGCAGGGTGAAAATGCAACTTCAGTACAACATTCTCGACAGATTCTTGTAAAAATGTTCTGTGCAGGTTTTACTTTGACATATATCACAGACTTTATCTTCTATTAAATTGCTTCCGAGTAATTTTGCACATCTTGCACGGATACTTCGAGGTATGATCGGTTACACGTTGTAAAATTTTTGGCTTCATGAGTTCGAAAGCTAGCTCATGAAGAAAATCACGTCTGCATATTTTTGAGCTATCTCCTCTTCTTCGTTTATTGTTGTTGTAGATTACCAGTGCATTTATTGCGGATGCCAACGACGTGAATTCCGACAAACGGAATATCGGTTGCACATTTGGTCCAGTAGATTTACTCCGCATTTTGTGTTGTTATTATCTCGGGCTTTTCTGTCTGTGGGTCAATGGCATCATCGTCGTGTATTGTTGACAAAGCCAAGACTACTCTATTCTTTTTCGGTAGAAATGAAACTAGTGTCATATTTTTCTTATATGCAAACATAGAACATCCTAATGCCCTATCCTTTGTTTGTACAAGTTCGTTCGGTATTTCTCGCTTATTTTTTTTTTTTTACCTATAATTGAAATTTTCTTTTTTAGTAATTCTTCCGCAAGTAAAATAGTCATAAAAAAAATTGTCCGCTGCAATGTTTCTTCTGGAGGATATCATCAGTCGTAACACTACATCTTGAGATTTATTGCTTATTTCAAAATGGTCTATCTGGTTGCCTTCCTGCATAAATCTCCATGCTGAAAGTATAAACTGATTTGGCATCCTCTAATGCATTTATTTTTATACCGTACTTGGACGGCTTTGATGGAATATATTGTCTAAAGGGGCATTTACCTCTAAATGCGACCAGCTGTTCATCTATTGTCAAAAATTCACTTGGTGTGTAATTTTCTTTTTTATCTGCCTGTTACTAATTTGAATATCTCCCGAATAGGAGCTAGTTTGTTTAGTGTTTGACGTTCCTTTCGAGTTCTAACGTCATCAAACCGTAGGGTTCGCAAAATAAACCGAAATCTCTGGAGCGACATCGCTAAATATACAAGTTCGAGCCCTGTCCCTTTCGAATTGTCAAATATTTCCAAGATATGGAGTCGTACTGATTTCAGCACTCCAGCTATGCATATAATACCTAGAAGTGATTTCGATAGAATCAGTTTCTCGTGCATCTCGAGGTCTTGTATAGTTGTGTGACAGCTGATTTATTTTTATACTTCACTAATAAATCTATCACTGTTTCATAAAAAAAATGTAGAAAAGCATAAATGTGTGGTTAGTTTCTCCCCCTAACAAGTCCTTTTACCCTAGATATACGTAATGTAATATTTTGTCCCGATGTTTTCCTATTTCGTGGAGGAGGAAACATATTACATCGAGTATTGTTATCCCTACCTAAATAAAAAAGGCCAGTTGTTATGTACGATCTTGTTGAATAATTTTCCTCTCCAGAATCCTCTGAACAGGAATCCTCTAAATTATCTGAGATGTGATCGATTTCTTCATTATCAGATTCATCACCTAGGATATCGTCGTATGCGTTTTCAGACGGCCGTTCCATTATTTCATTATCAGATATCGTAATCATAGAGTAAAAATAAAAAAAAAAACAAAAAAAACCGACGTATATTACTTAATATGTAATAAAACAACCGAATGATATACTGCCGAACAATAAATTGCACAAATAAATAAACAATAAAACAAAAACAAAAGAAAGAAAAATAATAAACAGAAAATATAACGCCACTGGTCGCCTGGATTACATATGTAGACCACACACACATAAAAACAAACATGACTATCGAACGCTTGTAAATATATTAAATCCAAGTAACACAGGTTTAAACGATCAACGGAAAGATACATTGTCGCATAGATCGATCAGTGCAACCACGTGCCACTGACAACAAAATTAGTTCACCTGGTCTAAATTTGTAGACCGCGCGACCACTGCAGGGTTATGATTTTTATTTTTATATATACGACAAAACAAATACGCACAATGTTCATGGCCGTACGTTTTTAATATTTGATCTTTTAAATTCTGTAACAAACGAACTTAAAATCGTCGTTATTTAATCGAATTATACTGTTTTCTCGGATAATTATATAGAAACATGCAGAATTAAAAAAAAAAAAAAATGGTGGAAATGAAGAAATGTAAAAACTATAGAAAGATTTTTTTATCCTGTAACCATTATAAAATATTAAATTAACCTACCACCACCAGTTCGATAAGTTGCGAAAGTCGAAGACCCAATTTCACTAATGTCGTCATTCAAGAAATAATATCATTCGGAAATTAATAAACACTAAGTGGAGAGCAAAACCGCACGTACTGCGGACATCGGCACTTTGCTACTGACTTTTCGATAACTGTCTGCATTGTTAACTTTTAACTTAATTTTTTCGTCATTTAAGGCCTGATGTTTTGTGTTTCGTCCAGTTTATCGGTTGTGTTATCGCGTTTTGTCTAAATCGCTTTTAATAGTTATTATCAGAGTCAGCTGATCGGTAATAATTCATATTCTACAGAATAGATAAATCTTATCTTTATTGTATTGTCGCATTTAGCGACATGGCTAAATATGACAAAGACGAATAGTGCCGTTGCATCTTCGTCGAGTTGTACGGGCGCGGTCGCAAATGTTAACATTACCAATACTAACAGTAAAAATAGTAATAATAGTAATAATAATAAATATGCTGCTGGCAACAGTAGCAGTAATATTACCTCAAATATCGATGTTACGAATATAAAAGGAATTAATAAAATTAATTCACCGAATAATATTGTACATAATGGTTCTAGTAATGTCAACATGAATGTTGATAACGAGCAAAGGTAACGGACCCGACATGCCAATCTACGCACATTAATTCAAAATCACATAAAACGGTCCCCCTTATTACATTTAAACAAATAAATTCGTGGCAAATTATACCATCCAGAAAACGCACTCGAGTACAAACTCCTGAAACTTCTCCTGAAATAGAAGTAAAAGGAAATAGATTTTGGCCTCTAAGAAATCTTCCTGACAGTGACATTCATATGTCAGATACGCAAACAAGAACTGGATGTGATCGGGAAATCGACGTAACAAGAAGGCCAAAGCCACCCCCCCATATTCTTGTACGGGGTAATCAATTATAAACATATGGAACAGTGTATCTCTTCCGTCATAAACAAAGTTGAATTTACTTGTCAGGCCTTAAATGACAAAAAAATTAAGTTAAAACTTAACAATGCAGATAGTTATCGAAAAGTAATCAGATATTTGAAAGAAAATCATATAATTTATCATACTTATCGATTAAAAGAGGAACGAGCGTATCGTGTCGTTATTAAAAATATACACCATACTATGCCGCTAGAGGAAATCAAAGAAGCGTTAAACAAACAGGGATTTCTAACAAGAAACATAATAAATATGCGACAACAAAAAACCAAAAAACCTTTGCCAATGTTTTTTGTAGATCACGAACCTAACGATAACAATAAACAAATATACGATATGCAGTACCTGCTGAATATGAAAATAAAGGTGGAACCTCCGCATAAGAATAAAGGAATAATATAGTGTACTCGATGTCAAATGTTTGGCCATAGCAAAGCGTATTGTGTGCTGCCATTCATTTGTGTTAAGTGTGGTGGACAGCATGACACTAAGAACTGTGCTAAAGTAATGAAGGAACCGGCGAAATGTATACATTGTGAAGGCAACCACCCGGCAAATTACAAAGGCTGTACTGTATACAGAGAATTGTTAAATAAAAGGAACAAAAATCACAATAAACCATATCAAAAATGATATACATAACTTTGAACCAAACGCTGCAGAATTCCCACAAACATTCAATATAGAAAATGTGAGAAAACCTAAAAATAATTTTAAACGTTCTTTTAACACTGTTTTCTTAGACTCAACTAGGACCCCAGTAAACAAAAATGCACTGAACAAAATGACAAAAAAAACTGAAGAAAATACTCTCGGGAATGAAAAATGAAGTTTTTTATGAATATCTAACAAATCTTACACCAACGGCAGATACAGATTATTCTTTATGGAAGGCTATTAAGAATATAAAGAGGAATCATGTATCTCAGTGTTCATCAATTATAGTGGAAAACCGCCAATGGGCAAGAGCAGATCAAGAAAAAGCGGAGGCATTCGGTAAATACCTCTGCAAAATTTTTCATCACGATAATTACAACACATTAACCTCCGAAGAAGAAAATATTTACAACTATTTGGAAACACCATTTCAGATGTGCCCACCTATTACATCTGTATCACCAATGGAAGTGAAAGCATGTATACAAAAACAGCTTCAACCAAAAAAATCACCCGGTTATGATTTGATAACCTCAGTAATGTTTAAAAACTTGCCACGGAAAGCAATAGTCTCCTAACATATATTTTTAACGCGATTCTCCGTACTGGTCACTACTCTATCCAGTGGAAATTCGTATCTATAATTATGCTGCAGAAGCCAGGCAAACCGCAAGAACTGGTCACATCATACAGACCCATCAGCCTACTACCGACTATGTCAAAATTGCTTGAAAAACTAATTTTGAAAAGAATAAAATCAATTCTTGATGGTAAAATCATAATAGCCGATTGGCCATTTGGTTTCAGAAACAAACACAGCACAGTAGAGCAGACTCATCGAATAGTTAACTTAATCGACAGTAGTTTTGAAAACAAAAAATTTTGTCCTGCAGTGTTCCTCGATATTGAGAAAGCTTTTGACAGAGTTTGGCATACGGGTCTATTATACAAGCTAAAACTTAAACTTGCCACACCAGTACTATACACTATTACAATCATACTTAACGGATAGATAGTTTCAAGTTAATATAAACGGTACTCGATCACAAATATATGCTATACGCTCGGGTGTGCCTCAAGGCAGTGTACTCGGTCCGCTCTTGTACCAGATATATACATATGATTTTCCGGAAAATAGATACACTACTACAGCCATGTTTGCGGACGATACGGCGATATTATTCACTGACTGTAATCTAACAGTTGCTACCACGCATCTCCAGAATCATCTTCTGCAGTTGGAGAAGTGGTTTAAACTGTGGAAGATTACAGTTAACGAGTCTAAATCTAATCACCTCATTTTTACATTAAATAAAAAATTTGCAAATGTGATGATTCAGTTAAATGGAAGAACCATTCCAACAGTAAATAAAGTAAAATATTTAGGACTGCATTTAGATCAACGTTTGACTTGGAAAGATCATATTCTGGCCAAACGGAAACAACTGGATCTGAAACTGAGAAGTATGAGCTGGTTGATGAATAAATACTCATCACTGTCTGTAGAAAATAAACTTCTACTGTATAAAGTCATTCTAAAACCAATATGGACCTACGGAATATAAATCTGGGGAACAGCCAGCGATTCGCGAATAAAAATATTTCAGCGTTTTCAGGCAAAGGTCTTACGCAGCATTGTGGGTGCTCCATGGTATGTTCGTAGTGACGATCTTCATAAGGACCTTCACATGCCGACTGTAATGAAAACTCTCAAAATCCACAGTGAGAGATATATCCAGCGATTACAGCAGCATGTAAATCCACTGGCAGCCGATCTCAAGGATAACAGCGGTCATTTTCAGCGTCTGAAAAGACTTACGTAAGTAGAGCTATGTAGGCGATCTTAACTAATGCTCATCAAATAAAGAATGGCTGTTGTTGGACAGCGTTCTATTAATATTCAATTCATCTGATAACAGTGCTACTTATTATCCACCTAGGATGTTCGTTAGTTTTCGGTTCAATTACTACTAACTCGTTATTTTTACAATTTTCCGAAATATTTGGAATGCTGTTGTACGTTACAAAACTTTATAAAGCAACTTCGTACCGAAAATCCAATTTGATTTCTTGCTGATATTCACGACGAGATGTAGCGTGATTTAACAATATTTGAAAACTCAATTTTTAATTAATTATTTACCCGTCTTTATACGTCAACGTACAATATATACCCCTATCAATGGCTTGATCCGGTAAGTATTGGTGATTTTTATAAAAACAATGGTTACAGCGATTTATAGAGTAACCTACCCAATCTTTAGTCTTTGGACATCCTAATGGATCCAAGTCGAAAACAACAATTTTATTTCCTAACAACTCTCTTATATAGTTTACTCTATCTGTTCCTTTGATGTATACTATGTATGCGTTTGCGAAAGTATCGTGTAATAAGTCGAATATAGTATTCATCTCATATTTGTGTTTGTCGTAATAATTAAACATTTGATACAGATTAGCGCATTTATTTTCGCTATATTTCAAATTCAATCTTTCTCTCGGATAATAAACGTTATTATTCAATAAAATTTGAACGTTTTCTAAATTTAATAAATCGTAAGTCGAAATATTTTTTTCTTTCTGGAAACCTAATAGTACATACTTGGTTTTCGAATACCGATACCGGAACACCCCAAGTAAATTCAGTCCCACGCGATCGAACAAATGTAACATTCCGTCATTGATTACATTCACTTTTTTGTTGACACCCGTTATTTCCACATCTATTTCGTCTTTTAAAGTTATTTTTCCAGTTAACATTAAGATCAAACTTTTTAAATGGTTCAGTTTCAATCTCTTCGTTGTATACGTTTATAGAAAACTCCACCACCAACTCGTTTATGTTTTCCGTTATAGATGGGGTATAATCGAAATATTCGAAACTATCTATTATGTCGCGCTCATACTGTACTACGAGTATGTAACAAATTATATCTTTTACAACTTTAACCAGAGAGGGATTTAGGTACTTATATTTCTTAAACTATACCTCTATTTATAATTTTTTTAAATTTTTCTTTACTTATAATTCATTCATTACCATTTTTTCTACAAAACGTAAATACGGGTATTCATATTCTCTGTTATAACTTACTTCATTACCTATATATATAATATTTATCTTCGAACCAGATTTCTTTTTCCCGATGTACTTCTTTCACTATTTGTGGTAGCATATAGATTCTTACATTGCCTAAAACACAAAACGCAATCGTCATTTCACCATTTTTAATTTTATAATAATACCAACTTTCTATCGTGTATAGGTAATTTACGCTTAATGTATTTAGTTTACCAAGAGTTTTATTACACATGTAGTGAAAAAATCCCAGTAGTAAGGGTGTTCATCTTGAGAACACATTGACCTACTCTCTGACCTTCAGGAAACACAATGTATATATATATACATATATATATATATATATATATATATATATATATATATATAGAGAGAGAGAGAGAGAGAGAGAGAGAGTGATAGTGAGAGAGGTCAAATAAGAAACAATAGAAAAAATGATTATTTTCTTCATAACAGTTTTTCGAGTAGCTGTGCATGATGGAAATTTCGAAAATTTGCAAGGGAGTGCCTAGAGTGAATCTCAAAAATTAATGGAAAGTATTATTAATAAAAACGTGGATAAAGAAAAGTTTAATTATAAAATGATTATTTTCTTCATAATGGGTTTTCTTGTCACATTCATTGATGGAAGTTACAAATATTTACAAGGAACAGAACACAGAATAACTAGAAAATTCTAGTTCAATAATATAACGATAGAGAGCGCTGCAATTCTCTGTAACGGTTATTTGTGTCGACAGCAAGATGGAAAGTTTGTAAATTCCCAACAGGATGGCCCGAGTGAAAGACATAGAATATCAAAAAGGAATGGAAGGTAAAATTTAATTATAAAATGATACTTTTCTTTGTAACAGTTTTTCTTGTCACCAGAATGAAGGAAATATCATCAATTTGAAAGTAGCTGAACGAGGCATCTCTCGGGAAAAATAGAAACTTATAGTTCAACCATATAAAGATAGAGTGCGCAGTCGTTAACTTCATAAATAAATAAGGGTGTGGCCAGAGTGAACGTCAAGGTTATTTGAATCATGCGGTTCCTCTGATTGGTTGATCATTTCATCTGCTGATAATAAAGAGACTTTAATTGTTGCGCAATCTCAGTAGTTCTGTAGGGTTAACATTTTGAATTGGTTCATCAGTCTGTTGGAAGTCGTCGTGCAGTTAACATTAGTGAAGTGACTGGTTGATTATTTATTTATATGAAGTGATGTTTTTCATTTAATTTAACGTAATTATTGTAATTCTTCTGCATTCAGACAACTTCTTTTCCGATATTTAATTATACAACTGGATATATAGATTGCATATATAGATCAATCGATTTAGTAATTACAACTTTATAAAATCAGATTTCTGTATAGCAGGTAACATTCCTTTTTTCATATCATTCGTTCTTAACATTTTTAACATATACACGCTTTTATCATAATATTTATTCTTTTAATGCAAATAGATCCTTACAACCTAACATTATATACATACATATATGGTGTATGAATACATGTTTATATCATATATATATATATATATAGTATGAATACGTGGTTATATCATATATATATATATATATATATATATATATATATATATATATATATATATATATATATATATATATATAATATATGTTATTGTATGCATATTATATATATATATATATATATATATATCATTGTATGTGAATACTATGTAATTATTGTGTGTATATGTTATATATATATTATTGTATGGATATGTTTTTTATATATATGTATATATATATATATATATATATATATGTATTACTGTATGCATATGATTAATATATATGTGCATATATATATATATATATATATATATATATATATATATTACTGTATGCATATGTTTAATATATATGTGCATATATATATATATATATATATATATATATATATATATATATATATATATATATATATATATTACTGTGCAATATGTGAATATATATATTACCGTATGCATATGTTATATATATGTGCATATACATATCATATTACTGTATGCATATGTTTTATATATGTGCATATATATATATATATATATATAAAGCATATGTTATATATTATGGCCGATTTAATACAATGGATATACACCACAGTAATAATAAGTACAATAAAGTTAAAATACAAATAATACCAGGTTAATAGGGGAAAATGGGAGATTAATGGCGTGTAGAGCCAGCAATACATGATCGCGTGGTTATATATATACGTATATATGTATATACATATTCACATGGTTATATATATACCTATATATGTATATACATATTTGGTTAAGGATAAGACTCCTCCTTAGTCTTAATTGAATATGTAACGGTTGGTCCTAATATCTAGGAACCGCCCCTATGTGACAAGAAGGTTACAGCGTGAAGTGATCATTTTTCAATTAATTTGACATAATTCTAGTAACTCTGTGAAGCAAAGTATTTTCTGATATTCAATAATATGAGGGGATAATGAGCCGTTTTCGTTTTAGCAATTACAACAATTATATAGAATATAATTTTTTCAATTAAAAATTAATATGACACAAAAACATGTGTTACAGTATGAACAGAACCAATGTTCAAACGTATTCCATCCTGCAACTCTTCTGATTTGTCGATCATTTGATTCACAGGTAATTAAAATAACTGGGCAATCTCAAGTCAAATTGTTCTCGATCCATTTGAATCCTTCCCACATGTAAAATCACTGATGCGAAAGGAATTTTTTCATTGTATAAGATATAATTAGCTCAACTTGCATAAACAGGTATGTCTCCTTTTTTCATATAACTCGTTTATAACATATACTCTTTTATGATAGAGGGATAAGTAGAGAGAGAGAGGGGTGAATGATAAATAAAGAGGAAAGAGAGAGTGATAAAGAGAAAAGAGGGAGAGTGAGAGTGAGTGAGAGAAGATTGTCAGTGACTGAGAAAAGTTAGATTCTTTGGATTGGAGAGATGAGGTAGCTGGTAGAAGGATAGTGAGTTCAGAGAGGAACAGATGATTGAGTGCAGGAGAGGTCAAGAGTGATGAGAAATATCATTGAGAGGGTATGTGACAATAGAGTGACAGATAATAATGATTAGGGAAAGGGACAGGAACAACGAGATGGTGAAGCTATGTGAGAAGGTAAGTGATGACAATTGGGTAGTGGAGAGTGGGAAGAGTGAGTGTTGTTGACTATGAGAGAGGAGTGTTGGAGGAGCGAGGAGTGTTGGTGGAGAGAGGAGTGTTGGAGGAGAGTTGAGTTTGATGTGACAGTTTTGTGTGGAGGATGAGGTATGTGGTGAGCATGAGGTGATGGTCTAGAGGCGGTGGGTTGGTGAGTGAGGAAATTTTAAGAGGTGAGGTATGACATTAAAGAAGTGTTGGGTATGAGATGGTTTGGAGTGAGATGGGATAAAGGTGTATATCAGGAATGACTGATGTTATGAGGTGAGTGAGAAGGGTGAGAAGCAGTGTGGTATGAAGTTCTGTGAGAGTGTGGTGAGGGAGTAAGTTGAGAGTAGGGAAGAGAGATTAAGGTGATAGTGGTGGTGTGAGAGTAAGTAAGGTGAGAGTGAAGAGAGATTAAGTGTAATTGAGTAAGGTGAGAGTAGAGGGTAAGGTGTGAGTGAGGAGAGAGAGTAAGGTGAGAGTGAGGAGAGAGAGTAAGGTGAGAGTGAGGAGAGAGTGTAAGGTGAGAGTGAGGAGAGAGAGTAAGGTGAGAGTGAGGAGAGAGAGTAAGAGAGTGAGGAGAGTGAGTAAGGTGAGAGTGAGGAGAGAGTAAGGTGAGAGTGAGGAGAGAGAGTAAGAGAGTGAGGAGAGAGAGTAAGGTGAGAGTGAGGAGAGAGAGTAAGGTGAGAGTGAGGAGAGAGAGTAAGGTGAGAGTGAGGAGAGAGAGTAAGGTGAGAGTGAGGAGAGAGAGTAAGGTGAGAGTGAGGAGAGAGAGTAAGGTGAGAGTGAGGAGAGAGAGTAAGGTGAGAGTGAGGAGAGAGAGTAAGGTGAGAGTGAGGAGAGAGAGTAAGGTGAGAGTGAGGAGAGAGTGAGGAGAGAGGTGAGAGTGAGGAGAGAGAGTAAGGTGAGAGTGAGGAGAGAGAGTAAGGTGAGAGTGAGGAGAGAGAGTAAGGTGAGAGTGAGGAGAGAGAGTAAGGTGAGAGTGAGGAGAGAGAGTAAGGTGAGAGTGAGGAGAGAGTGTAAGGTGAGAGTGTGGAGAGAGAGTAAGGTGAGAGTGTGGAGAGAGAGTAAGGTGAGAGTGAGGAGAGAGAGTAAGGTGAGAGTGAGGAGAGAGAGTAAGGTGAGAGTGAGGAGAGAGAGTAAGGTGAGAGTGAGGAGAGAGAGTAAGGTGAGAGTGAGGAGAGAGAGTAAGGTGAGAGTGAGGAGAGAGAGTAAGGTGAGAGTGAGGAGAGAGAGTAAGGTGAGAGTGAGGAGAGAGAGTAAGGTGAGAGTGAGGAGAGAGAGTAAGGTGAGAGTGAGGAGAGAGAGTAAGGTGAGAGTGAGGAGAGAGAGTAAGGTGAGAGAGAGAGTAAGGTGAGAGAGAGAGAGTAAGGTGAGAGAGAGGAGAGAGTGTAAGGTGAGAGTGAGGAGAGAGAGAAAGGTGAGAGTGAGGAGAGAGAGTAAGGTGAGAGTGAGGAGAGAGAGTAAGGTGAGAGTGAGGAGAGAGAGTAAGGTGAGAGTGAGGAGAGAGAGTAAGGTGAGAGTGAGGAGAGAGAGTAAGGTGAGAGTGAGGAGAGAGAGTAAGAAGAGAGTGAGGAGAGAGGTGGTCACTCTCTCCTTACTCTCTCCCCCTTACTCTCTCTTCTCACTCTCACCTTACTCTCTCTCCTCACTCTCACCTTAATCTCTCTCCTCACTCACGCCTTACTCTCCTCACTCTCTCCTCCCTTACTCTCTCTCCTCACTCTCACCTTACTCTCTCTCCTCACTCTCACCTTACTCTCTCTCCTCACTCTCACCTCTCCTCCCTTACTCTCTCTCCTCACTCTCACCTTACTCTCTCTCCTCACTCTCACCTTACTCTCTCTCCTCACTCTCACCTTACACTCTCTCCTCACTCTCACCTAACTCTCTCTCCTCACTCTCACCTTACTCTCTCTCCTCACTCTCACCTTACTCTCTCTCCTCACTCACACCTTACCCTCCAATCTCACCTTACTCAATTACACTTAATCTCTCTCTTCACTCTCACCTTACTTACTCTCACACCACCACTATCACCTTAATCTCTCACCCATATCACTCTCTTCCCTACTCTCAACTTACTCTCTCACCACACTCTCACAGAACTTCATACCACACTGCTTCTCACCCTTCACTCACCCTTCACTCACCTCATAACATCAGTCATTCCTGATATACACCTTTGTCCCATCTCACTCCAAACCATCTCATACCCAACACTTCTTTAATGTCATACCTCACCTCTTAAAATTTCTACACCACCAACTCTCACTGTAGCTTTCAATCACCTCACTCACCAACCCACCACCTCTAGACCATCACCTCATGCTCACCACATACCTCATCCTCCACACAAAACTGTCACATCAAACTCAACTCTCCTCCAACACTCCTCTCTCCACCAACACTCCTCGCTCCTCCAACACTCCTCTCTCATAGTCAACAACACTCACTCTTCCCACTCTCCACTACCCAATTGTCATCACTTACCTTCTCACATAGCTTCACCATCTCGTTGTTCCTGTCCCTTTCCCCAATCATTATTATCTGTCACTCATTGTCACATACCCTCTCAATGATATTTCTCATCACTCTTGACCTCTCCTGCACTCAATCATCTGTTCCTCTCTGAACTCACTATCCTTCTACCAGCTACCTCATCTCTCCAATCCAAAGAATCTAACTTTTCTCCATCACTGACAATCTTCTCTCACTCACTCTCACTCACCCTCTTTTCTCTTTATCACTCTCTCTTTCCTCTTTATTTATCATTCACCCTCTCTCTCTCTCTCTACTTATCCCTCTATCATAAAAGAGTATATGTTATAAACGAGTTATATGAAAAAAGGAGACATACCTGTTTATGCAAGTTGAGCTAATTATATCTTATACAATGAAAAAATTCCTTTCGCATCAGTGATATTACATGTGGGAAGGTTTCAAATGGATCGAGAACAATTTGACTTGAGATTGCCCAATTATTTTAATTACCTGTGAATCAAATGATCGACAAATCAGAGGAGTTGCAGGATGGAATACGTTTGAACATTGGTTCTGTTCATACTGTAACACATGTTTTTGTGTCATATTAATTTTTAATTGAAAAAATTATATTCTATATAATTGTTGTAATTGCTAAAACGAAAATGGCTCATTATCCCCTCATATTATTGAATATCAGAAAATACTTTGCTTCACAGAGTTACTAGAATTATGTCAAATTAATTGAAAAATGATCACTTCACGCTGTAACCTTCTTGTCACATAGGGGCGGTTCGATTGACTAGATATTAGGACCAACCGTTACATATTCAATCAAGACTAAGGATGAGTCTTATCCTTAACCAAATACGTATATACATATATAGGTATATATATAACCATGTGAATATGTATATACATATATACGTATATATATAACCACGCGATCATGTATTGCTGGCTCTACACGCCATTAATCTCCCATTTTCCCCTATTAACCTGGTATTATTTGTATTTTAACTTTATTGTACTTATTATTACTGTGGTGTATATCCATTGTATTAAATCGGCCATAATATATAACATATGCTTAGAGTTTTTTTATATATATATATGCACATATATAAAACATATGCATACAGTAATATGATATGTATATGCACATATATATAACATATGCATACAGTAATATATATATGCACATATTGCACAGTAATATATATATATATATATATGCACATATATATTAAACATATGCATACAGTAATATATATATGCACATATTGCACAGTAATATATATATATATATATATGCACATATATATTAAACATATGCATACAGTAATACATATATATATATACATATATATATTAAAAACATATCCATACAATAATATATATATAACATATACACACAATAATTACATAGTATTCACATACAATGATATATATATATATATATTATATATGCATACAATAACATATATTATATATATATATATATGATATAACCACATATTCATACAATATATATATATATATATATATATATATATTATATAAACATGTATTCATACACCATATATGTATGTATATAATGTTAGGTTGTAAGGATCTATTTGCATTAAAAGAATAAATATTATGATAAAAGCGTGTATATGTTAAAAATGTTAAGAACGAATGATATGAAAAAAGGAATGTTACCTGCTATACAGAAATCCGATTTTATAAAGTTGTAATTACTAAATCGATTGATCTATATATGCAATCTATATATCCAGTTGTATAATTAAATATCAAAAAAGAATTTGTCTGAATGCAGAAGAATTACAATAATTACGTTAAATTAAATGAAAAACATCACTTCATATAAATAAATAATCAACCAGTCACTTCACTAATGTTAACTGCACGACGACTTCCAACAGACTGATGAACCAATTCAAAATGTTAACCCTACTGGACTACTGAGGTTGCGCAAAGTCTCTTTATTATCAGCAGATGAAATGATCAACCAATCAGAGGAACCGCATGATTCGAATAACCTTGACGTTCACTCTGGCCACACCCTTATTTATTTATGAAGTTAACGACTGCGCACTCTATCTTTATATAGTTGAACTATAAGTTTCTATTTTTCCCGAGAGATGCCTCATTCAGCTACTTTCAAATTGATGATATTTCCTTCATTCTGGTGACAAGAAAAACTGTTACAAAGAAAAGTATCATTTTATAATTAAATTTTACCTTTCATTCCTTTTTGATATTCTATGTCTTTCACTCGGGCCATCCTGTTGGGAATTTACAAACTTTCCATCTTGCTGTCGACACAAATAACCGTTACAGAGAATTGCAGCGCTCTCTATCGTTATATTATTGAACTAGAATTTTCTAGTTATTCTGTGTTCTGTTCCTTGTAAATATTTGTAACTTCAATCAATGAATGTGACAAGAAAACCCATTATGAAGAAAATAATCATTTTATAATTAAACTTTTCTTTATCCACGTTTTTATTAATAATACTTTCCATTAATTTTTGAGATTCACTCTAGGCAGCACTCCCTTGCAAATTTTCGAAATTTCCATCATGCACAGCTACTCGAAAAACTGTTATGAAGAAAATAATCATTTTTTCTATTGTTTCTTATTTGACCTCTCTCACTATCACTCTCTCTCTCTCTCTCTCTCTCTCTCTCTCTATATATATATATATATATATATATATATATATATATATATATATATATATATATATATATATATATATGTATATATATGTACATTGTGTTTCCTGAAGGTCAGAGAGTAGGTCATTGTGTTCTCAAGATGAACACCCTTACTACTGGGATTTTTTCACTACATGTGTAATAAAACTCTTGGTAAACTAAATACATTAAGCGTAAATTACCTATACACGATAGAAAGTTGGTATTATTATAAAATTAAAAATGGTGAAATGACGATTGCGTTTTGTGTTTTAGGCAATGTAAGAATCTATATGCTACCACAAATAGTGAAAGAAGTACATCGGGAAAAAGAAATCTGGTTCGAAGATAAATATTATATATATAGGTAATGAAGTAAGTTATAACAGAGAATATGAATACCCGTATTTACGTTTTGTAGAAAAAATGGTAATGAATGAATTATAAGTAAAGAAAAATTTAAAAAAATTATAAATAGAGGTATAGTTTAAGAAATATAAGTACCTAAATCCCTCTCTGGTTAAAGTTGTAAAAGATATAATTTGTTACATACTCGTAGTACAGTATGAGCGCGACATAATAGATAGTTTCGAATATTTCGATTATACCCCATCTATAACGGAAAACATAAACGAGTTGGTGGTGGAGTTTTCTATAAACGTATACAACGAAGAGATTGAAACTGAACCATTTAAAAAGTTTGATCTTAATGTTAACTGGAAAAATAACTTTAAAAGACGAAATAGATGTGGAAATAACGGGTGTCAACAAAAAAGTGAATGTAATCAATGACGGAATGTTACATTTGTTCGATCGCGTGGGACTGAATTTACTTGGGGTGTTCCGGTATCGGTATTCGAAAACCAAGTATGTACTATTAGGTTTCCAGAAAGAAAAAAATATTTCGACTTACGATTTATTAAATTTAGAAAACGTTCAAATTTTATTGAATAATAACGTTTATTATCCGAGAGAAAGATTGAATTTGAAATATAGCGAAAATAAATGCGCTAATCTGTATCAAATGTTTAATTATTACGACAAACACAAATATGAGATGAATACTATATTCGACTTATTACACGATACTTTCGCAAACGCATACATAGTATACATCAAAGGAACAGATAGAGTAAACTATATAAGAGAGTTGTTAGGAAATAAAATTGTTGTTTTCGACTTGGATCCATTAGGATGTCCAAAGACTAAAGATTGGGTAGGTTACTCTATAAATCGCTGTAACCATTGTTTTTATAAAAATCACCAATACTTACCGGATCAAGCCATTGATAGGGGTATATATTGTACGTTGACGTATAAAGACGGGTAAATAATTAATTAAAAATTGAGTTTTCAAATATTGTTAAATCACGCTACATCTCGTCGTGAATATCAGCAAGAAATCAAATTGGATTTTCGGTACGAAGTTGCTTTATAAAGTTTTGTAACGTACAACAGCATTCCAAATATTTCGGAAAATTGTAAAAATAACGAGTTAGTAGTAATTGAACCGAAAACTAACGAACATCGTAACAGTACTATACCTATGGGTACGTACGAATTGAACGATATAATAGAATTTATTCAACAAAACGAAGAACTTGGGAACGCGGAAATACTCATTAAGTTAAATCGGAATACATTTAAAATAAAATTATATTCGGAATGAACTATAGATTTCACAACTGCGAACTCGTATCCTCACTTCAGTTGTAAAATATTTAATGTAATAATTTTGTTCACACTACGTTATAAAATTTATTTACGTTTCGTTAATAATGATTTATTATTAACCAAGAATATATATCGAACGTTTATACAATGACTTATATAATTGATTAACTAGACCCGTCAGTAATAATACCGAAACGACATTTGTGAAATTAGTCTTTACTTATTGAACTGGTAGGTTAATTTGATATTTCATAATGTTTACAAGAAGCCAAATCGGCTCATTCCTAGCATACTTGTACAACTCAGAATCGATTGAGGCTTGGATAAATTGATGTGTTTTGCTTCCCTAGGTGGGATAAAAAATATAAAAAAAGGCGGAAAAAATTTTTAATCGTAAATTACAACATTTTAAGGTTTACTTATAAGTATGTTTATAAACATACCTAGGTTAGGTTAGATTCAGTTAGGTTAGAATCTGTCAGGTTTATTTCGGCTAGTTAAAAATGGTTTCCGCGGATTTTAACTTCGTAACTCGTTAAAAATAGTAATTTTTGATATTTTAAAAAAAAAACGAAAATCGGGAGTGTACAAGTATTCTACGAATCTACCCTAATCTCTAGTTTTTACATTTCTTTATTTCCTTTTTTAATTCTGTATCTTTCTATATAATTATCCGAGAAAATAGTATAACTCGATTAAATAATTACGATTTTTAAATTCGTTTGTTACAGAATTTAAAAGATCAAATATGAAAAACGAATGTTTGGCTAGAACATGTACGTATTTGTTTAGTCGTATTTATAAAAATAGTTATTCGATTTTATGTTATAGAAGTATAACTACTAATGTTTTCGATGGAAATATATCATAAAGTTATTCATAATCTTTCGACACTTGCATATTTCATTTTATTCTTTATTTCTGTTTTGTCCGATAATTTCATTTCTAGAAATAAAAATATTTCTTATAATCAAAGATTTTCTTCACACGCTTTTTATAATTAACAACTTCCAGAGAAAGTTTAGCTCTTTTGCGCGTAAAATGTAAAAAAAAAAAAACTAAATGGATATTTTTAATTTCGTAGTTATATTTAAATCCGTAAGGTGTTATTCAGATATGTTTGAAAAATCGCCGTGTACGCTGTAAATGAGTTTTTAGTCTTATTTATGTAATAATAATCAAATCAAATTAATGTTTATTTCATTATGAAATTATAGATAATTCTAGTATGATTTATGGTTACGCATGAACAACACACATAACATTAAACATTAAAAAAAAAAAAAAAAAAAAAGGTTAATTTTCAATAAATAAACTCGATAAAACTAATTTTTACTTCAATAATTACATTAGTAAATCATTATATAATAGCGTAAGATGTAAACGAACTATAACAAATAAAAACTAATATATAACATAATAGTAGGACGTGGTTTGACACGAATAAGAATAAAAATGTAGATAACAATAATAATAACAGCGAATAATAATCAATATTCATAATTATTCACATAATTCGACCACCACCGTCAGAATATAAATTATAAAACATTTCGAAGTATAATCTTCTGGCTCTGATTTTTTCATTAATCATAATCGAAATAGATGATTTTATAAGAGATTTAAAATAAGAACGGTTTAATAAACAAATAGAATTATTTATTTCTTTTTGAATAATAGTAAATATATATATACATATATATATATATATATATATATATATATATATATATATATATATACATTTAAAGATTATTAACATCGATTATGCTCATTCCGCGCCAATTTACTTACATGATATACATTTGTATACAATATACAAACATTTATATTAACAACGCATACACGTATGCAACGCTTATTAATATACGCTGCCGCGCACGAAATATACAATAAGTTACGTATCGTTAAAATCCAATAAAATGGTAAGCAAACCATTATTACGTTATTTGACAATTACTTAATGCAATAAACTATAATTCAAGTGATACACACCTCTTAGTAATCATAAATTTTTATTTTCAATTTCGGTTTTTTTTTTCATAGTTCGTTAAAAGTCTATATATTATATATATAAATAGATCGACATAAACTGCGCTGTACAATCTGCGAATAAATAAGAAATACAAAACAAATTTAACAAATTACAAATATACACATGCAAAAATAAATAACAATGTATAAAAAATATTCACGTTATTATATACATAACGTCTCCTTTCGGTACGTGTATACACACAATATGTAAGTACACATTAAAAAATATACTCTGCGCACATGCGTAAACAAAAATATGTACACACTTTATTCATACACATACAATTTTTTTATATTAAATTGCTACATTTAAACAAACAACAAAACCACCCAGAAAACGTACTCGAGTACAAACTCCTGAAACTTCTTCTGTTACAGAAGTAAAAGGAAATAGATTTTGGCATTTAAGAAATTTTCTTGACAGTGACATTCATATGTCGGATACGCAAAAAAAACTGGATGTTATCGGGAAATCGATGTAACAAGAAGTCCAAAGCCACACACTCCATATTCTTGTACGGGGTAATCAATTGTAAACATATGGAACAGTGTATCTCTTCCATCATAAACAAAGTTGAATTCACTTTTCAGGCCTTACATTTTTTTTTTGCATACAATCTATCCTAGGTGGATAATAAGTAGCACTGTTATCAGATGAATTAAATATTAATAGAACGCTGTCCAACAACAGCCATTCTTTATTTGATGAGCATTAGTTAAGATCGCCTACATAGCTCTACTTGCGTAAGTCTTTTCAGACGCTGAAAATGACCGCTGTTATCCTTGAGATCGGCTGCCAGTGGATTTACATGGTGCTATAATCGCTGGATATATCTCTCACTGTGGATTTTGAGAGTTTTCATTACAGTCGGCATGTGAAGGTCCTTATGAAGATCGTCACTACGAACATACCATGGAGCACCCACAATGCTGCGTAAGACCTTTGCCTGAAAACGCTGAAGTATTTTTATTTGCGAATCGCTGGCTGTTCCCCAGATTTATATTCCGTAGGTCCATATTGGTTTTAGAATGACTTTGTACAGTAGAAGTTTATTTTCTACAGACAGTGATGAGTATTTATTCATCAACCAGCTCATACTTCTCAGTTTCAGATCCAGTTGTTTCCGTTTGGCCAGAATATGATCTTTCCAAGTCAAACATTGATCTAAATGCAGTCCTAAATATTTTACTTTATTTACTGTTGGAATGGTTCTTCCATTTAACTGAATCATCACATTTGCAAATTTTTTATTTAATGTAAAAATGAGGTGATTAGATTTAGACTCGTTAACTGTAATCTTCCAGTTTAAACCACTTCTCCAACTGCAGAAGATGATTCTGGAGATGCGTGATAGCAACTGTTAGATTACAGTCAGTGAATAATATCGCCGTATCGTCCGCAAACATGGCTGTAGTAGTGTATCTATTTTCCGGAAAATCATATGTATATATCTGGTACAAGAGCGGACCGAGTACACTGCCTTGAGGCACACCCGAGCGTATAGCATATATTTGTGATCGAGTACCGTTTATATTAACTTGAAACTATCTATCCGTTAAGTATGATTGTAATAGTGTATAGTACTGGTGTGGCAAGTTTAAGTTTTAGCTTGTATAATAGACCCGTATGCCAAACTCTGTCAAAAGCTTTCTCAATATCGAGGAACACTGCAGGACAAAATTTTTTGTTTTCAAAACTACTGTCGATTAAGTTAACTATTCGATGAGTCTGCTCTACTGTGCTGTGTTTGTTTCTGAAACCAAATGGCCAATCGGCTATTATGATTTTACCATCAAGAATTGATTTTATTCTTTTCAAAATTAGTTTTTCAAGCAATTTTGACATAGTCGGTAGTAGGCTGATGGGTCTGTATGATGTGACCAGTTCTTGCGGTTTGCCTGGCTTCTGCAGCATAATTATAGATACGAATTTCCACTGGATAGAGTAGTGACCAGTACGGAGAATCGCGTTAAAAATATATGTTAGGAGACTATTGCTTTCCGTGGCAAGTTTTTAAACATTACTGAGGTTATCAAATCATAACCGGGTGATTTTTTTGGTTGAAGCTGTTTTTGTATACATGCTTTCACTTCCATTGGTGATACAGATGTAATAGGTGGGCACATCTGAAATGGTGTTTCCAAATAGTTGTAAATATTTTCTTCTTCGGAGGTTAATGTGTTGTAATTATCGTGATGAAAAATTTTGCAGAGGTATTTACCGAATGCCTCCGCTTTTTCTTGATCTGCTCTTGCCCATTGGCGGTTTTCCACTATAATTAGTGAACACTGAGATACATGATTCCTCTTTATATTCTTAATAGCCTTCCATAAAGAATAATCTGTATCTGCCGTTGGTGTAAGATTTGTTAGATATCCATGAAAAACTTCATTTTTCATTCCCGAGAGTATTTTCTTCAGTTTTTTTGTCATTTTGTTCAGTGCATTTTTGTTTGCTGGGGTCCTAGTTGAGTTTAAGAAAACAGTGTTAACGTTTAAAATTATTTTTAGGTTTTCTCATATTTTCTATATTGAATGTTTGTGGAAAATCTGCAGCGTTTGGTTCAAAGTTATGTATATCATTTTTGATATGGTTTATTGTGATTTTTGTTCCTTTTATTTAACAATTCTCTGTATACAGTACAGCCTTTGTAATTTGCCGGGTGGTTGCCTTCACAATGTATACATTTCGCCAGTTCCTTCATTACTTTAGCACAGTTCTTAGTGTCATGCTGTCCACCACACTTCTAAATGAATGGCAGCACACAATACGCTTTGCTATGGCCAAACATTTGACATCGAGTACACTATATTATTCCTTTATTCTTATGCGGAGGTTCCACCTTTATTTTCATATTCAGCAGGTACTGCATATCGTATATTTGTTTATTGTTATCGTTAGGTTCGTGATCTACAAAAAACATTGGCAAAGGTTTTTTGGTTTTTTGTTGTCGCATATTTATTATGTTTCTTGTTAGAAATCCCTGTTTGTTTAACGCTTCTTTGATTTCCTCTAGCGGCATAGTATGGTGTATATTTTTAATAACGACACGATACGCTCGTTCCTCTTTTAATCGATAAGTATGATAAATTATATGATTTTCTTTCAAATATCTGATTACTTTTCGATAACTATCTGCATTGTTAAGTTTTAACTTAATTTTTTTGTCATTTAAGGCCTGACAAGTAAATTCAACTTTGTTTATGACGGAAGAGATACACTGTTCCATATGTTTATCGAGAGATTATTTCACCAGACACCTTTCAAATTTATCAAATTTCTTTCATTCACAGCAACAAGAAAAACTAATTTATTCCCTTACTATTTCTGGATAGTGAAGATATATCCAATTCTTACACTGTCATCGTATCTCCATACTTTTTACAGTATTTCCTTTTGGTGATCCGATACTTATTTAAAATTGAAATTTATTTTTATTTTTATTTGGACTAGAGTCTTATTTGCTCGGAAGAATTTATTTCTATGATACAAACGAAAAGCGATTTTCCGACATTATTTGTAACGTTCTCATCACATACGAGCGGTTCGATTGACTAGATATTACGACCAGCTATTACGATATATTCGTTCTTAATTAAAACTAAGGACGAGTCTTATCGTTAACCGAATATGTATATACATATATAGGTATATATATAACCACGCGATCATATATTGCTGGCTCTACACGCCATTAATCTCCCAATTTCCCCTATTAACCTGATATTATTTGTATTTTAACTTTAATGAACGTATTATTACTGTGGTTATTACTATCAACATTCTAGTTATTATAGCTTTACGATCTGACCTTATCTGTTATGAAGTTCTGAATCATCTCTATTATTAATTTTTAAATTTATATTTATTTTATTTAATATTTCCTTCAGTATACTCATTGTATTAAATCGCCATAATGTATAACATATGCTTACAGTTTATATATATATGCATGTATATATATATATATATATATATATATATATATATATATATATGCATATATATATATATATATATATATATATATATATATGCATATATATATATATATATATATATATATATATATATATATATATATATATATATATATATATATGCATATATATATATATATATGCATTATATATATATATATATATATATATATATATATATATATATATATATATATATATATATATATATATATATATATATATATATATATATATATATAAACTGTAAGCATATGTTATACATTATGGCGATTTAATACAATGAGTATACTGAAGGAAATATTAAATAAAATAAATATAAATTTAAAAATTAATAATAGAGATGATTCAGAACTTCATAATATATAGTATAGTATATGTTAAAAATGTTAAAAACGAATGATATGAAAAAAGGAATGTTACCTGCTATACAGAAATCTGATTTTATAAAGTAGTAATTACTAAATCGATTGATCTGTATATCCAATCTATATATCCAGTTGTATAATTAAATATCAGAAAAGAATTTGTCTGGTTTATTAAGAGAATGCAGAAGAATTACAATAATTACGTTAAATTAAATGAAAAACATCACTTCATATAAATAAATAATCAACCAGTCACTTCACTAATGTTAACTGCTCGATGACTTCCAACAGACTGATGAACCAATTCAAAATGTTAACCCTACAGGACTACTGAGATTGCGCAACACTTAAAGTCTCTTTATTATCAGCAGATGAAATGATCAACCAATCAGAGGAACCGCATGATTCGAATAACCTTGACATTCACTCTGGCCACACCCTAATGTTTTTATGAAGTTAACGACTGCGCATTCTATCTTTACATGGTTGAACTATAAGTTTCTATTTTTCCCGAGAGATGCCTCGTTCAGCTACTTTCAAATTGATGATATTTCCTTCATTCTGGTGACAAGAAAAACTGTTACTCACTCGGGCCATCCTGTTGTCGACACAAATAACCGTTACAGAGAATTGCAGCGCTCTCTATCGTTATATTATTGAACTAGAATTTTCTAGTTATTCTGTGTTCTGTTCCTTGTAAATATTTGTAACTTCCATCAATGAATGTGACAAGAAAACCCATTATGAAGAAAATAATCATTTTATAATTAAACTTTTCTTTATCCACGTTTTTATTAATAATACTTTCCATTAATTTTTGACATTCACTCTAGGCACTCCCTAGCAAATTTTCGAAATTTCCATCATGCACAGCTACTCGAAAAACTGTTATGAAGAAAATAATCATTTTTTCTATTGTTTCTTATTTGACCTCTCTCACTATCACTCTCTCTCTCTCTAATATATATATTATATATATATATATATATATATATATATATATATGTATATATATATATTGTGTTTCCTGAAGGTCAGAGAGTAGGTCAATGTGTTCTCAAGATGAACACCCTTACTACTGGGATTTTTTCACTACATGTGTAATAAAACTCTTGGTAAACTAAATACATTAAGCGTAAATTACCTATACACGATAGAAAGTTGGTATTATTATAAAATTAAAAATGGTGAAATGACGATTGCGGTTTGTGTTTTAGGCAATGTAAGAATCTATATGCTACCACAAATAGTGAAAGAAGTACATCGGGAAAAAGAAATCTGGTTCGAAGATAAACATTATTTTATATATATATAGGTAATGAAGTAAGTTATAACAGAGAATACGAATACCCATATTTACGTTTTGTAGAAAAAACGGTAATGAATGAATTATAAGTAAAGAAAAATTTAAAAAAATTATAAATAGAGGTATAGTTTAAAAAATATAAGTACCTAAATCCCTCTCTGGTTAAAGTTGCAAAAGATATAATTTGTTACATACTCGTAGTACAGTATGAGCGACATAATAGATAGTTTCGAATATTTCGATTATAGACAATCTATAATGGAAAACATAAACGAGTTGGTGATGGAGTTTTCTATAAACATATATAATGAAGAGATTGAAACTGAACCATTTAAAAAGTTTGATCTTAACGTTAACAGGAAAAATAACTTTAAAAGACGAAATAGATGTGGAAATAATAGGTGTCAACAAAAAAGTGAACGCAATCAATGACGGAATGTTACATTTTTTCGATCACATAGATTATTATTTAGGTGATAACAAAGTCGATAGTTTAAGAACATCGGCTGTGGAATGGATTGGTATCGTTTGAAAATGTTTTAAAGTAAAGTAACACCGGTTGGTGTATTGCAAATTCTTCAACGAGTATTCTAAATAGAAAAGGACATTTTTCAGTATGTATACCCATGTGTATGATAATGGTATTTTTTTTCGACGATTATAAGAATTTTCTATATCATATTCTTCAAAAATTGATGTTCTATAGATCAACAATAAACATAGACATATTAGAAAATATTTCAATGACCGATAAAGAAATATATTCGATGACATTAACATAAATAACATGGAGGATGTCTCAAATAAATTTATCGATCGAGTAAGAAACGCGAGTTAGAAAAGAAATTTTAAACAATATGAACTATGAACTACTATATGGAAGTTGACTATATCAAGGTACAATGATTTCCACGGGGACTGAATTTACTTGAGGTATTCCGGTATCGGTATTCGAAAACCAAGTATGTACTAATAGGTTTCCTGAAAGAAAAAAATATTTCGACTTACGATTTATTAAATTTAGAAAACTTTCAAATTTTATTGAATAATAACGTTTATTATCCGAGAGATGGATTGAATTTGAATATAGCGAAAATAAATGCGCTAATCTGTATCAAATGTTTAATTATTACGACAAACACGAATACGATATGAATCCTATATTCGACTTATTACACGATACTTTCGCAAACGCATACATAGTATATGTCAAAGGAACAGATAGAGTAAACTATATAAGAGAGTTGTTGAAATTGTTGTTTTCGACTTGGATCCATTAGGATGTCCAAAGACTAAAGATAGAGGTTACTTTATAAATCGCTGTAACCGTTGTTTTTATAAAACTGGATCAAGCCAGAGATAGGGGTATATATTGTATGTTGACGTATAAAGACAGGTAAATAATTTTTTTTTAAATGAGTTTTCAAATATTGTTAAATCAAGCGACATCTAAGAGATCAAATTAGATTGTCCGTACGAAGTTACTTTAAAAGGTTTTGTAATGTACAACAGCATTCCAAATATTTCAGAAAATTGTAAAAATAGCAATTTAGTAGTAATTGAACCGAAAACTAACGAACATCATAACATTACTATACCTACAGATACATACGAATTGAACGATATAGTAGAATTTATTCAACAAAACGAAGAACTTAGGAACATGGAAATAGTCATTAAGTTAAATCAGAATACATTAAAAATGAAATTATATTCGGAATGAATTATAGATTTCACAACTGCGAACTCGAAAGGACGTGTACTTGATTTTAGTAAATGTAAACTCATAACGGGACAAACACATTATTCGAACGACCATATAGATATCTTTTCTATAAATAACATTTTAAAAAAATTTGATGTAATTTAATAAAATGTAATATAACTGATGTAAATTTAAACGATAACATGTTGTACGAATTTCCACTAAACGTTCAAGTTGGTGAAAAAATTATAGAAAGACCTAATTATTTATCATTTTACCATGTAAATACGTTTGAAATAAGTTACATATCCGTTACGACATTTGATCAAAATGAAAAATAAATATAATACTACTATTTGAGCCCGTCCATGATTTAAAACGAGATATTTTTGAAACTCAAAGTATCGATAATCGAATCTCGAATAAAAATACAAAAACTACAGCATACATTTATAACGAGTAATGAAAACGACATTGATATTATTAACTGATATTATCGAATACCCACTAATAATGGTGTAAATTGACTTCAGTAGGTGTAAAAATAAATGTTTAAAATGGACGATTACGTAAACGTTTGAAAAATGTTGAAAGAAAAATGCTAATAACTCCGTACAGGAGAAATCATGAAACAAATAAAACTCGAGGAGGAGTACAAGAACATTGTTAAAAAAAAAAAAAAATTGTTAAACCTCTAAGAGCGATGATACATACTCAATTAGCCAATACATTACCATCCATACAAACCCGCTATTGCTGATTTAGCTGTTGGTTTGGTCGAAAAATGTATAGAACCTCTTATGAAATTCCAAAAATAGATGGAACAGCCGCGTCAGCTATAAAGCCCTCTATCGAAATACCGCAGGAATTTGTACAAACATTAGGTCCGAAGCTTTTGCGATCGTCAAGGCTTTACCCTTCCTTCACGCTTCTAATTTTAGTAGTAATATTCTTATTTTATCGAATTCTCTTAGTTGCCTTAATGCTATATATCGAACTTTCATGTTACCAAGGGATCTTATTTTATATTTGCAATTTTAGAAGAAATATATAATTTCAGTTTAAGAAATATTACAATCGACTTTTGTTGGATTCCGGGTCACGTTGACATTCTTGGTAATGCTGTTTGTGATGAAGCCGCAAAATCAGCCGCCTCCATCGGCATTTTGTGTCCATGTATTCCATATACAGATCTCCGCATTGTAGTGAAAGCCCAGTTGGAATCAGATTGGACTGTTTTCCATATCAATGAAGTCAGCAGTTTTTATAAAAGCGTTAAACCAGTTCCTTCCAAAGAAGCGTGGTATTTTCCCAAAAAGTTTAGCGGACCAATTTCTCGTCACATGATTACAACATTAACTCGGCTTCGTATAAATCATTGTTGCCTACCTGTTCATTTGCACAGAATTGGAATGGCCGAAACCAGCACCTGCTCTCACCCGGATGATACCGATATGATTCTGGATTCGAATCATTTGTTTTTCAACTGTTCCTCCTATTCGGCAGAACAATTGCGTTTATTTTCTAAGCTTATATCTTTAGGACATCGGCCTCCGTATATCTTAAGTTCATTACTTTCCTCACATGATGCTTGTATATATTATTCTTTATTTCAATTTATTTTAGAATGTAAAGTTACTTTATAATGTTAATTTTTTTTTTTGTTATGTTTTATGTTTTTCATGGACAGATTGGTTAATTCCAGAGTTCAATTTATAATAAATAATAATAATAATAATAATACTATCAAGTTACCACTGGTTGATACAAAATGTCCACTCTGTTTCCAGTTCGTCTCGGCTACACCAACTATCGCTATTTCTTTAGTAATATTCTCTACTATACCAAGTTTGCCTTGATGGTTAAGTCCTCTTATATTTCATGTTGCTGTTTTTGTTATTATGATTTTACATTTATTCTTCAATTTTCATAGAGATCACGGTTCTTAAATTCCCTATGGCCGGCCGTCCATTTCATACATACGGTCCCGGTACTGTAGCGCCGATACCAACCGGCTCGCTATCGCAAATCGTATATGATCACTTTGTTTATTATTAGGAGCCATTTTCCCGATAAATAATCGTTATTTATATCGTAAATAGTCGTTTAAAAACGCCCGAAACAAATTGAGTCGTTTAAAATCGCCCGAATAAAATTAAGTCGTTTAAAATAGTCCTTTAAAAACGGCTGAAAAATTGATTGTTACGCAAAAGTAATTACCGTAATATCGATAAAGCGTTTAATTCTTTTATCGCTTGATCTATATATGCTATTCCTTAATGTTACTTGTATCGTATAAATATTTTAAACATAGATGACCGCGTATAACTTGATCCATATTTTGATTCACTTCGTAATTGTAAAATACCGCGCAATTAGAACCCCAATACCTTTCGTAATTCGTACAGTGGCGTTACCCCGAAAGAATCGTAATAATTTACAACATTTCCTATTTTTCTATAACACACCCAATGAGTTCCCGGACCATCGTTGTTATCTAAATTAGTTATAGCCGTCTCCATGTCTAACGGGTTTTTCGGTAATTTATCTCTCATAAAAGTACCTCTAAAGTGAGGAATATGTTGGGCATATTTCGTCAATTCTACATTACTCAACGGTTTAATCTGGATTTTTTTTTTATATACACTTAGTAAAGTCCGTTACCTTCTTTAGGTTTTTTATTTATGTATATTCCTTTACCGTCTTTAGGTTTGTTTTTTGACGTATAGTCTTTCACCTTCCATCGCTTTATTATGACGTATTCGTTCTTCTATTAACTTATCGTTTGCTTTCTTATTATTATACGTGTTTATAGCGTTGGTTATTAACGACCATACAGCAGGTACAGCCGGTGCAGCGGTGAGCAAAGCCGGTAAGAAACCACCTACTATTATATGTTTAAGTTGTTTAACCGATAATTTTATAGGTAAATCTTTTTTAATCCTTTTAATTTGATATTTGGTTAACGGTAAATAGGTTTCATTCATTACGGAATCTTTATTTCTCGTTTTATTTATTTTTAAAGTCACGGGTTTATTGGTTTTCGCAATAAGTTTCCCTTGTTCCGTGCTTATGTTAACCGGATGTTTGATGTAACCAGCACCGATAGCTCTTTTGGCTTTCATAGCGTTTATTTCAAGCTACGCATTAGCTTTTTAGGCTAAATTGGAATCTTTAGCGAGTACACGTTTCTACACTTCATTTTCCAGTTGTAAACCCGCTTTATGTCTGTCGTCCAAATTATTAGACCTGGAATACGCTATAATATATGACCGTTTCGTCTAACTTATTTTTAGGTTTGACTTTTTTTTCTAATTTCAAATCAAGATTAGTCCTAGGACCGGCGTTTTGATAACTGCCCGATAAATGAGCCTCGAAAGGAAATTTGTCTATTATATCGTTAATCATACCGTTACCTTTTTATACGGGTAGCATTTGCACGATTTTTTTTCACTTTTTTTTTTGTAATCCATCCTCTTCTTTACATTCTTGTAAAATGTTTATAATTTCGTTAATTATTTAACGGCTTTTACTTCACCGTTTAATATACACAATCTGTTTAACAATTCGTCGATATTGTTCCAGTATACGTATTCTACAGGGTTATTTATATAAATTTTTTGTAATCCTGTACCAGGTTTTTCGACGTTTTTCAGAATATTATGTTTAATTAATATCAGCTTAATTACGACGTTATATTTATTTCTTGTACTACTTTTCAATCGCAGATTATTCGGGTCATTTTTTTGTTTATACGAATTAGTTTTTGACAAAAGTTCATCGTATACTTTTAAGTCTTTTTCATTGTAAGTTCTAGATTTTCCCAATGTTAATAACTCCCATAATCCTCGCGAACCTTCGTACCAGTAGTCGGTACTTAGTAGTTTTATGTTATCATTCTCTATAATTATCGGTGAATTACCCATATACATAATCTCATCCTCGATACGTATACCAAAAGTGGAATCTGTCTTCACGTTTTTTTTAATGTATTTGGAGGCTGCCGGACCTAATGTTTGTACAAATTCCTGCGGTATTTCGATAGAGGGCTTTATAGCTGACGCGGCTGTTCCATCTATTTTTGGAATTTCATAAGAGGTTCTATACATTTTTCGACCAAACCAACAGCTAAAGCAGCGATAGCGGGTTTGTATGGATGGTAATGTATTGGCTAATTGAGTATGTATCATCGCTCTTAGAGGTTTAACAATTTTTTTTTTTTTTTTTTTTTAACAATGTTCTTGTACTTCTCCTCGAGTTTTATTTGTTTCATGATTTCTCCTGTACGGAGTTGTTAGCATTTTTCTTTCAACATTTTTCCAACGTTTACGTAATCGTCCATTTTAAACATTTATTTTTACACCTACTGAAGTCAATTTATACCATTATTAGTGGGTATTCGATAATATCAGTTAATAATATCAATGTAGTTTTTATTACTCGTTATAAATGTATGCTGTAGTTTTTGTATTTTTATTCGAGATTCGATTATCGATACTTTGAGTTTCAAAAATATCTCGTTTTAAATCATGGACGGGCTCAAATAGTAGTATTGTACTTATTTTTCATTTTGATCAACTGTCGTAACGGATATGTAACTTATTTCAAACGTATTTACACGGTAAAATGATAAATAATTAGGTCTTTCTATAATTTTTTCACCAACTTGAACGTTTAGCGGAAATTCGTACAACATGTTATCGTTTAAATTTACATCAGTTATATTATATTTTATTAAATTACAACGAATTTTTTTAAAATGTTATTTATAGAAAAGATATCTATATGGTCGTTCGAATAATGTGTTTGTCCCGTTATGAGTTTACGTTTACTAAAATCAAGTACACGTCCTTTCGAGTTCGCAGTTGTGAAATCTGTAGTTCATTCCGAATATAATTTCATTTTTAATGTATTCTGATTTAACTTAATGACTATTTCCGCGTTCCTAAGTTCTTTGTTTTGTTGAATAAATTCTACTATATCGTTCAATTCGTACGTATCCGTAGGTATAGTAATGTTACGATGTTCGTTAGTTTTCGGTTCAATTAATACTAAATTGCTATTTTTACAATTTTCTGAAATATTTGGAATGCTGTTGTACGTTACAAAACCTTTTAAAGCAACTTCGTACGGACAATCTAATTTGATCTCTTGCTGATATTCGCGACGAAATGTCGCATGATTTAACAATATTTGAAAACTCATTTAAAAAAAAATTATTTACCTGTCTTTATACGTCAATGTACAATATATACCCCTATCTCTGGCTTGATCCAGTTTTATAAAAACAACGGTTACAGCGATTTAAAAGTAACCTCTATCTTTAGTCTTTGGACATCCTAATGGATCCAAGTCGAAAACAACAATTTCAACAACTCTCTTATATAGTTTACTCTATCTGTTCCTTTGACGTATACTATGTATGCGTTTGCGAAAGTATCGTGTAATAAGTCGAATATAGGATTCATATCGTATTCGTGTTTGTCGTAATAATTAAACATTTGATACAGATTAGCGCATTTATTTTCGCTATATTTCAAATTCAATCTATCTCTCGGATAATAAACGTTATTATTCAATAAAATTTGAAAGTTTTCTAAATTTAATAAATCGTAAGTCGAAATATTTTTTTCTTTCAGGAAACCTATTAGTACATACTTGGTTTTCGAATACCGATACCGGAATACCTCAAGTAAATTCAGTCCCCGTGGAAATCATTGTACCTTGATATAGTCAACTTCTATATAGTAGTTCGTAGTTCGTATTGTTTAAAATTTCTTTTCTAACTCGCGTTTCTTACTCGATCGATAAATTTATTTGAGACATCCTCCATGTTATGTATGTTAATGTCATCGAATATATTTCTTTATCGGTCATTGAAATATTTTCTAATATGTCTATGTTTATTGTTGATCTATAGAACATCAATTTTTGAAGAATATGATATTCTTATAATCATCGAAAAAAAAATACCATTATCATACACATGGGTATACATACTGAAAAATGTCCTTTTCTATTTAGAATACTCGTTGAAGAATTTGCAATACACCAACCGGTGTTACTATACTTTAAAACATTTTCAAACGATACCAATCCATTCCACAGCCGATGTTCTTATATATCGACTTTGTTATCACATAAATAATAATCTATGCGATCGAATAAATGTAACATTCCGTCATTGATTACGTTCACTTTTTTGTTGACACCCGTTATTTCAACATCTTTTTCGTCTTTTAACGTTATTTTCCCAGTTATTACGATCAAACTTTTAAACGGTTGAGTTACGATCTCTTCGTTGTATATGTTTGTAGAAAACTCTGTCCCCCGACTCGTTTATGTTTTCCGTTATAGTACAACTATGTAACAAATTCTATGTTTTATAACTTGAACCCAAAACAGTTTTAAGTACTTCTTTTTTTAAAAACTATACCTCTATTTATACTTTTTTTTTTTTAAATTGTCTTTACTTATATCATCATTTATTCATTACAATTTTTGCTACAAAACATAAATACGGTGTATTTGTATTCTCCGTTATAACTTACTTCATTACCCATATATATAAAATAATGTTTCTCTTCAAACCATATTTCTCTTTTCTTATTTACTTCTTTCATTATTCGTGGTGGCATATAGATTCTTACATCATCTAATACACAAACCACAACACTATTTTTACTTTTATAATAATACCACTTTTCTATCGTATATAATTTATTCACTCTTAATGTATTTATTTTAACAAAAGGTTTATTACAAATACGGTTTATATCCTGGACGCACGAAAATACAGGTTCTCTCATACATTCTGTCTCATTCCGATTAACAGTTTCCATTATTACTTATACGTACAATTACACTTAATTTCTTGTATATTTGTATCTCTAAGTTGCCTCTAAACAAAAAAGAACGCGAGATACACGTGTATACTACGCCACGTCTAAATATTTACTAACTACAAACATGTTTAAAACTTATATTTATACTTTTTCACACACAGTCCTTAAAAACACTAATTTTCATTGTCATCCGACCCATATAACGTGTCTAAAAAGTAACTTTCCATAACAAAAAATACTAAAATCATTTACTTGGAAACTATAACGTTCAAACATAGCACATAAATTCGAAATATGCTCAAGTGACATCCTAAAGGAAAATTTTGTTTAATAAAATTTAAAAAAAAATTTAAAAATCGCAATTTCATAGGCTAAAACTGAAAAAAACAGAAAAAAATATAAATGTAGTGAAAAAAATCCTAGTAGTACGGGTGATCATTTTGAGAACACTTTGGCTTACACAGGCCTTCAACCAACACTGCAAGGTCAAAGTGTGCTCATGTGACGCCCTTACACTATATATATATACATGTATTCATACACTATATATATATATATATATATATATATATATATATATATATATATATATATATATATATATATATATATATATATATATATATTTATTTGTATTAAAAGAATAAATATTATGATAAAAAGGAGTATATGTTAAAGACGAATGTTATGAAAAAAGGAATGTTACCTGCTATACAGAAATCTGATTCTATAAAATTGTAATTACCAAAACGATCGAACTATATAATAAACGATGTCTCCACTCGTATAATAAAACATCGGAAAATAATTTTCCTGGTTTATTAATGAAATGCAGAAGAATTTCGATAATTACCTTAAATTAAACGAAAAACACCACTTCACGTAAATAAATAATCAACCAGTCACTTCTGTAATGTTACCTGCATGACGACATCCAACAGACTGGTGAACTACTTCAAAATGTTAACCCTACAGGACTGAGATTTCGCAACAATTAATGTTTATCAGCAAATGAAATGATAACCAATCAGAGGAACCGCATGATTCGAATAACCTTGACATTCACTCTGGCCACGCCCTTGTGTATTTATGAAATTTCAGTCATTCCAATGAATCGAAAAATCATTACAAAGGATGACTGCGCATTCTATCTTTATATTGTTGAACTATAAGTTTCTATTTTTCCCGAGAGATGTCTCGTTCAGTCCCCTCTTGAATTTATGATATTTCCTTCATTCTGGTGACAAGAAAAATCATTACGAACAAAAGAATCATTTTATAATTAAATTTTACTTTCCATTCCTTTTTGATATTCCGGAGGTTGACATGTCCACAGTGTATATGGAATATAATAATGGACCTATCAAACTGCCTTGCGATATCAAGGATAATATGTCCAACTTCACTCTTGACATTTGATAATTCTGAAATTCCACAAGTAAATTCCGTTCGTTATCCCGGGAATTCTTATGGATAAACGTTTAACGTGGCATGATCATGTGGAAATTATGATAAGATCTTTAATGGTTAGGGGTAGACAGCTATGACCATTGTTAGGAAGAAAATCATTTCTAAACCGTGCTGTAAAGTAGAATGTCCATTTATCTGTTATCGCTCCAGTATGGCGATGTGGGTTAGAATTATATCGAACAACGAGTTGAAGTAACCCTCGTAGAATACAACAACAGCAGTCAATAATTCTACATATAATGGAATATTCGCCTTATTATATATCGAACGACACATTGCATGCGGAGTTGAACGTTCATTATGTAAAGGATGTCTATATAGAACAATACCGAAGGTTCTATAAGAAACTTCAGTTGAACCAAAATCCACTGGTACACCGATTGTTTACTATCGATTTTCCAGACAGATCTAGTAGACGATTGAAAAGGAAGAATTGGTGCCGCTATGCACTTCAAATTAATCGAGTGGGCTGAGCTATTAAAAAAAATTAAAAGATAAATGAACAGTTTTCTTCTTGAAGACCCGAATTAGGCAAAATTCGTTGGAATTGTCTAATATTCCACTCCAATCATCTCTACTCTTTCCCTCATTTTTTATTTTTATGATCGATATTGTTTACAACAAGGAGTTGTCAGTAAAATAAAAATAATAATAAAAAAAAAGAATTCAAAGGTGATGACAGACTGAAATATACATTCTGACCACATATGAATAAAAATAAATCTTCAAAAAAATGGAAATCATACCAAATACAGTTAAGTAATTATATCTCATTATAATGCGTGAAAATCAACTTTTTCATATTCATTCAACTTTTACATCGCTTTCGTTTAGCTGTCCGCACCGGAATTTCGCAATAATGACTTTTGAATACATACGTGTATTAGTAAGATCTCATCAAATCTACGTAACGTTGGCAAGATGATCCTCGTCAACCGAAAATTAACGGCAAATCACCTAATCGAACAGAAAATACGAGTTCCTTACTCGGCGAGTAAATTGGTACTTATTTACCACCAGACCAATTTGAATGAACGAGTAATCTTGTAACGTTTTTAAAATGAAAAATTCTTCTCGTATCTGATGCGTTTATTCAAAATAACTAAAAAGTTGACGCTACACCATAAAAAGTTGACGCTACACCACGAGGCTATATATATATATATATATATATGTATGTATCAGCGGCGGCTCATGGTTAAAAATCGAGCGCTTGCAATTACACCTTCCCCTTCACCAACAGAAAAACACAAAAAAATTTTTGTTTCACATAACATAACATAGTGTAGTAACTAGGCATTTCAATGCATGTTTTTAAAGATTTTTTACTTTTTATAATATTTCTATGAAAAATATAATTTTTTTTTTTTTTAATATTATGTAAATCTTCATATGCCGTTTGTAACTACCAGGGTTATTACAGCATAAGGAGACGTGTGTCTAGTTTATATGTATGCTAGGAGTCCGCTTTCTCTTACAAAAGCCAGAATTGATTGAGGGTTGTTTGAAAGTATTTTGTGTATTGGGCCCTGTATTTTGTGTTTTAACCTGTGTGGTGTGAGTGTTTGGCAGTTGTACATTAAGTGTGTGACTGTTGGTTCTGTTAAATGTCCGCATAAGGAGCAGTTTGTTGGTGGAGGGCTTTTGGTATAAAGGTAATTGTGTGATATTGCTGTATGACCCATTCGTAGACAGTTTAGGGTACCATATTCTTTTCTACTTGTGCCATTTGGAGGCCACCAAGGTTCTATAGTTGATTTTATGCTCCTAAGGAAGGTTGTTTGTGAGGTCCAGTCGGTCGTACATTCCTGCTTGCTGTTGTTCATGAGTATGGTGCTAATGTTGATGGAGGTGGTGAGTATTCTGGTGCTACTGATATATATATATATATATATATATATATATATATATATATCATAATCATCATAATTTCTCCTCAACCGCTAGGTTGGTGGGTAACATGACCTGCAGCTAAATAAATAATTTCTTGGCAAGAGCAGTTTCTTTTATCTTCACATAATTCTGTTCTTTTATTATGGCGTCCATAAATCGGGTTCTTGATCTTCCCCTTATTAATTTTCCATTTGCTTTTCCTTCTATTAAGTTTTTTATCCATTTACAATGTCTGATTTAATGACCGATCATACTATTTCTTCCCTTTTCAATCGTGTTTATTATCTCTGGTTGTTCTTCTATTCTTTTGAATACCTATTTCTTTGTGATTTTATCCATCCATGATATTCTCAGCATCCTTCGATAGCACCAAACTTCAAAAGCTTGAAGTTTTAATCTTTCTTTTTTTCGTAAAGTCCATATTTCACAGCAGTACAGTGCAACGCTCCAGACAAAAGTTTTAACGAACAGCTGAGATATTTCTCGACGTAATAAGCGTTCTTTTTTTAATAAAAGCGTTTTTAGTCTGCGCTATTCTTTTTCTTACTTATTTTTCTATTCACCCGTTGGACGTTATTAAACTTCCAAGATAAGAAAATTAAGAAAATATATACATATATATTCTCTTTTATATATATATATATTTTATTATTGTAACTCACTCGTTTCCGAGTATGAGCGTCTTTTCTAATGATATCTGTTTCTGTTAAATAATTCAATGTCTGAATCTTATGTGTGATATTAATCCAATTTTATAATTAGATTTATAACTGCAGTGTGCACATTCATACTGATGTGCTATGTTTCTTCTTCCTCCTTTTGTGCGATTTTTGGCGGTGTGAACATCTGCTAATCTTGCTGTGTTATCGATGAATATTCTGCATTCAGTTCTATTCAACGCCCATTCTTCCCAAGTCTTATTTTTCTTTGAATTAATACCGTTCTTTTTGATGGAATTTGATAGCACATCTTTAAATCTTAATTTTGGTCTTCCACAACATCGTTCTCCAGTGTGTAATATACCATGTAATAATCGCTTCGGTATGCGATTGTTATCCATTCTGATAACATGACCAACCCATCTTAGCCGAGCTTTGTTTAAATATAGTATTGTTTTATAACAATTTGTTATTTTCAAAATTCTTTTATTTGACATCTAAACCTTTCCATGTTATTCTTAAGATTTGTCTGAGCAATCTCACCTGACAAATTTCAAGTTTTTTAATTTGATTGTTTCTGATTGGCCATGTCTTACAACTATACAACAAAGTTAGTAATACCACTGCTCTATAAACTTTTAGTTTCGTATTAATATGTAAATTTTTATTCCTAAATACACGTTGCGCCAGCTTGTTGTAGGCGGTCATAGCATTTCTTATGTTATATTTGATCTCATCTAGTTCATTATTATCGCTAGTTATGCTTCCGAGATATTTGAAGCTTTTGACAATTATTAACTTTTATATGAAAATTTTCTTCCGTGATTTTTAATATCGTTAGTTCTGTTTTATTTGTGTTTATGACTTAATCCATAATTCCCATATGTATCATGCAAACAGTTTAACGCGCGCTGTAATTATGTAGAAGTTGCACCCAGTATAACACAATCATCAGCATATTGTAAATTTTGCAGTACAAATATTTCCGTCCTGCTGCTTGTATTGAATTTTTGTAGGTTATTTAATCCCCCATCAAAACGATATCTTATTTTTATACCTATTTATTTAATTTTTCGTTTGTATGTTAAGAAAATCATTCCCATATAAAGATTAAACAAAGACGGTGCAAGCACAACCCTTGTCTTACACCCGTTGTTACCAGAAAAGGTTCTGCCAGTTCGGTGTCACAAATTACCGAGCTTTCCATACCATCATGCAGCTGTTTTATAATTGAAACAAATTTTGATGGGCAACCAGCTATTTAGCATCGCCACATCGCATTTCTATTAACCGTATCGAAAGCCTTTTTGACATCTATGAACGCCGTATACAGAGCTCTATTTTGCTCACTAGCCTTTTCCATAACTTGTCGCATGGCATACACCACATCTATCGTGCTGCGCTCCTGTCTAAATCCACACTGTTCCTTCGGAAGGTAAGTATTCATTACTAGTTGCAGGCGTTGCTGCAGAATTAAACTCAGGATTTTACTGGCCGTGCAAGGAAATGATATACCACGATAATTCGAACAATCTTTTGTGTCCCCTTCATTTTTATAAATGGCAAAAACAGCCGCATCTTTAAAGTCTTTGGGTACAGTTGAACTTTCCCATATATCCTGAAACAGTTTAATCAAGTATGTCATGAGCACATTTTTACCAACTTTATATATTTTGCTTGGTATGTAATCTAACCCAGCTGCTTTATTTGCTTTCAGTCTTTTAATGGCATGTACAATTTCTTCCGCAGTCGGTGGAACGTCCAGATCATAGTTGACTTCCTGTACAGGTAAGTCATTTAATACTTTTCCCATTTATCGAGGAATCATTGTTCAGTAATGTTTCAAAGTATTCTTTCCATCTAATTTTTACTTTATTCCTATCTCTTATTATAAGATGCATCTGTGATATCAATTTTACGTCTAGTATTTTGGGCCATATATTAATTTAACTGCTGTGTAAAAAGCTCGATTATCATTTTTGTTGACCATTTTTTGCATTTCTTTTGTTTTATAAATCCACCATTTATTCTTGAGTGTTCTTGTTTCTCGTTGTATCTCAGCTTTCAGAGCCACAAATTTATTCCGTTTGTTGTTATTTTTTCTATCATTTTGCCATTCTAGAAAATTCTGTCTTTTATCTTTTATTTTTAATCGTATTTCTTCTGAACTATCAGTAAACCAGTCTTGCGAGCGTTTCTTTTTCTAGCCTAAAACATTTTTACATGTTGAGTTTATGCTTTGCTTTATATGATCCCATAGTTCTTCTACAGATCTCATTTCATTTAGTATGTTCTTTTGTAAGTTATTTTTTAACTCCAACCGAAATTTTTTAAGCACATCTCTGTTCTTTAGGAAATTAGTGTTATATGTTTTTTGTATTTTAACCGTTTTGTTTGGGTGATATTTTATGACTGGAAATCTGAATTTCGATCTCAATAGTATGCGATCTGTGTCTCCATCTGCTCCACTTATTGCTTTTGTATTTAAGCAGTCAGCTCTATGTTTTTGTCGTATTATAACGTAATCGAGTTGATGCAGATGAGCTAATCTTGGGTGTATCCAGGTTCCTTTATACATATCATTCATCTGGAAAAAGGTATTAGTAATACTTAAGCCATTTTGTTAGCAAAGCTGAAGTAAACGCTCACCATTACTATTTTCTTTACCTAATCCATGTGCACCAATCGTTCCTTTCCATATATTACAATTATTTACAACCCGGGCATTGAAGTCTCCGAGTATTATAAGCCGCTCATTTAGTGGAATTTTATTAATCACTTGCTGTAAATCATAGTAAAATCTATCCTTAATTACATCACTATTTTGTAATGTTGGTGCATACGCACTGATTATGGATACAATAGAACTTATTGGAAATTTTATTTTCATTATCAGAAGTCTATCACTTATTCCATATGGCTCCTCTATAATGCAGGGCATTACTCTATTATCGATTGCAAAACACCATTTAGTCGTTTATCTACTGCCTTAGCACCTTTCCAGTAAATTATATAGCCTGTACTTTGTTCATTTAATATTCCTTCTTCTGGAAGCCTTGTTTCCGATAATGCTGCTATATCAATGTTATATCTCTTCAATTCTTGGGTAATTAGTGCTGATCTCCGTATTGGTCTTTATTTTTTATCCTGCAACGTTCTAACATTCCATTCACCAATATTCCATGTGTTTATTTTAAATTGATTCACACAGTTCCATATTTCTTACCGCATTGTATAGGTTCCCCCGCCAGCTTCGGCACGCTAGCCAGGTTCACATGGGAAGAGCTATGTTTAGGACACCTTTTCTAGTTCCCTCCACTACTGTGGTAGGCAGAGCGGATCCTAAATAGGACTGCCTAGTCGTATAACCTGCTGCCGAGCTTCGATATCTTCCCATTCTTTTGAAAAGCGACCATCTGGGTTATACAATGGCTAAAAGCTTCAAGTCAAACCAAACCTGCTCCCGTCACCGTGATTCATTCGCCGTAGGACTTTTTAATAAAAGACAGAAGGAAAATAATATTGGATAACAAAAGAAAAGACTGTAGCTGCGTATATTTTAGGAACATGGAAGCCGGTGCGCTAACGACAACCATGTCGCCCATCCAACTACACCAGTTGAACCAATGACAAGGATGAAACCAGGACAATTGGTCTGGTGCAAGTCAGTGCAGTAAACTGCAGGCAGGAATAGGAAATGTCCAGAAATAATTAGTTAGGAGAGAGAGAGAATTAGAAAAGGAAAGGAAAGTGAGAAGGGAACTCTGCTGCACTTGCTCAAGGTGCATACCGGAGAGTAGTTTATTTTCGGAGTATCTATTCTCCTAGGACAGTTACATACCAATGTTAAATAGTCTCTCCTACCCTTCGCTATTAGGGAATAGCTGGGCGAGACATATGGCGGTTTCGACTCGCCAGGACAAGGACTTTTAACGGTTATTGTTGAAGAATTAGCGGACTAAGCCCTTCATGGTCCCTCCACACCCTCCAGTCCTTTATGTCCTGTCACTACTGGGATCACCTACAAATGAGACTTTCCGCCGCGACTGCTTATTTGTCCAGCTGAGCATTCTAGACTTATTCGCGGCTAAATCTAGAGGCCATTCCACCATCCGCAACCTGTGGACGCGCCTCGTTCCGGTTAGAGCTCCGGCTCCCGAGAGGTACAAAAGTACCTCCGGGGGATATATATATATATAAGATTTGTAAAGTTTTTGTATGGCTTGAAAATGACGCGAAAATCTAAAAGCTTTGCTAAAATAAATAAATAATAAAATAAATTTTATACTAATTAACATTGTTTTTATTTTGTTTTGTTAATTATATATATATATATATATATATATATATATATATAAATATATATATATGTATAATAAATATACATATAAAAAAGTTATATCATCAGCATTAATGGGAAATAAATTCTGTTTTCCGACATATATTGCTTTAGAAACACCATGCACGAAATATTCAATATAGTTATTAAATACGAGTGTAGTAACAGCTATTATGTAAATAAACTGTCTCAAGTTTTTCGTTTGCAAATTCAGTTCTGTAATATTATTGTTATTATTATTATTATTATTATTGTCACTATTATTATTATTATTATTATTATTATTATTATTATTGCTGTCATTATTGTCACTATTATTATTATTATTATTATTATGATTATTATTGCTGTCATTATTGTCACTATCATTATGATTATTATTGCTGTCATTATTGTCACTATTATTATTATTATTATTTTATGTATAGTTTAAAGTGAAAACGGCTTTCTATTTTATTAAGTAACCTAGAGGGATTATGAAATGAAAAATAAAAATGAAATATCCAAAAAAAAAACACAAAACTTAACTTTTTTAGTTAACGATGTCAGTTTTATTAGTTCTTGCGTTTGTGAGGATGGTTTTTGTTGTCTGTGTAACTTGATAATTGCGTATTCGTACGAAGTTTATATAAGAAATTAGGGGGAGATTAGTAGAGACGTCGGAAAATTATGGAGTTAATTCGTTTGTAGACGCGTGTTTGAGAAAAAAGGAAATTTATATATATATATATATACATATATACATATATATATAGTATTATATATAAAATTTTGATATATATATATATATATATATAACATTATATATTGTGCTTTTGTGTTTCTATTTTCTGTTTGTCGTTGTAACGAAAGTATTTTACCGGATAGTAGATTACCTAGATGAAGATACTGGCGTTCTTCCTTTGTTTCTTTTTTTTACAAGACCTTTTTGCCCATGTGCACAGTAAACATATGAGTATAGGGTGTTATTTTATGTATTGCCCGTTTAATTTAAGTCACCCTTCAGCCAAATTTTCCACTACCCCTTCTACAATGCTTTATACTAAGCGTTATATGAATACCGCACGTGTTTATATAGTACGTGGCTTTCGTCAAATAGACGATGTAACAAATAGCACATTGCTGGTTTACACTTCTTTGTTGTTCGATTGTTTCGTTAATATAATTGTAATCAGGTATAAACCTTTAATATTTTTATATATATAAATATATGTATGTTTATATATATATATATACATATATATATATATATATATATATATATATATATATATATATATATATAAAAGATATTGTATGTAGAACGTATGTTCGAAGGGAAATTTGATCTAGATAAATGGATGTGTCGCGCCGATATCGGGATGTTTAGAATAAATTATCAAACAAAAATATTTACACGTCGCGATTATTTATTGTTTTAATTTAATTTAATTTATTTTTAATTTAATTTTATTTTTTGGTCGATTAAATTTCTCGTTTGGTTACTTGTACATAAACTACTTTACATGTTAATAAAAGATAAAAGCGGCAGATACGTTTCCGTTGGTAGATCGTCGTCAGACGAATTTCGTGCTGATTTATTTAAGGTAAACGTGTCCTATCGTCTATTAGTTCGGTATTAATATTTTCACGTTTATTTACGCGCGTATGTTGTGCACACGTGCGATGTATATAGATTGGCAAGTATGGACTAACCATAAACGATAAGAAGATCAAGTTTCTAATATCGGGTGACTCAGAGAAGACGGACGGTTTTGTTGTTTATTGAATGACTCGAAAACTACTCGACCAAAATATTTGAATGTTATTTAAAAATAGGACAAAACCGGCGATTAGCTTACAATCATTAGTGGACCGCAATATCGTTCAGATGACCGCCATTTTTAACAATACGTCCATTCAATCTTTACAAAATTTTCAACGACTTTTTCGAGCATAAGTCGCTGAATTTTTTTGAAATTTCTTCAGAAATCCGATTTGAATTCTTATGGCAACTTTCTTTGCACTCTCGTAATCGATTCGTACAGAAAATAACGTTCCACTCAAAACGCACGCTCCTTCTGGTTGTAGGATGCAGTGATAATTGAAGCTAGACAAAAACCAATCTCTCGTGTGTATACAAAACGTGGAGCATGCAGTATGCGTTGTATCCGTATTGCGCTATTCAAACAACAAAAACGTCGGTTTTCTCTGGGTCACTCTATATAAATAGCATATGAAAATAAAGGAGAAAATGAGCTTGTGTTTAAAATAAACCACACTGCAATGGAATAAACGGAAAAGTTGCACCATCTTAAAAGTATGCACAATTATAAATCTAGATAATAAGATAAACGGCGAAGAATTCCTGCTTCAGCTGTTGTAAATAAGCTAAACAAACGGATATTCAGGAACAAAACACATTCTGATGCCGACCAAGCTGATAATTTATAACAATTTACGATAATACCGACACCACTCTGCCGATCAGAAATTCGAGTTCCGTACAAAAAGAAAACACACTCGTTCGAACGTGTCCATCGACAAGATCGCGTGATAAAACCGCGACATTTTACAACTGGCAAACTGCCAGTATATACAGTTGTCGCTTTACAGGAATTATCTAAGACGACCCGGGCAAGTTGTCGGAATTCGTCCCAAAAATTTTTTTTAGGGTCCACTGCCGGATGTAAAGCGTCGTGTATTGAACGTTCGCGATGATGGTGTGCGAAGAATTCTCGCGGCAAATATTAAAATATTGCGAAATATATACCAACAAGTGAGAGAAACTAGCTGTAGATCGAAAAGGACGGAAATGTGCAGTTATAAATGGGGTACAGTGTTCGAATTAAAAACTAGAGTCTCCGAACGGGAGCACATTGCAGCAACATCGCAGCCTTTAAATATGACGTATGCAGAGAGGAATAAGTCACGTCGGGAAGTATCGATAATGGATGGCACTACATACTGAGAAAAGAAGTAGACAAATTATGATAATGATATTGTAACGTTTACTAGATTTTACTTATTGTTTCCCAACTTAGGGTGGCTTTGTATACGTGGCTAGGCCATTTCACTATTATATACTTGACTAGCTGCAGAACGTGCCGATCGGTGTTCATAAAATTAGTCATATTGCACCGAAGTCCGGCAAGTCTACATTCCAATAAGTGTGGCCTATCGACCGAATCTCTCGGTAATCACAGCTTGGATTCTCTGCCAATGGCCACTTCGACATATTCTCTCTTGTTCGGGCACAACAGGAAGCTGTTTTAAAAACTGTCCCCACAAGTCAGGGATGAAGTATGTATTTTTATTTATTTAACTGTGTGAGTGTATATTTTTACTTCAATTCTGTTCGAAGTAGTCATCTATAGAACGATCTACCTTTCATTATTTAAACTAAAGACTATTCGCGAGCGATTGAACTTACCCGTTAATTTATGTATTTATGTCTTAATAAAAGTTTCCTTTTTTTTATTTTTTATTAGTATTCTGTATCTAATTACTCGTTTGATATTAATTTTGTAGATATCTCTATTACTGAAGTAGTTGTCACACATGCACTAATTTTTTATCGAATATATTAATTATTTACACCCGTCAATCAGAAAAATATACACACATATACATATTCATCGTTTCATTGGGACGACGCGTCATTTAGTTTTCAGTTCACCGGAGAACTAGATCAGCATCGATCGATCACGATGATATCTTTTCTTTCTGGCTTTTATACGGAGAACTTTTAATTAATAATCTTTTGCGTTAAATTAAAATTTATTTTAATTATTTTAAAATAAACTCCAAATTCTAGTCGAAAATTCGCATTTTTCCTCTATAATTTTATTTATTATCGACAATTCTTAATTCTTTCCTCGAAATTATAATCTTAATATATATACATATATTGTCGTATATAAATCTTTGATACATATATATATATATATATATATATATATAATTTACATATTTTGTTTCGCTACATTTTAAAATAATTATTAATCGAGCACTTTTCAGATTATACCATTCGAAAAATACTCTAATTATAAATCTAATATGTATATATATATTTATATAAGATTTCGGAGGCTCTTATGTTATCTTTTATTTAAAATGTTTAACAACCTTAAATATTATATTATATATGTTAAATTGTTTTGCTTAATTTTTCTAAAAGAAATTTTAACGTGAACTGTATGGTTTTTATATGTATATGTTATGTATATATATGTATATTGATTTTCAACTACCTTGGATCAATGAATGTTTTATTTTGATTAGTTGAAAAAAATGATGTTTCAGAAATATTTCTATAATTTTGCCGAATAAGGAAAATGTTTAAATTACCAGTTAAATATAATCTATTGCCTTGATTACACAGCAATTCGACCACGACCGCCTTAATCGATGTTCACTGATTTCATTTTATTATTATTATTATTATTTTATCATTTTTAAAGAAATTTATTATTTCGATTTTCTTTATTTTTCTAATTTATTTTTGTTTTAGCAAGTGACCTCCTGGTCACTGTCCTAAATACGTAAATTAACTGAACTCAATAACTATTCAATATCATTGTGATATTAAGTTGCTAGTTTTAGTTCTTATCGTATATTTGTCAATAAGTTATATATATATATATATATATATATTAAATACAGTTGGAATATAGCGATTGTAAAAAGTGTCCGGAAGTAAGAAAACATCCGTTGATACGTAACATGGATGTTAACGTTCGTCGGCGAACCGCATCTGATACGTCTCCGTTAGAAACATTACATTTGCCAAAACCGGAAGGAAAAGATGTAAAGGTACGTTGCATGCGTAAATTAATTATTTATATATGCGTATATATATATATATATATATATATATATATATATATATATATATATATATATATATAATATTAATCGGTGGGGAACAATTGCGAGATGAAAAATTTCGAATATGTAAATATTACATAGTGACTTCGTGTCAGTGATTTATTATTAGTTAAATTTAAGTTTTACATCGATTAACTCGAAAGCGACTTCGTTTCATCAAATTACGGTCAATTATAGATAAGCCGGTTTTACTCACGATATCTAGATATATTATCCTGGGTCCTCTTACTACATACATATAATTTTAATAAAAATTAAAAGATAAGTTAGCGGTTATAAATCAGATTTTAAAATTTTCAACAATTTAAAGACGTCATTTCGTAAATTACGTACTCGTAAGTGTACCATGTTTAAATCAAGTTCCGAGTAAAACGGACATCATTGGTGTGTTGCGTCGTCTGGCTGATGTTCCTACATTCGCAGCTAGCAGTCCGTGCCATTCCCCACATCTCTAACCGATATCCGTATCACCGGTTCTAAATCTAATTTTTTTCAATTCTTTTTTCGGTATCTCTGCATACCCTGTTCATTTGATGGATCTTCCGTTTAATCAATCTTTAGTTTCGATAAATTTTGCTACCTTATTTTTAAATTACGATTAATTTTTTCAACCTCTTTGTTCTTGATTTTTTTTCGATTTTAAACGTTGTACCGGAGCATTTGTTAGCTCTGAATACATCGATAAATCAGCGTTAGTGCTGAATTTGCCATCGTCGCGCAGAAAAGCTGTCTAATTTTTGCTGGTGCTATATTTGTCAGTGTTCAGGGGACTCGGTGTAGACCTCCACTAAGCGCAGTTAATAATTGAAGAGGAATACAAAATTTCAAATAACGCGGATGCCCCTAGAAATGACAACATTGCGCCTAGCGGCTAACTGCACCGTAGAAGTGTCACAGAATATACGAATATTATCCCGGATGGGGATAAATTAATTAGTAGACGTTGGATATCTACCGTAAATTATGTACGACTTCGGGAGTTAATAATATCGACGAGGTTATTAACGTTAAAAACACGATTAGACGGTACAATAAACTGTGTCTGGGGCAGTTAATCGAATCGATGAATAGTAAAATTTCGTTACAAACTATATAAAATGTTGGGAGCAACTGAACTAATAATATGGAGAATTAGCGTTGAGAAAACTATTATGTAGTATAGGTAAAATGTGCTGACAAAAATGAGTATATCAGTATAAACATCGTCGCATGTGCGCACGCGAAAAATCGTAATTACCTAAAGAAGCGGTAAAAATTTTAATCATGAGAAGGAAAATTTTTGGGTTGTTTTTAATTAAATTTCAGCAATTTTACGGAAGATTGTTAAAAGGAAAATAGGTGTCATTTATTGAAATAAGATTAATTTATACTTTTGCAGACAACAGTAAAATATAATAAGATAGAAGAAATTATTGAGACTAGGACGGATATAGAATGAAAAATGAGATGAACAAATGGGATTAGGAAAAAAATCTTCCGCGAATAATTTATTGAGAAGCGGTAAATGACGAATTATAATTTTTTTCGCATTATTATTATATATATATATATATATATATATATATATATATATATATATATATATATACATGTGTTTGGGTGTGCCATTCGTTCATTAATTGTTGAATGGTTTGGTCTGGGTTTTTTTCCATTCTACTCGATGTTACAGCTTTTAATCGGGAGTACACCATAAAATTCTTGTATAAGGTGACCCAAAGAAGACTGACGTTTTGTATTTTGAATAATTCAAAAACCGCCAATTTTTGATATTTAAAAATAGGGAAACGAGAAATTAGCTTGAAATTATTTGTAGAACACAATATCGTTCAGATGACCGCCATTTGCAACAATTCATTCATTCAGTAAAATTTTCGAACGCTTTATCGAGCATAAGTCGATGAATTTTTGAAATTTCTTCAGAAATACGAGTTTTCACATTTCCAGATCTCGTGGACGTGTTTCGTAAACTTTTAAGATATGCGTAGAAAAAAAAAATCTGGAACGGTCAAATCAGACGAGCGCGGCGGGAAAGCGAAATCTGTACGACGCGACAATATACGATTACCAAACGTTTCTTTCAGTATTGCGATGTCGAACAGTGTTGAAAGCATGCACGGGCCAGACGCCGACGAAGTGATAGAAGTGAAAACGAGTTTATAATCTCGTATAGCGTGTTCCATTGATCTCGTATAGCGTGTTCCGTTGATCTCGTATAGCGTGTTCTGTTGATCTCGTATAGCGTGTTCCGTTGATCTCGTATAGCGTGTTCCGTTGATCTCGTATAGCGTGTTCCATTGATCTCGTATAGCGTGTTCCGTTGATCTCGTATGGCGTGTTCCGTTGATCTCGTATAGCGTGTTCCGTTGACAGTGCCAGTAAAAATATAAGACCCCATTATTCCCCACCTATGCCGTTTCAGACCGGACGGTTACTCGCTCGCTGTTGTGTGACGGCTTCTCTTCGATTAATTCAGATTAGATGCGGACCAGTAGCGGCAGTTCTGTTTGTTTATGAATCCGGATAACTGAAAATGGGACTTCTTTGCTCATCAAAAGATCTGTTAAATCGATCTTTTCGGTTTTTTTTTTTCAGCATCGTTTCAGTAAACATTTTTTTCACTGTGCATAGTCGGTAAATTCCCGAATTATTACCAGTTTATAGGGATGAACTTTCAAGTCTTCCAGCAGTATACGGCGAACAGATTTTCTCGACAGGTTTGACGGAGCAGCATGACTACGATCAGAGCGTTCGGGACACGGGAATGATCACTGCCTGAATTCGATCGTTGTTTGCAGTAGCTGTCTCCCTAAAGTTTTCAACCAACCTTAAATTGAATTGCCAGATTGTACATACACCGCGTAACTTCGAATTGTGCGATTTTTCTTATTATAGGATCTTACAATAAGTGCCTCGTGTGTATACACTAAACGTGGAGCGTGCGGTTTGCGTTGTAGCAGTGTTATCAACTGCGTTACTCAAAAAAACGAAACCGTCCTTTCCGGGTAACTGTGTATTTATATATTTGCGACGCGTTATTATTTCTTCGTCTTCCTGAATGGTTAAGACAAAATGTAAAATTAAAATAAAATATTTTTCACACTCCAATACTCGTTGTACATTCTGTAATACTTGCATCCTATCCGTACTTTATAACGGTAGTCGGTCTGCCGTTGACTGTCAGCGAAAAGGAGCTTATTTTACTCGCAACCTACACACACGGCGGGGTGTAGGATTCGTCACTATTATATTCTGTTCCCATACTGGCCTCTTGTAATACTAGTATGATGGTAATTAGTAAATAAAATGATCAGTAAGTTAATCGAAACGTCATGAGTACGAGAGAAAACGAAAATTTACGAGTAATATTTCGGCGAATGATGTAATTAAAAATAAACGTTCAATTAGGAAAAAAAATGTTGATTTACTTTTAACGAGCGTACGGTATTCATTTACATACACACACATGCATGTATATTTTGTGTACGTTTAAATGTAGGCGTGTTTTAGGTTGAAGAAATAAGAATTAAATATTGTCCAAAAAATTTTATTTCCCCTAATAGGTGGGTGGGGTGTAATATGATAAAGGGTGTAAACACAAAAAAATTAACGTGCAATAGGCTAATCACATCGGTAACAAACGATATAAGACGGTGATGATTATAAACAATAAAAAATAAGTTAAAATCATTAATTTTTTTTTCTTTATGAAAAATCATAAAACTTTTCTCGGGCCATTGCGAATGTAAAAAAGACGGTGTCGCGATTAAATTCGCCGCGGCACTGAGTGTAACTAAATATGAATAAGACGTGTACTTAACAGAAATATGCGACCGGCTGGGATTTCCACTTTGAAAAATATTTGCACTTTTTTAAGGCGTTTTAGCTTAATTAAGACGCTGATTTTTTTTGTTTACTCCAGTTCGTAAAAACGATTAGGTAAGTATATCGTTTAAAAGAAGTACAAATACAGTAGTAGAAATAACAGATTGTCCAGAACCCGTTCAATATTAAGTTTACGGAACTCTGAACAAACTGTTTTACAATACTATAGGAATTAATGTTTATACCATATACTTAGACTAGGATTTATTCTATGATAATTTCTGCAATGGTGAAAGTATTAAACATTTTAAACAGTTTAGTTACTAAAATCGATCTGCTCTATTTTCGCTAAAATCTTTATTACAACGATTACAGCCGGAGGAAAGAGTGCGCTTTATCGGTAAAGTTACATATTATACAGTTGTCGGAGGAGTGTGTGATTATACTTGTATAAATAATCTTTAAATAATCCTTGTCCCCTAATAAATTGTACGTTAAAAAAAAATAAAAAAATTAGATATAAATGTATTACTGAATCTTTTTTCAATGTCTGGGAAATCGTTTTTTTTTTCAGTTATTTATATTCATTCCAGTCTGATCGAAATGTATAACGCTTATCTAATCGTGCAAACTGTTTAATCGAGTTTTTCTCTCGACCAATGAAAAAAAGGGTGTCGATATTTTAAATTACCGAAATCGTGATCTGAATTTATCTAATTTTTTATGAAGAAAATATTAATACATTTCTATCTATTTAAACTTAATGGTTTGATTCACTGCAATGACAAAAATACTCTTGCTAAACAGCTAGTAATTCTGTGGGATTTAATTAAATTTTATTAGTTCTTCGAAAGCTTTTTTTAATCTGTTCTGAAATCTCTTTATTTTCAGCATATCTTTATATGCGACACTGCCATAAAAGAATGTTCGGTAACGCCTACACTTTTACATAATGTTATCCACTTTTTGTATTTTACAATTCGTCTAGAATTCTTTTCGGTGAAAAGCACGTCCTGATTATTCAAAAAATTTTTTAATGTTTCGAATGGACTTACACCACTCATCATCAGAAACGAACTAAACCACTCGAGTTATTTCCTTTTATAGGCACTTCTCAATCGGAACTTTATATTTCCACGGCTGTGATTGGTCCTACCGTCTGCCGATACATCACCTGATATTACTGCAAGGTGATTGGTCAATTCTTCTGTAGTCATTATATTTCCAGGGCTATGGTTGGTCCTATTATCAGTTGATATTCCTGTATTGTGATTGGTTGATTTTTCAATAGTCATTATATTTCCAGGGCTATGATTGGTCCTACCGTCGGCTAATTCATCACCTGATATTCTTATACTATGATTGGTTGGTTCTTCTGTAATTCATTGATTACAGAAGAACCAACCAATCATAGTACAAGAATATCAGGTGATGAATTAGCCGACGGTAGGACCAATCATAGCCCTGGAAATATAATGACTACACAAGAATTGACCAATCACCATGCAGTAATATCAGGTGATGTATCAGCTGACGGTAGGACCAATCACAGCCCTGGAAATATAAAATTGCGATTGAGAAGTTCCTATAAAAGGAAATAACTCAAGGGACTGTGGTTTAGTTCGTTTCTGATGTGATGAGTGGTGTAAGTCCATTCGAAACGTTAAAAAATTTATTGAATAATCAGGACGTGGTTTTCGCCGAAAATAATTCTAGACGAATGGAAAACAACCCACGAAAGTTTTAATAAATATATTACATCGTTATTATTATTATACAATTTGTTAAATATAATTACAAAATTTCTTTATTTTGCTAGTAATGTATTGGAAGAACGCTATGTTTTGTTTTTTTTCGAACATCGTTCTAGGTAGAAGATTGTGTACAAAATTTAATTTCGTAACAAACGGCTGTTAGACTGTTGTCGGTCTGTCTAAGAAATTTACATTATTGTCGGTCGTCTGTGTGTTAATACGATCGGGTTTTTAAATGGATCGTTTAATTTATTAAATACGTTATTATTTGTATAAATAATTTCGATAATAATATGAAAAACAAATATTCACATATTGGTTTTCATTCTGTTTGGAAATTATGTTGTAAAATAAATTGATACGGATTTATATATATATATATATATATATATATATATATATATATATATATATATATATATATATATATATATATATATATATATATATAATATATAATATATATATAAATAAAATTAAGTTTTACAAGTATGCCATACTGATAGATTCAGATGAATTCGTATACCGTGCCAAGTCAAAATGTCCATTGTAGTGGACTACACTGGTATATTGGAAAGGCAGGGCCGTAGAATGTAGCCGTCTTCAAAAATGCGGTAATGAAGCTAACATAGACTTATATGTTGCATCAACATCGGAATGTGCAAAATAGATAAATAGAAATATAATACGACGCTTTCGAAATAAAACTTTAAGGCTGATATACAAAATGCCGCCTGGTACGTCACTAATGAAGCTACGGGGTGTGCATGATCGACGAAGCAATAGAGCAGCGGGCTCGAAGTCGTGCAATGCGCGTACGCGGACACTGCAATGAGTTAACGGCTGCTTTTGCGGATGTCACGCTAACCACACGATTGAAAAAATTTAGAATTCGCGTCCTAGTTTAGAAGACGGGTCGAATACATCGACGGTTGTATTCTTCATACAAGAGAAGACGACGATACTCTTCATACCAATTTGGGTAGGAATGAATTGGCAACGAACGTAATTAATTTTAGTTAACGTCGGGTTATTTACTTTTTATTAGTATTCGCGCAAATTACCAACGACGATAATAATAATAATAATAGTAGTTCAAATTCAAATTTACACGATGAAGACATTTCCGATGTTACATGCAACGAAATAATAGTAATAGTGATTGTGATTCAGATACATAAGATAAAAGGCCTGCGTAATGCGCGAATAGCAAAATACAACTACTTGCTAACTCACGTCACAAACATATCACACATATTCGTACAACCCTTGAAAACTGCATTGGGCAAAAATACAATATTTTTATACGATGAGTACGTAAATACGATAAAACTAGAGTGCATTGTCGAACAAAAACATTTAGAAATTCTGAATAAAGCTTATTATATAAAGACATTACGAGTTCGGTGCTTTAAATTCTCGTATAAAAACTACCGTAACAACATGCGGTACGAGAAGATTCATATTATAATACATAACAAGAATATATATATATATATATATATATATATATATATATATATATATATATATATATATACATGGATTATCGTATAATAAATAAATTACGATCGAGATGAATACGCGTGAAATATAACAACACTGATATGATATTATACAAGAGAAGAGAAATGTTCAAGCGCGCGTTCGATACAATTAAATAATGTAATACATGTGGACGGAATTACGGTGATGTGGAAATAAGAGACAATCGTACAAGCTTGAATAAATGTTTTTTAATCATACGACGTCGTTTATAATTCGTTAAATCGATTTTTAAATTCCTCTACATGTGGGAATTATATTCGATCGGGCCAGCTTACAAAGCCTGTTCTCCTTATTCGTGATTAATTTTTATACACGGAGAATTATTGCTCTATTCGTAGCCCCCCTGATTTTATCCCACTGCTATCGAATGAGATTTTAAATTTACTATCGTTGTTCAGAGCGTAAGTAACTGTAATCGATACAACTAAAGAACAGTAAATGACATTTGCTTTTGGGAAAAAAATATTCTTACCGCATTGAAGAACTTTTACGGATTCAATATGGTATTTAACCATACCGCTGTAATGGAGTATCTCATTAAGTCGGAAGTATCTCCTTAAAAAGTAGAAGAGATAATTCACCTTTCTAAGTTTTTTCGATAGATAGTGCGCATGTTCGCACCCGGTTAATTTACGATCGAACTGTACACTCGGATATTTAATTTCGCTAATCGTATCTGGGGTTTAATGATACTTCCTAAATATAATTCGAAATAATTCCACTTTACCGAATCTCGGTTTGAATAGTTATTTACTGTTAACAATCAAGTGATTTTTTTTTTCCATCCAACGCCAAAAATATGATTTACATCTTCTTGGGCTAATATTTGAAGTGAATTAGGATAACTATAATCAACTACCAGCTGCATAGCTAATCATAATCATAATAATTTCGATATCATTAACAAATAATCGAACTTCAAATTCACACGTAAAGCATCCAATCGCGTACTACAGAGGAAACTCTTCAGGAAAATCTACTTTCAATAACGGATTACTTTAAAAAATGACTACTGTAGGGCGACCCAGATTCAAAAACTAATCAACCAAAAATGTTTAAGTAAAATTTTATTTAAAAATAGGAACACCGCAGAGATTAGCTTACAGTCATCAGTGGAACACAATATCATTCAAATGACCGCCATTTGCAACGATACATTCATTCCGTCTCTACAAAATTTTCGAGCATAGGTCGCTGAATTTTTGAAATTTCAATTCGAGTTTTCAGGTGTTCCAAATCTCGCGGACGTGTTTCGTAAACTCTGCTCTTAAGGTATTTTCAAAAAAAAAAAAAATCGCGTAACTTTGAATTCTTATCGAAACTCTCTTTGCACTCTCGTAATCGATTCTCACTGAAAATAACGTTCATAACACGCACTTCTTCTGTGAGAACTGAAACTAGACTAAAACGATACAAAACGTTGAGTACTAGGTTTTTTGCGTTGTAGCAGTATTGCCAACTGCGCTGTGCAAAAAATAAAACCATCGGTCTTCTCTGGATCATCCTATAGTATTGAATACAGACACAACAACCGTATCAACCAATCTTAACCAACTAGCCGAAATGAAACTAAATATTGAGATCAACGATCGTAGATTAGAGCACGAGAATTACATGAAATACCTCGAAGTATGAAATTCATGTCGGCAGGAATGCTGAATCCCGACGAGAAGGTTTTCGAACTGGTCATGGAGGGTGCGGCAACATGCTTGTAAACTGGATCTTCAAATTAGAAAACCAAATGACGGCCCATATCCTGAACACGTGTCGTCCACACATTAGGTGATGGTTGGGAAGAAATCCGGACAGTATCGGACGTAGCTTTAACGTGTCTGGACAACTGGACCTGGATGTTTAAGCAGAAATATATTGGCGGTTTCTACCCTAATAATAATTAATCACAACTGAGATAACGAATGTAGTGAGGTTGAAAACTGTAAATTAAAAATTTAATCTTATCAGTATTAATAATTAATCGGAGTTTGTAAGATAACCGTGTGTAATCGATACAATATCATTAGCGTAACGAAAAATTCTTGCGCTCGATTTAATTTAAGATCGCGTAAGTCGTTTATTTCAATTAAAAATAAATGATTCTACATACCCTCTCAATGCATGGTTATAGGATCGCTACAAATATCCTTATATATTTTCTATTTATCAAATACTACCCTCTAATACCGCGAACGTACAATTTATTATCAATAAAACACTGTTTGGTTTTCGGAAAAATAGGTCTACTAGAGACGCAGTAGGAGTATTGCGAAATATTGAGTAATGCATGAGTTTTAGTAACGGGAGTATTAATGTCCCCCCCAAATATGGATACTTCAGAACCTGATTTAATAGATATATTTTAAACAAAAAAAGTAAATGTAAAAGACGTACAAATAAATTTGGCATCTTGTACGAAGTTTTCCGAGGTCTGAATGTATCATTAAACAATTAAAAAATTTCTCTAAACTCTGGCGAATAATTTCAGGAGTTATCCGAGGCGAGCGTTTGTTAAAACTATTTCTCGAGTTGTGAGGACTTTTATTACTGTACGTTAACGCATCAGATACTTTAAAGATAAACCAACAGAACTTTTCGTCCAATACTGAAACAGCACACCCCAGATAAGGGAAAAAAAAACATAATATTCCTAGAATATCTGAGTGTAAAATAGGAACGATGAAAGTCTGATAGAATTATATAAAAATTTTAACCTTAAACTATTTGTAACAAATTTTGAAAAGTTGCAATATATATTATATACATATATATATATATATATATATATATATATATATATATATATATATATATATAATCGTTAAGTGCCGTCTCCGTAACGGAAGTAGGCGACTAGTTAACTACACGTATTTTATAATTTCAATTAAAGACTAGTTGGCTACACTTTTATTAACAGGAAATTAAGCACATGAAAAAAAAAATAAAACATACAATAAAAACATATAAAAAATTCATATAAAATTATTCAATATATATATATATATATATATGTAATATAAGAAAAATTCGTACGACCTGTCGGTATACCGCAGGAAGGAACTGTTGCCACGCCGGAGGACGGAGGCGTGTACTATCCGCCAAATTCCCGTTTCTTTATCTGTAGGATGTCCCTGCAACTTTAATAATATTATAGGCTGATTAAAATAACGATAATCTTTATTTGTAATTACATACATTATTTTCATTATTATTATAAAATTTCTATTGGTTTTGGCTTTCTTTTATAATTATTTTTTATAAACCGGAATATAGTTTTGAATAGATAATCGTTTTACGAAATATTCTCGTAATTTATTTTTACAATTAAAAAATTTAATATATATATTTTTTTATTTTAAACAATTTCACATCTTTATTTTATTCCAAACGTTAGTGAAAAGGTCATACGTGTAACGTGACTTACTGGACGACAAACAAAAGACAAAACGAAAAGGTTGACTGCTACACACTATATTCGTCTGATATCTATCAAAATTCCCCATCAGTACTTTAACGATACAAACATATCGCTGAACTTCATCGAAACGCCATTATATATCCCCGTATATCATCATTATTATTTTTATTATTATTGTTATTTATGTTCTATCGGGGAACTTCGTAACCTTAGTCTTATCTATTTTGACGATCAAATACTGTGCAATATATATATATATATATATATATATATATATATATATATATGTAACGTATCGTTAGTGTCGCAGATAGACCTTTGTCTCTATATAACATTCAACGTATTGTAATATTATAAATATTTAATTTAAATCTTATTTTTATTATTTATTATGATTTATTTGCTTATGTACCCCCTTACTCTTAAAACATTATTTTATATATATATATATCTATATATATATATATATATATATACATATAGATAGATAGATAGATAGAAATTACCAAACCATAATAATGAATGTGAAAGTTAAGAAAAAAATATATATATTGAAAGTGATATTGTTTTTGACTGAAAAAGTAAATTCAAATTTTTTACAAAGTAATAGAATAAGTCGGTGGTTAAAATGTTTAATGATCAAAGTGTTTTTCATTTTAGTATGGTTACAGAATTTCGATGTGGCCATTTAAGCTACCCGTAGATATACGACCTCGTCATCATCATCATCGAATTTTTGCTTATTAATGATTAATATTTTATACGCATGTTTTACGTATTATTTAAATTACGTATTTATTTGTACCGTAATAAGACTAAATTTATCCGATACTAATCGTTTTTTTTTTGTCCCATTCTAATGTAACTTTTAATTAGTCTCATTATATTTATTATTGAAATTAATACTAATAAAATTTGATTTGATTCGATTCGATTATTACTGTTCACATTATTTCCGCACGAATATCAACTATTATTGCGATATAATTTTTTTTCTTTTCATTCTATCATCAGCGGCATAGTATACACGGAATAACGGAGGAAGTTGACAAAGTCAAGCCGCATCAAGAAATAGCCAGACTGTCGATTCAAGAAAAACAATTTTTATTAGCCGTTGAAAGGGGTGATATCGCTTTGGTGAAAAAGTGAGTGTTACTACGTCGCTATCGACGAGGCTAATAAAATATCTCGTTAATCTTAACGCTTGTCGAGATACTAATACACATATAAAATACTAGTAGGTTCGATTTGTTAAACTTAATTGGTTCGTTAACTTTTTCAGATCGCATTTCGTCTGCCTAACTACTCTAATCACAAGATTACCAGTGCACCTATAAATAATTTCAGTTTTTACATCGTAATAAGCGGAAGGTTTTTTTTTTTCTTTAAATGTAAATAATTAATTACGTGCGATTTATTTTTCTAATTTAGAATATCGCTACATTAATCGTCTGTCATTTTCGTACGTGAAAAACATTAATTTATTACGTACCCTATGAAAAAGCAATTACGTTAATTAAGTACGACCGCATAACGGAACTCGTAACTGGTAACAAAAAAATTGCCAACGTAAGCATTGATAAACCAAACAATTAACAATGGACTTACTTGTTGTATAAGTTAAGGGAAAATCAATCATCGCTTTGTTGATGCGTATGTATGCTGCAGTGGAGAAAATTAATTCACTATAAAAATAATAGTAGCCTCATGTATTCGACACTCGAGTATCATATATATACATATATATATATATATATATATATAGTCGCCAGAATAGCTTACTGGCTAGACTTCTATATGAAAGGTACCGAGTTCAAATAGGATGGACGACGTAAAAATTATCATCAAAAAACAAAATATATATATATATATAAAATAATCCTAATATTATGGCGTTAAAGGCAATGGCAAACCACCACGCACAACACCCACTAGTGGTAATACAAAAACACGTGGGACTGCATTGTGTCGTGACAACAAAGTGATTATAATTATTTCTCCCGAATGTGTGTGTGTGTCCACCTATTCCAGCATCATATTATGATTGCTCTGTACGCTACTTACACTATACAATAAAATATGTATAGGCAACGCTGGCACGTAATGATGATGATGATATTATATATATATATCCATACCTATAATAAACATATATATATATATATATATATGACATATATATATACGTATAATATAAGTATATATAAATGTATTCTATGTTGATATTAACTTTTCGGTTCCGAAGTCGATGTAACCAAGAGCCAGCCGCCGGAATACGTATAGGTATTATATATATTATAATTACAATTACAATAGCCTGTATTTCTAATTTTAAATGAAAATTTACAAATAGATAATTTTCTTAATGCTAAACTAGTATTAATATGTATAACTTTCTTAATGGTAAACTAATACTAATATGTATAACTTTTCTTAATACTAAACTAATATTATTATGTATAGGTTTGCTTAATGCTAAACTAATATTAATATGTTTAACCGTATTAAGGAAATTAAGTCCGTGAATGAACATTGGCCTCTTCCAATTTATTGAACGTTTACATATTTTTCTCTTAGCTGTTTCCAGTTCATCCGATTAAGTGCTTTAAGCATCCAGACTGCACTTACATATTTGACGATATCGTTCCTTCATCTCATTTTATCTTTTCCTATTGATTGGTAACCATTCAGTACATTTCTTGTCCCATCTGCTTATGTCAACTACATGTCCAGCCCAATTCCACTTTATTTACAGTATTTTACGAAGAGCATCTTCTGTTTTTGACTGATCCCGTAATACTTTATTACTGACTTTGTCCATCCTTGTTAACCCGACCATTTTCCTTTCCATAGCTCTTTGAGCTATTAATGTTTTTCTACTTTGTCTAACTGTCAGTGACCACGTTTGCGCACCGTATGTCATGGCAGGAAGGACGCATGTACTGTAAATCTGTGCTTTTCTGTATGATTAATATTTCGTTTTAATACTTCTTGTAATGCCCAGAATTTTGTCCACCCTATCGCTATTCTGTGATTTACTTCTTTTTCTATTGGATCTTTAAAGGATATTATTTGGCCTAAATATGTAACATCTTCCACCCAGTGTATCGTTTTTCCGTTCATTTCAATTTTTATTTTTTCTCCGTTTGTTAGTAAATTTGTTTTTAAAAAATTTATTTTCAGAATCCTTACTTTTGATTCTTCGTGTAATTCCATTAACATTGTTTTTAACTGTTTTGGGGAAGCTGAAATTATAGTTACGTCATCTGCAAATCTAAGGTTTGATATATAAGTGCCATTTATGTTTATTTTCTCCAATTCAGGTTTTTAAATATTTCTTCCGGCGCAGCATTAAATATAAAACTGGTGCTAATGGGTCACCTTGTCGCACTCCTCTTTTCAAGGGAAACTTTTCTCCTTCTTTATCCGACAAAATTTTTCCGTATCCATTATCGTATGTTCTTTATGATTCTTATATATTTAGGGTGTATATTTTGGGTTTCCATAGTTTGATACAAATGATCATGATAAACCGAGTCAAAGGCTTTTTGGAAATCAATAAAAACGCAAAATACATTGGTGGTTCTGTGGCATTAATCGTCTGACGCTGTACACGCTTAATAATAATGTATTATATATTATATGTATTTATATATATATCATCATCATCATCATCATCATTGTGGCGGCGTCTTTCGAGGCAAGAGATTGCGTAATATTTTTCGATCTCTGGCATATATTATAATATCTCCCAGATTTTTGCATGCCAGTTGGCTGGCACGTTGGTGGTTATTAGTTTCAATATTTTTCTCCCTCTGATCGGTTTTGATTAACCCTGCACCACCGGCATGACCATTCCGTTTTCTCGTATTTTATGCGCTATGTATTTTAATTTTTTTCTTTTAACATCTTCAATTAAAACTTTTTCTTTTTCTCCTATTCTAACAAGTAGTGTCTCATTCGGTACGTAATCGGTCCGTGATACTTTTTCAGCAGTTTTCGATAACACCACATTTCAAATGCAGATCTTTTGTTTTCACACTCAGCACTCATGGTCCCTCGCATGAATATTTTACCATCGTCCATACATAGCAACGCATTATCCTTTCTCGCAGATTTAAGCTCATCTTTTGATTAACGAGCACCCTGCTCACATTCATAAATGCGTTCTTTGTCATACCAATTTTTGTTCTTATTTCTTTTATATCTCTGCCATTGTTACTTATTAGAACTCCTAAGTATTCATATTCATTTACTTCTTCCACGTTCTGTGTTCCTTTATTTCCATATTTACCTTTTTGCTATCGCTTCTTGTAAACTTCATCACCGCCTTTATTTTATGAGTATTAATTTTCACATTATATTTTTATCCGGCGCTATTTATTTGGTTCACCATTTTTTGCATCTGCGTTTCTCTTCTGCACAGCTCATTTCATTTATTATTTTATCATTTATCTTCAGGCCTATGCCATTAATTTGTATAATCTTAGTGATAGGGGTCATCCTTGCATCACCCCTCTTTAAATTCTGCATTTGTCTTTAGAATATTCCGTATTTATTTAAATATCGGCGCGTTAGTTCCAGTAGAAATTCTTAATTATTCTAATATTATTATAGTCTATATTATATTTCTTTAGAATTTTGAGCATTTTTTTTTTATGGTTAAAGCGCTTTCTCGTAGTCGACGAAGCATGCGATTATGTCTCTATTCGCATTTAACGTTCTTTGAATTATTACTTTTAATATTACAATCGCTCCTTGTTTTCACTACAAAAACCCATACTGTTTTTCGTTTAGAGTTTTGTCCAACTTATGTTCGATTCTGGTATTAATTATTGTTAGCAATAATTTATGAGAGCAATGCTCCTGTATTCAGAACATACTTGTGAACGGGTTTTCTTTGGTATTGGCACAAAATTTATATTTATAAAATCTTCAGGCAGCGTACCTTCATCGTATATTATGTTGATAATCCTCAGCAGCTCTTGTTCACATTTCGGTGTAATATGCTTGATAAAATCTGCTGATATCAAGTCTTCACCCGTCGCTTTATGATTTCTGCCTCTTTTTATAGCATTTATTAGTTCCCAAAGTTCTATATTTTTGGCGCCATTTCAGATGTTGTAATATCAACTTAGGACGAGTACCATTTTTATATGGTTCTGTAATATAATCTAGCCAGACCACTTCTTTTTCTCGGTTGTTTACGCAATATTTTCCATATTTCCTCTTTATACACGCTGTATTGCTGCGTTTCTTCTTATGCGCCACTATCGTTTGTTTTATTCTGCTATGTAACTCTCTGTAATTATGTTTCGGCTTTTAGTTGATCAATATTCTTACATTTTTCATCATACCAGTTACTTTTAGTTTGTGTGCATTTGTTTGAAATGTCTTTGTTTAGTCTGCGATATTCGATACTAGATCTTTGTTTAGTTCTTCTTAGGTTCATCATATCTAATATCATCTCGTGAGTTATCCATGGCTTGTGTTCTCGTTTTCCTTTCATTGGTATTATTTTGTTTTCTGCTGTTACGACTTTACGCTTCCATGTGGTCTACATCTCTTCAATGTTATCATTTTTATCTGAATTACTGTTATATTGTTCTTTCGAAATTCCTGTTGTATGTTTCCTAATTTAATTTTTTCAGCATCCAACTGTTGAAATCGTTCTTTTTTCTTCTTTAAACACTTCAAGACTATTTGACATCTTGCAGCCAGTAGTTTATGGTCTGTGTTACAATCAGCCCTTTGATACGTGTGACAATTTTTTACTGTATTCATAAACCGCTTATTTACAAGAATGTAATCAATCTGATTTCTAGTTCGATCCCCAGGACTAATCCATGTATACAGTTTCGTTTAGTTTTATTCTTCCGTTTCCAGGTCATCTTGTTTCGCTCACTCCTAATATGTCTATGTTCAGCCTTTTCGCTCCCGTTATTACATTTGTTACTTTTCTAATTTGGTACAGGGATCTTACATTCCAAGATGCAATATTGATATAATTTTTTATATTTCTCCGCCTTGTTTTACTATATGTATATATATATATATATATATATATATATATATATATATATACACACACACACATGATAAACAGATTCTTTTTCTTGATTACAAGATACATACACACAATCGGAGCTTTCGTTTTTTTTTAAGCTTCAATAAAATAGTAAATCCATTATTGTTTGGTTTATCAATGTTTACGTTGACAGTATATTTTCCGGTCAGGAGGTCGATTACATCCAAGCTTGCGGTCTAATTCTTTTGGACTGTGGGAAAAAAGACGGTTTAAAATATCAGACAAGGCACGTTTGAGGAAGTTGACGAATTGTGTTACTTATCGGGCGGCCGGCGCTTGGTTATGTTGGAACCGCTGATGATCGTTACATTACAGATGTTTATATTCTTTCAAGGTTTACATAATGCCGTTCGAGAATTTCCTAGAAACCGTACGCGCATCTTGTCTCGTTTACCAACGTTTATGCTAAATTGCGCGTGCTTAAAAATGATTTTGACCTACTGATCTTGCTGTTAAACAATGAAAGGGAGCAACAAACTATACTCAGTGTGTTTGACCTGATAATTTATAATATAATATCGATCGAGAAATTTGTTGTCGTTCGATTTTTAACATGAATATCTTGCGTAAGAATATTTGCAAGCACCAATAGTTATGTCAGCAAACATTTAAATACCGGTACTGTCGGTTGCCGAATAATGGTATAATAGTTCACGTGTTGGGAAATAACGCGGAATATAAATTTTTGAATTTATATTAGGAATTCTAATGTTCGCATCACTCGTGTGACTGTCTACGTTAGTTCCGTCTCATCGCTTAGTATAGTATCTCGTTGGGCGCGTGGGTTCTGAAGTTATCCTGTATTTTCAAGTCTACTTATTCAGTTCATTCTTTGACATTTTGAGTAAGACCCTTTTTCTAGTCTTCTTCGCAACGTTCTGCTCGTACATTTTGTAACTGTGTCGTCAATAGTCAAACAAATCCCACGGTCAAAAGAAGTCCGTTATTTAGGTGCAGTTCTTGACTGAAGATGAACATTTAATGAACATATTAAACATGCGATAGACAAGGCCCACAAAGAAATGCGCACACACTTTTTCTAATATTTCACAAAAAAAATCAAGTCTTACCGGATTAAATAAAAAATTACCGTACACAACTGTTATTCGTCCACACTAACTTATGCTTGTCCTCTATGATCTGCTATCCCTAATAGTACATATAAAAAGCTTCAGATAGTCCAAAATTGTTGTTGTAGAATTATATTACCTAAATGCTACCCGTTATACGGAAATTTCATATTTACACGAGCGGAATAAAGTTATCGTTTATCGATCAATTTATTAAAAAAATTTCCAAAAATTTCCAAAAATTTCCAAAAATTTTTCTTTGATAATTTTTCTACCCGTCGCAATAAATGATCATTTATAAGTAACTATCATATAGCATATCTCCGTGCACGATATACTAAGTAAAAGTACCGTAGAATTAAGCGTATACTTTTATTAATTTCTTATCTTTCAGTAAAGTTACTATTATTTTATTACGGTGATTTATTAATAAGTATCGATTGTAAATTGTAATTATCTGATTTATGGGTTAAGTACTTTTGTTTTTCTTTCTTTCATTTTAGCAGTTTATTTCTTTTTGATCAGATTTACACTACATATTAAAAATTTAATTTATTATTAAGTTAAATAACTACTTGCCAAGGTTTTTGTGGTGAAAAGTAGGTTAATTAATGAAAGGCTTTTTTGAATTGAAAAAAAAAAATAGTTTAGGACTCTGTCCAAAGCCGCATTTTTGGTTATTGAAAAGGACCCACAGCTTCAGCCTTTGACCTGTTATTCCACGAGAGCTTACTCCGTACATTTCTCGGTAGATTAAAACAACCAGGTGGTTTTTGGTATTAGGGTGTCCAATAAATTTTGTTGTCATCAGTTTTCCTAATATTTCACTCCTCTTGCTCAGGTTATGTTGGTTAAAACTGGAAGCCAGCTAGTTGGTGTTGATTTCACTATTCCTGAGATCATTCGCATAGTTATATTTAGCTCCGTGTTCACGTTCTTTACATGTCTGTAGTTCATCCATGATAGAACTGGATATTCAGTCACTGAGTAATATTTGCCAATTTATGGAAGATGCCGTTTCTAGTTTAGATTTTTTTTTTTAAATAAAGATTTTATTAGGACTGTAAAACTAATTACACTTACGATAACTAATTATAGGAGGATTTCACTGGTAGTTAAATTAATTTTTAAAAAAATAATAAAATCAAATATTAATAAGATCCAGCTGACGTTTTCTTTTCAGCCGTCGGGTGTCATTAGAATCATCTAATAGTAGAACTGCTTCAACGTTCGGATAGAGGTGAAGACGATTAATGTAGCTGTTCGACTTCTGGTGAATAATAACAAGAACTGGATCGATTTTGAGATCGATGCGAAGTTGGGCGTTCGAGACGAACCAACTTGAAATCATACGCATAAACTTGTTTTGAAATTTTTCAAGAATTTCGAGATTGGATTTGGCTGCGGTTCCCCAGTGCACCATAGCTCCATGCCGGTCGGAAAATTGAAGTATAGATGAGCCTCTTGCTTTCGAGACTAAGCTCAGAATGAGGCTGAAGGAGCCATCGGAAGTTGGAGAGCAGAAGGTCCAACATTTTGCGTTTTCTTCTAATATGCTCGTGCCAAAATTGAGCTTACAATCAAAAGATGCAGACCTAAATAGCGAGCAGAGTTAAAAACTGGAACCGGTGTACCATTTAAACATGTTGGAATGTAACCATGGTGTCGTAGAGAAAAGTCTACACTGACTTACTGTCATTTAGTTTAATTTTCCAAGTATTAGCCCAAGTTGAAATATTATCTACAGCTGTTTGACGAATACATGCCGCTGTATCATAACTGCGACTATGTGAAATTATTGCAGTGTTGTCGGCAAAAAGACTTGTTGTCTCAGGAGTTTGAGGAATATCCATAGTATAAAGTAGGAAGAGTATAGGACCAAGTACAGAGCCTTGTGGAACACCAACGCGAATGCTAATGTAGTTAGATATTTGCTGCAGTATTTTAAAATGTTTCTTGTATTCATACTTAAGTATTTTGGTATGTTCATATTCTGTAATTTCTTACCATCAATCTTTATATTAAGCTTTATTTTAGATAACTGGTTGTTAAGGCGAAAGAGAGACACTACTGTATAGCCCTTGCTAAGGACTGAAGTACTCAGATATTTCCTTAATCTGGTATCTGTGGTTTTTAGCATGCTATGTTGAACTGTCAGATAATCTACATAAATGGATTTTCTGTAGAGATTGAAATGGATTTCCGATACAACTGATCCTTTAATTCAGTATTCTCTTTCTACTTCTATTTCCATTAGCAATTTTGTTTGGGTGTTCGCTGAATATTTATTTCTCGTTGCTGTTTCACCGCCTGACGGTTTTTTCAGCGAAGTCCATGGTTTTTTACTGTATTTTTGATAGTTAATCACCTTTATTTTCCATTTTTCTTGTCTTCTTTTTTCCAAGGCTTTGATGAGATTCGCGGGTGTTTCTTCATCTTTTTTAATCTTTAATTCTTCATAAGCTTATTTGATAGTTCACATTCCAGCCTGGTAAATAGAAGCCGCGTAGTATATTCCATTTGACAATGGTGATCACCAATTTTCTGAACTAATCACAGTTACATGAGGTTGGTTCAATCCATCGTATTACATTATCTGGATTTTTTGTAAATTTCTCCCAATTTGTTTTTATAAAAATTTCTGATTACCCTATTACATCTTAATATACGTTCCATTATTTTATTTCTTTTTTTTTTTCATTATAATTTTCTAAAATAAACTTTTTTTTGTCTACGATCCATAGCTTATATAAAAAAATACTCTGCGCTAAAAGCTTTAATACTATGTTATTATTTCCTTTATTTTTCTTGATTCTCTGCTATATTTTGTAACTTTAAATATTTAGATTCATAAACTTATATATATATATATATATATATATATATATATATATATATATAAATTAGTTATTTTTTTACCCATGTAGAATTTTGGCGGAAGAACGTGCACTTAAATCAGTTGGCAACGATTCGTTAAAAAGTAAAGATTTCAACGTAAATTGCGTGGATCCGTTAGGACGTTCCGCTGTAGTGATAGCTATCGAAAATGAAAATTTAGAAATATTGAAGTTTTTAATCGAAAATAACGTAGAGACGAAAGAAGCCTTACTATGCGCCATATCTGAGGAATTTGTGGAAGCGGTCGAACTTTTATTGGAATACGAGGAACAACATCATAAACCCGGAATGCCGTATGTAAGTATTAACTATAATTTTTTGATCGACCGATAGGAAAATTCAAACGAATTTGTATCGCAGATAAATTATACTATGCGATAAGAAAATGAAAATTTCGTTCATGGCGAAACAAAAACCATTGAACGATCGCGTTTGATGCCAACAGACGCCCATATAGCGACATTTCTAGAGATGTCAGCATCCTTAATTAAGATGTAGCTAGTCACCACAGTATCACGTTGGATAACCTGTAAAGGCACCCCTATTTAAAAAAAAAAAACACAAAAAAAAAACCATCGGATTTATTAGATATTTTAGGTCGTATCAGTAAATACTCGTTAAATATATTTTTCTATGTTTTTTCGATAAAATATGTGATCGTGTCACCTTAAAATGGAATTATGAAAACTCGAGAAGATAGCTGCCCGGAATGCCAGCCTAGTTTAAACTCAACCGATTTTTATTGATCAGGTGAGTTCCTTTATTTGTCGCATCGAAAATGTTTACCCGAATTAACTTAAATTCACGATGAAAGTTATGAATTTGTCATTTGTTTATACTGCTGCATGACAATATTTTCGAAAATGATACCGCGTATCCAAATAATTAAGCTTACAGGAGACATGTTAGAAAACTAAACAGTTTTTGCGCGCACATCGAGGATCAGAGTAATAAACGACGATATGCTAACCCTTGTTGCTTTATAAGCGAAAAATCGCGCTAATATGTGATCTACTCGAATCATGGTTTATGAAATGGCGTATTCGCCTAAACGTCAGTAAATATCATCACGTCACGTTTACACTTAGAAGTGGAACGTGCAATTCCATACGTATCAATTATTATTCCTAGCTCCGATCGTGTCCGTTATCTTGACTTCTATCTCGATAGCCGTTTAACTTGGAGATGCCATTTAACTGTTAAGAACCAAGAGCTACGAAACTCTGTTTTGATGCGGCTACTTGATCATCGATCCGAATTAAATTCTACAAGCAAAGTCTTTCTATATTGACTAAAACCGATTTGGCTGTATGGATCCGTGGGGTTGCTGTAAATCATCAAACACGAATCGTATCCAAAGTGAACAATCCAAAATATGAAGAAAGATAATTAATGCTCCGTAGTTCGTTTCGAATGAAACAAATTCATCGGGATCTAAACATATGTCGCAGAGGTTGTCGAGACCAGATATAAAAAATTTCACAACAAGTTGGCCTACAATAGTAATGCTCTAATATCAGCCTTTTAGCAGAAAATCAATTACCGCGTACGCGAAGACTAAAACGCCGATAGCCTCGTGATACACTGAGTTCCCACGATTAGCTAATAACTGTACGACGCTATGGAAGTGCGTTCGTTAGGACGCTTCTTCTTACATTTATAATAAGCTATGGTCACTCAGCAAACGCAATTATTGTTTCTGAACAGTTTAAAAATTAAAAAAAAACAAACAAGAAAACAACAAAAAAACAACAAAAAACCCTGTTAGGTGATTTAGAGAGTCAACAGTTGAAGATGTTATGAACGACAAACCTGATATTACTATTCGGTGATCCCGAATTTACGAATAGTTGTAACGTGTAGATGAACTTATGAATACTTTCTCGCTAGGCTAGCTATCTGTTTGGGCAAACATAGCTCGAACAGTGATTAGGAGAGAATATAGTTTTTGTTTTTGTCCGAGCTACAAATTTATGCACGATTGCAAGGAGATACAGTCAACGTGTACCACTTTTTCAAGACTCGGTCGACAAAAAGGATTTTGTTCTTTTCATATTTCTTACATCTTCAAACTAAATGGAATCTTCTACATTGCAAACGCCGCGCGTGAATCCTGATACAATATGCAAGATGAAAGACAATTGGGGTTCTTGTAATAATCGACTACGTCCCTAGTAGATTCCGCTACCCATTCTGTTCGGAATATATTTTGCCGCGATAATTTTAATTAAAAGTCCTCAGAGCTAGCCGATTCGAGTGTGCATTTTTTAGTTTTCAGCTTTATAATTTATGTAAACTTTTTCAACTTTCTTACATTCCACCTCTTATCGGGGCAGAGGTTACATATGGGTTACCAATTCATATATACATACACACACACACACATATATATATATATAAATATTATATATAATTATTTATATTCGAGAAAATAAATATGCATTATAAAAACCTGCGCCGAAATTAAATAAAGTTCGTTTTTCTGTTTTGTTAGAAAACTCGTTGATATTTTACTTCGGCTTCATTGGCAAAGTCGTACACATGTTTATACTAACGGCTTTAAATGATTCCGCGTGTATTACTCGTTCCTTGAACGTTGCAAAAATTATAAACTACCGAAATTATCATCTGTCTTTATAGCTGAAGTATATTGAGATTTTCACGGCGTTTCTACTCTTCCCAAAATATCAATCGGAATGTTATCTAGTTCCGCGCTATTATTACTGTATTTATTATTTCGTTTTCATTTTGTATACGTAGTAAGAAATTGTTCGGTATACGTAATAATATTGTTTCACATTGATTTTGTAATTTATATTGCGTGCTAAATACACTTTTTATTTATTTATTTACTAGTACAAGCTACATCAAATTCCACATTTGACAGCCGTTGTTTCCCATCAATCCACGATATTCTAAGAAATATTTACGATATAATTTTACCACCAATTGAATAAAACCCGTAGATAACCTTGGCTAGAAGCGCCCTTTAAATTAGAGCATTTTATTTCGATGCACCCGTTAGAGGCATTTTATTAGAGATTTGAAATTTTCACACAGAGAATTTCGACACCGCGCTTGAAAGTATCACTATTCAGGCGAAAACCATTCAGAGGTATTTCCAGTGATTGCTCTGTTTTTCAATATTCCGAGCAACGTGGGTAGCAAGGCTTCTCGTTTGTTCGTATTTTACATTAAGGCTTAGCGTCAGTAATATCTCGTACGGTTCTATTCGTTCATATCACGATGTGAAGATAAGATTAATCACCTGTTTTTCTTCAGCTGATTATAAAACGTACTAATCGAAATGTTTTTTATGTATCTAAAGGAATTCCACTACGAATAAAGTACACAGAACATTAACACACATATGCGTAATCATACAAAATTAGATACTATAGACTGCGAAACAATTATTTGATAAGCTCAATCGCGCATGTTTCTAATAGCCCCGGGTGGAATCGCTAATGCTCAAAAATAAACATATAACAAAAGAAATATATATATATACATATATATCGTGATAATATTATGTTTACGAACCATCGTCGTACATATCTCCCACGAGTTATTGTTAATTATTTCAATTTTAAGATAATTTCACAAATTATTACCGAAACGTCGATTCCGGAAATATCTTGAAATGATACGTATTTATCATTGTACGGTCGGATAAAAGGAGATTTAAATAAGTTCAGTTTAATTAAGTTCGCATTCTAAACCATCGCTATTGCTGCTAATCAAAGAAAAATAAGGAAGCTTTATTTCATTAAGATATATACATAACAAGGGGTTCATAAAGTTATGTTACTTTAACAGTTAACTTAATTAGTACTACTAAATCTGGAAAATTAAAACAAATGTTGTGTTTTTTTATGAACACCACTGCTGTCAGTATTAACTGATCACCATTGGCGAAGCTGATAGGTTAGTAAGAAATTAACTTATTTCTAAGGCATGGTAATGCTGATCACTCTCAATAGAGCGAGCAGGACAGATAAATACGAATGATTTACTGAGAAAGAAAAAAGAAAATATAAGTTATTAAGAAAATCGAAGAACTAATAGAGTAATTCTGATTGAACTGCATTTATATAAATGCAAGACTAATCCTAAGAAAGAAGCCTTCTTATCGGATCAAACAATGGCTATTTATCGTATATTTTTTAATTGTCCAAACTTCTACTCCATATATCAGTAAGGATACATAACATTTAATCAGCCTCTATTTAGTTGACCATTTAAGTTCCAATTTTCAAGAATATGGTCCTTGCTCGCTCAATTCCGACCGTTATTTTGTAAGCCGCATCCCACGCGCTTTTAACGTTGCAGCCGAAGTATTAACATGTATACGGTCTTAATTGTAGACAACAAACGTGAATTTCGACGAATGGTGTGAATATAAATAAAATATGACAAAATGAAAACCAATCCACGTACCGTATTAACTGCAGGAAATAAATAGTTGACGGTAACCACCGAATTAGACAATTAGAAGAGTAACCTGTGTTAAATTCTACGGCGTTTCTACTAGGCATAAGGTAATTAATTAACGTTGAGGCGCTCGAAATGAGCAAAAACCGACTAAAATAGAGGAACGAAATGAACAAGGAGAGAAAAAAAAATTGTTCGCCCCGTATTTTATGGTGTGTGTTTATAAACGAAAATGGCGTGACTACGCATTTCTAATTTTAATTAAATTTAAACGAATAGTTTTCTCTAACTAGCGAGCATAATTATAATTATGTATATTGCGTCCGGGTAGGAGAAGAAAAAGTTTTTTTTAAAAACTAATTTGCTGTCTACGCAGTATCACTCGTTATTTAGCAAAATACGTTAATTATCGAAAAATAATGTGATAAGATAATAGCATGCGTGTACATAGTCCATTAATTGCATATTTCCTCGAAGTTTGAACATAACGCAATATTTCGAGAAACGTCCATCCAGATGGAGTTTCTACACCCAAAATATATATATATATACATATATATACATATATATATATATATATATATATATATATATATATATATTACATACACATATATATCTACAGTATGTATTTGTGTTTGTGCGCGTGTACTCGACTACTGACGTCGTATGAATATACGCAATATTTGGGTTTCTTTTGCACTACCGATATTTTAATAGACGCATGCAAAGCACTCGAACAAAATTATTAATGAAACTTTACTCTCATTATACGTTCGAAGACGCTTTCATATTAAACCAAAAAAAAATTAATGAAGTTTCGTGAAATTACGGCTGCACGCGACTTGCCGTGTATGTAAGTAACATTTTGTAAAATTGTCAGATCCGTAATAAGACAATGATCGAAGAGGTATTTCTGTACTATGATCATACATAATAATCGTCACCATTTAGGATATGCTTTAAAAAAAATTAATAGATAGGTGTAAATTATATATTATATATTATATATTTTATATATATACTAGCTGACACGGCATTTTTTAAAAATCGAAAATGAAATTTTCAACTCGCGATTTCTCGATACCGGTTAATTTTTAAGACATTGATCTAATAATATAGATTATAGATCTCCACGTCTACTTTGTTTTAAGACCAACCCAAACCCTTTAGCTACCATAGAGGCTTCAAAAAGGGGCCAAAACACAAAAACCCTTTAAGCCCGATTTTCTCGGCGATTATTCGATATAAAAATACGGCAATACCATCGTTAGACGCGTTTTTTAATGACGAATAACTTTTATTATAACACTATTTCCAAAATTTCGAATCGTTCGCGAATTATTGCGAAAAAATCGAAATTTCGAAAAAATCGCAAGGGTCTCCCCTTTTGAAATTTTCGGATCGGGTTTGAAATTTTTTTTCGCGGTTTTTTCATTTCATCCGACAGATCTTATATAGTAACGACTATTTGTAAAGTCGGAATCGTTTAAAAATGTTTACGTCGCTCGCTATGCCTTGCCAAAGTTGGCAGATTATCGATTTTCAAAAATTCGTAGCTCGACACCTATCGATCGTAACGAAAAACGGTTTTCTGTTTCGTATCGGTCATTTTAATATCTACCAAATCAATTCTATCGAAATTTTTCCAAAATCGAAATTTAAATAATTTACCCTCTTCAACCCCCTAACCACCCTGAATTTTTTTCCGAATTTTTCTCGCCGTAAAAACCATCCTTGAACTTCAACGAACATTTTAAAGAAAAATTGGCCAAATTGGTCCGGGCGTTGTTGAGTTATGCGCTTACAACGTTTAAAAAAAAATAAAAAAAATTTAGGGGTGGATTACCCTTAACATTTAGGGGGATGAAAAATAGATGTTACCCGATTCTCATAGATACCGGATAAGCACAAAAAATTTCATCAAAATCGGTCAAGCCGTTTCGGAGGAGTATGGCAACGAAATCGCGATGGTAAAATAGGGGTTGATTGTAAAGGGTTGAAAATTCAGGGTTATATGTATTTACTAATGCTGTATCATAAAAAAATTAAAAAAAAAAAATGTATCTAAAATTGAAAAAAAATAAAAAAAAATTAGGGGTGGATTACCCTTAACATTTAGGGGGATGAAAAATAGATAAGAACCGATTCTCATAGATACCGGATAAGCACAAAAAATTTCATCAAAATCGGTCAAGCCGTTTCGGAGGAGTATGGCAACGAAAACTGTGACACGAGAATTTTATATATTAGATATATATATATATATATGCATGTTTGATCACTTGTTTATATTTCAATATTTCTATATATGTGTGCGCATTCCCTGAAAAACACTCACAGGTACATGTGTATACGTTATATGTACGACTTGAAAAGTTTACAATGTAGAGTGATTTTTTTTTTGACAAATAAACGATAAGTAAAAATCAACGATTTTTTTACTTTATGAAAAATTACAAAGCTTTTCCGCTGTTCAGCCGTTATCGAGTGAATATAAAAATATAATTCACAAAAATATATACAAAATTATAAAAATATAAAATTTAAAAAAAATATTACTTAGATATTATACAACATTTTGCAAAAATTATCAAAGTGATAAAACTGTATTCTGTATTTCTGAATAATTTGGTAGCGAATGTGGCGGTACGCAACACAATCAGCAATGTAAAATTTTAAAATTTATACATAAACAATAACGCAAAAGCGAGTAAAATAAAAACAAATACATCCAACAATGTAAAATTTATGCATAAACTGCTATTCTATTATTACTTATGTGTGAATATAAAATTTATACATAAAATACTATTGTATATTGTTTATGCATAAATTTTATATTGTTGGATGTTTACAATTGTTTTTATTTTACTCGCTATTGCGCTATTGTTTATTTTATAAATTTTACATCGGTGATTGTGTTCTTCACCACATTCGCTATAATAATTGTTACCATTTGGATACACTTTTTAAAGAAATATGAATAGATATGTGTACATAAAATAAATGTATACATGTCTGTGTTTACTTGTTTATATCTAAATATTTCCATACATATGTTAGCACTCAACTACCGAAAAAATACACGCGCATATATATATATTAAGTATGTAACTTGAAAAGTTTTGTAATTTTTTTAATAAAACAACAACAAAAAAAAAGGAATTAAAATCACCATCTTTTTCATTATGAAAAATTACAAATCTTTTCCGTTGTTAAGCCATTATCTAGTGAATGTAAGAAATATAAATTATAAAAATGTATAAAAAAATTTATAAAAATATAAAATGTAAAAAATATTACTTAGATATTACACAACATTTGCAAATATGATTAAAATGATAAAACTGTATTCCGTACAATCAGCAATAAAAAATTTATACATAAACAATAACGCAATAGCGAGTAAATAATAATTGTGTAATGCGGCTGTATGACCACACGTAGACACTTTTATAATACCATATTCTTTTCTGCTTATGCCATCTGGAGGCCACCAAGGTTGTATGGTTGATTTTATACTCCTCAGGAAGGTTGTTTGTGAGGTCCAGTCGGTAGTCCATTCCTGTTTATTCATGAGTACGTGTGCTAATGTTGGTGAAGGTGGTGAGTATTCTGGTACTGGTGAAAGTAATATAGACCGAGCTTCAAGATCTACTTTATCACTACCGTGCATCCAAATGTGACTTGGGATCCGCAGAAAGCGGATTTCACATCCTTCCTTATGTAGTTTGTGTAGATTGTATTGGATTTCCAATATTATGGTATTCTTGTTGTCTTGACGGCATATTAGTTAGGAGTCTGTTATAACCGATGCTTTTCGATGTGGAAGTACAGCTAATCTGATGTACTGAATACAGTATGTAATTCCATACAGCTCTGCATCCACAGAAGTGCAGCCATCGCTTATTCGTATTGAGAGTATATTATCAATTTGGTAAAACTGCTGGTGAATTGTCACCGCCTGGTGTGTGTAGTTATTGTATTTTTGACTTAATATCATTTCTTTTATATTTGTAAGGTGTGTGGATTTACGGTGCTGTGTGAGAGGAGATAAATTTATTTTTGTTCCGAGGAGGTATCATTATATCGTAATTCAATGGTGATTTCGGAATGAAACATATGTGATATATTGATAGTATGCTAAGTAGCTTCGGTATAGGGTCATTTGGAAAATGGAGGTTAGGATATGTACACATTCTACGATGTATGCAAATGTTTTATTGTAGCTAAGCAGACGGGTTAAATAGAGGTAAGTATGGTGTTTTCTGTACATATAAGTGAAAAGGATCCTGTTAATGCAAACAAGCTCTTTGATGGTGATGACAGATGTACTGCAAGGATAGATCGAAGTCCAGCATGATGTACTGTATCTAATGTTCTTAATATAGATTTACTGGCTGTTTCCCGAATATATGAAATCAAATTTATTATTCACATTTTTTTTATCGTATCCTATCCACCGTGTTTCACTGATTCCCGTATTATCTATCTGCAACCTTTCTGCTTCTAACGTTACATTTGCTAGTTTACCTTTTTCGTATAGGCATCTTACATTCCAGATTCCGATCCTGATGTAATAGTCCGTTTTTCATTATTCTCATGTTGTTCACTATTATTGGTTTTGTTTTCATTTTTGTCGCTTGAACTTAACTTTTTCTCAATGCACCTATATTGCCGGTATTGTTGTTCGATGATGCTAAGGATCCTAATTTCGATTCTTCAACGTGTTCGTCTTCTCGTGCAGAGTGCCGTTGCCCAACAAGGGCAAGGAAGGACACGAGTCAATCCATATTGCTATAGATGACCGTCTATCTTTCCGGTGTATGTATAGGGTACATCATTTAAATTGTTATCTTGACACATTATTATCATCGGGAAAATACGTTGGTGGTTCCTCATTGCCTTCCACTGGATTTTCTGTCGAAGTTTACTCCTCCAGCCGAATGGTCTGGGTTTAAAGCGTCACTGACTCGTCTACTCATAAGAAATAACCACCCTGCATGACGTGGACGTACGGAACTCACATGGTTGTTGTTTCGTTTCTCACGATATTATATGTCGGTCGAATAACCACTTGCTGGAGAATGCGACTCTAGTTACAATAACCTGTGCTCCCGAGGACTTATGTGTAATTTATTTTTCTTTATTTATTCGTTAAAAAATAAAGAATTGCTTGAAATATGAACCTATTCAAGTGAGAAATTATGAGATATTAAACAAAAAAGAAACAGTGGAACTTTATCGCGAGATGTTATTTTGTTACAGAGTTGGGAATCCGGTCCCAATAATACGTCTATGTTTACGCCTGATATAACACCGTTAGTCTTGGCTGCTCATCGTGATAATTATGAAATCATCAAGATACTGTTGGATAAAGGTGCGTCGCTTCCTGTTCCGCACGATGTTAAGTAAGTAATATTACCATTCGCTAGATAAACTTCTCATTATATAAAATAGTCGATTTAGTTTAATGATAGTTTTAACGGAAAAATTAATCATTACTAACAGATAACAATTTCTTTCTACGGTATGCCTTTTTTTTTTTTTTTTTTTTTTGTTATATGTGATATAATTCGTCAGAAAATTATTAATGCTCAAACCTAATTAAATGACGACCGTGACAAAATGAAAAGGGTGATATGTGTGCGTGTAATATAGTATGTTATTTGAACACTAATAACGATACCATGTCTAAACTAAAAATAGATAAAATAAATTTTTAACATATAAAAAAGTAATTTACTTTACGCCTGACGAGTCTGGTCTCATACTGGCGGAATAAATCAGATGCAAAGACTGCAAATGCCTTCGAATAATATTGAATATCATTCGACCAAATCTTTACACGATATGTTACAATTCCCTTATGTATAGGATTAATAATTAAAGGTATAACCGAAGAATTTTTTGACGTTTGTACATATTCGAATATTCCAATAGTAAATTCTATAGGTGATTAATCAATCTCTACGACACAAGTATCAAAAGATATAAAGGCGTATAAGACATGTCCTTTTCCAGTAAGTCAGCTATAAGCGCCAGTTCTAATGTCAACAAACAGTGCAGCCAGAGATGGCTGCTTCAATCATTCCCGTTCCTGACTACACCAATGAAATATCTCCAGACTTATATGAAATTCTCACTACGTAAGTCATGGAACCTCCAGTGAGACTTCCACTTATACCGATAAACTTCGATCGGTTCGAGATTCAACATTCCTCCACAAACAGAAGATATGATGTTGTACTTGCTCGTCTGCGTCTAGGTCACACTAATATCTCCACACAGTTATATCCTAAAAAATCTTCCTTTATGTTCAACCTGCAATATCCTCATTACCGTCCACCCCAAATTGTGCTTGAATGTGTGCAATTCAATTCCGAGCGTTCTATTCTCGATAAACCGCTCAGTTTCCTAAACATTCTTACCTAATAACTTATTAAATCTTCCAATTTATATAATCTAATTTAACAATCTGTCCTTTTCGTTTATTCTTCTAACTTTCAATTCATTCTTACTAACCTTACGTTCTCTTCTTTCCCGTGCTACTGGTCTAGATGCAGTACGTGACACGTAAATCTACTACAGGTAATCTACAGGTAGGTAGTGTCAACAAATAAACTAAGATATTTATAAGTTCATTTTGAGAATAAAAATGTCCATACTCTCTGTTATTTTTAAGAGAGGGTTTTTTTTTGCATTTTAAATTTTTCCCGCAATTTTACTTATAAGTTTTTTCAATATAAATATTATATTAACACTTTGATTATATTTTTAATGTTTCCCGGAGAGAATAGTTATAGAAACAAATTACCGGCGTAATAATAATCAAATTATCAACTTCAAAAAAAGATATGAAAATATGGTTCTATAAAAAAAAATGCGCCAAAATAAAGTTAGTCTGTACGCTTGTTTTTTTCGATTTTATTATGCGCAGCAGAGACGTTGGGCAGTAAAAAAAAAAAAAAAGAGAACGTTGAACCGAACAAACAACTTTCAAACTTTCAAATGTGGTGCTGGAGAAATGTCCTGAGAATACCGTGGACGGTGAAGATATCTAACGCTACTTCAAGAAATTCGTGGCACAGAAGGACGACGACCAGCTGGAAGGAATTCAAAAACTAACAAGATTAAATGTACGGGTGTGCAGTCACCGGAGCTATGGATCGTGAATATTGCAAAGGTCTGGTTGGATCATATCGACACAGTCATAATCATGACATCTCGTTTGGATAGTCGATCGAGAAAGGAAAGAATGTACGTGTGTTTATATAGCTAGAGAGAGCACTAAACGATTTTACACGTTTCTTTAAATTTATTAAAGGTGCTACGCAGTACCTCATGTAGAGCGCCAGTGGTTGTACCGCCTTTGGAGGCAATTATATCTGTTGGGACAACAGACTTTAATAATATGCAACCGAATGTGGAAATCCATAGGAAGCTTTTGAATGTCTTGCAATAGTAGCCCAACGCAGTCGTTTGCTTCACCGACGCATGTAAATCATCAGAATATGTTAGAGGCGCCTTCTCAGTCGAAAGTAAGATCCATTCTTTCAGTCTGCCGATCATGTTATCAGTCCTAGCAGCTGAAATGGTAACTTTGCTCCAGTGTTTGCTGCAAATCGCGGATTTGCCTACAGGCCAGCATGTGATTCTGACTCAGCTTTATTATTACAGTATATTGAAGGGCGAACCAGTTGTGATAAATGATAAATAATTATCTTTACGCAAAATATAGGCAGGTGTGCCGCAGGGGAGCGTACTGGGGCCTCTTCTGTAGGCGTTGTTAATCAATGACGCACCCATCAATGAAAAGGTATTTACATTTGCGGATGATACGGTAGTGATGTCATTTCATCGATGTACAAAAAGTTGCAGTCACTATGTTCGAAATGTTATTGACAACGTAGTTGTATAGTCGCATAAATGGAAGATTGTAATCAATGAGCACAAATACAATCACATCGTATTTACAAAACGATGTATCGCGCGCGATAAACATAAAGTTACGCTAAATTCGAAGTCATTAATACAAAGCGAGTCTACTAAATATCTTGGTGTTCATTTGGATCAAACGTTAACCTGACTGAAACATATAAAAACTAAGAATATAGAGCTAGAAGTTAGGATGCAACAATCATATCGGCAGATAGGTCGTCGATAGTAATTTAATATCGATAATAAATTAATATTGCCTAAAGCAATATTGAAACCTACATGGTTATTATATGCAGCGGAACTGTGGGGATATGATTCGGCAACTAACGTAGAACGAAGTCAGCGCGGGCAGAATAAAATACTACGATTGATAGCATCTGCAGTTCATAGATACCGATAAAGACTTACAAAACACCGTCCAAATCCATTGGCAGCTACTTAATGAAGAAGTACCTAAAAGATTAAAACGGAAAAGAATCATAGATCTGGTATGAGTATAATCTAATACTCTAAGGCAGTTGGATTATATAAATCAGTTCTGGATTAGAGGGAAATTAAAAAAAAAAAAATTGTATTGAAAATAGATTTATAATTAAAGATGATTCGGACGTAAATTTCTCTTCCAGTCAGTCGCTGTCTGGATAATTGCGGAGAGTATTTTAAGCTTTTATAAGACCGTATTCTAGTTTTCTGACAGTACTTTCTTTTTGAATGTTCGTATACCGCTGACATAAGCAAAAATAAGTAAATTTTCCGGTTCGGTAATAAATAATGTATATGCAATGAATAATTGTATATTAAATTCAGATAACGGTAAATTATTTAACCATTAAGACGATATCGCTACGCATATGAGACTATAGATAAATAATCGTATCGCTGTTGTATCTCCCAAATAAATAAAAATAAAAATAAAAAATATACACGTACGCGTAATTAGATAAATATGTTTATTTTAATAATTGCCGATTAAAAAAAAATATTTAAACATTTATAATATGCTAAAATCCTATAATCGACGAGTCATCTATAATAATTTTAACAATAACAATAATAATAATAATTCCGGATATCGTCATATTTAACGTGCACTAATATAACGTTGAATATTACTTTAACAGATGCGGTTGCGAAGCATGCGTCAAATCGTTACAGGCGGATTGTTTACAACATTCTTATTGCCGAATCAATGCGTACAGAGCATTATCCAGCCCATCGTTAATAGCGCTTTCTTCAAAAGATCCTATTTTAACAGCTTTCGAATTATCGTGGGAATTAAGAAGACTAAGCAGATTGGAGCACGAATTTAAATCCGAGTACGAAGTTAGTATCGACTTTACCTATACATTCTTATCTATTTATCCGTCTAGATTTGACCGTGTATATATATATAGAGGAGCTGTTATTAAAACAAAACGATACGTGTATAGTGCAGAAACAAGTTGGCGCATTACAATTTATCGTATTTGAAATTTCGACACGTGTCCTGTGATAACATTTAGTAGCACCGCAGAAAATAACGTATCGATCGTACCTAATATTTATTCGAATACGGACACGGAATTAATTCCTTAAGAACGTAAATAGCACAGGAAAGATTAATGTTAAATATAAGGATGGAATCGAAATACTTGAATACGGAAGAAGGCCGGACTTTGTAACGTGGTGGATGGAGCAGCAGAAACTCAAGTAGACTCGAACAGGGGGGCACATAGCCAGAGGATAGGATTATAGATGGACAAAACGAGTTTTGGAATTGTCCGTTGACTCGTAAGAAAAAAAAACGTGTAATTTAAATTGAACTGGGCGTTCGATTTCACATGGTGTATTTATATAAATAAAAATTCAAATGCATCCATGTTGATAAGAATAATAATTTTATATAAATAATAAATATATTGTTTTATAAAATTTTTCGGGGAACTTTCGTGTGTTTAATATGAAATATTCATATGTATATGTATAGTATTTAAACAATTTCGTGGAAGCAAAACCACATCCGATTACTTACAAAACACCTGGAAGCAATTACGAAGCAAGTTTTACTAACTACTAAAAGGGAGAATTGGAAAAAAATCGTTACTTCCAACAATCGTACGCAACCTGTTTCTTACATAAGCAAAATCATTTGTAAACTCCGCATGCTATGATCCCTCCTCAATCGATGTGAATACTGATAATTATTATAAATTTGTCGATATCATTTCACCATCATACGTCCCAGATATTGTTGCAGAGCTTGCATAAAATTCACATTTTACAAATAGTCACCTAGGTGACAACTTTCCTTCTTTTCCTGTTACCCTAATAGAAATCAAACGCACTTTATCTCGTAACAAAAGATCCTTCCCCGATATCGATGGTGACACATTTCAAATATTAAATCATTTGCAAACTTTTGCCATTCATATACTATTAAACTGTTTCAATTATTTTTTAAAATTCTGCTTCAGTTCCCGAGAAATGGTCAGAATTCATCAGTGTCCCCGTAAAAAAAAAAAATCATATCTCTTTCCCCGTTTCATTATCTTACCGCCCCATATCACACTCGCCTATTGTCTGAGAAAGATTTTTGAAAAAAGATTCTCAAAAATAGAATAACCTGGTGGTTGGAAAATCGTCGTCTATTTCCATCTGGAATGTACGGCGCTTCCAAAGTAATCTCAGCTCTTTGAACTGCGTGACGCATTTATTTAGTGGCTGATATCTACAAATCTTTCATTTCTAAGAAGTACTTAATAACTCGTTTTTTTTTTTGGACATAAATAAAACTTTTTATAACGTTTCAATTCCTTTCTTACACGAGTCTCTTACGAACTTGAATGTCCCAACCAACGACAGCTTTCTTTCATTCTAATATGGGGAACCAAGAACTCGCATGGTGTACTTAGGTATGTCCCAAGGATTAGTTTTCAGTTCCGTTTTATTTAACATTTTACTGTTTAAACTTCTCAATATGTTCCTTTCAGATACAGTGAAAATGTTATCTTCCAGTATGCTATGCACGATAATCTAGATGATGCTACCCAAACTCTTAATACATCGTTTACATCTATAGTCCAAATATTGTCTGAATTGGGTCTTTCACTATCCCAAAACAAATGTGCTTCAGTAATATTGTCACGTAGAAACATCGATACTGACTCACATGGACACTTCAGTATAAAAACAATCTCCATACCCTTTGTTTATTACCGTCAGTATTTAGGATTTATTCCTGACCGCAGCCTAACATGGATACTGCACACGAAAAAAGTATATACTAAAGTTTTTAAAAGAATACGTCTTCTAAAAGCACTGAGTCACACTCCCTGGGGTGTGGACCCCTTAGCTTTACTACTTTTGTACAAAAACTTTGTATGTTCTATACTATGGTAGTTTTATTTTCGGCAACGCTTCTAATCATTGCCTTTCTAGTCTAGATATTCAAAACGAGTGTTTACGCAGATGTATGCCTGCTCTCGAGATGGAAGCTAAGGTTCCTCTTCGTCTATACACGGTAAATGTTTCTTTCAGATAAATTTCTTTTTTGAAAGTATTCACTCACATCGCCCCCTATTTATTTAGAAATGTTTCACAGCTAGTGGTACTCTATACTTCGACGTCCTTTGTTATGTCATTCCTCTTTTTATCTTTCCAAGTACAGTGATTTTCTTCTCCCATCCTACTTTTCTCCCTTCTACAGCATTCCTTTCGGGTAGAATACTGTTAGTTTTAATATCAACATACATCTGTTTTCCTCATTTAATAATAACGTTCTCCCACTAACAGCTAATTATAATTTTTACTACTTGATTAATAGAAACTATCCTAACTCTCTTCTAATTTTCACTGATGGCTCGAAGTGCTTTTTTTCAGTCGGAGCTACATTCATCATCGCCGCACTCAACATCTCAAAAAAAATTACACTTCATAGAGTATGTTTCATTTTTACCGCAGATTGCTATACCGAAATATGTTTCTATCTATCGTCCTTTTAAGAATATTCGGATCCTCCCCGGTTCTAAAAGTTGCTTGCTGACATTACAGCACTCCCAGCTCAATTTTCGATTGCCGTCAATTATTTACAAAATTTCTAATTACATATGCCACTTAAGCTCGCTCGGAGTGACTGTTAAATTTGTTTGCATCCCCGGGTATAGAGGTGCGCGCCCATGACAATATACTAGTTGATCATTTAGTCATTTCAACCGGTTACATTAGGAACATTCTTGTTTTATACTCCTACAGATTTCCTAGCGTACATTAAATTTGCGCATAAGGAATACTGTAAAAATCTACGGTCTGATCCATTTACTTCAAGCCATTATAAATCCATTCAACCCGACATAATTGATAGTCCGTGGTTCTACATTATTAAAGTTGAAATGATCGAATTGCTGGGTTTTATTACTACAATTTTTCGACTGAGACTCGGCATTAGTCGCTTTCGTATATCGCTACATAAGTTGAAACTTGTTAGTTCTCCTAATTGCTCACATCCTATGGATACCAATTTCCGATGCGGACCATGTTATGCTCCCGTTATAGTAATTTTAGTGTTGCTTTTTAACAAGATCTTCATGGCCTTAAAGTTCCCGTATAAATATTGGATTTCTCTTAGCTCTTTAAAATACCCACGTATGGCCCTATATTCCTGTATTTTAAATTCTGGTATCATTTAATTTTACTCATCTCCGCACTTCTTTTCGGTCTCACTATACATTATAAATAGTCCCTTCCTATTCATTTCATAATATATAGATATCGGTAAACTGTATAAGCCCAACAATAAAAAAATATATATACATATATAAAAATTGAAATTATATACGTATACAAAAATACAAAATACATATTCAAAAATACAAATATATATATATATATATATATATATATATATATATATATATATATATATGTCTTATATATGTCGTATATGCAAATGAAATTCTAATGGCAGAAGAAAAATATATATATTCACTTCAAATGTTCCGTTAGATTATGAGAAGTAAATGCCAAGATTTTGTAACAGCGTTATTGGATCACACTAGAACATCAAATGAACTGCAGATTTTACTCAATCACAACAATCATTCAGCAGATTCGAAACAGCATGAACAGATATTTAATTTGTCCAGATTAAAACTAGCGGTAAAACTGAAACAGAAAAAGGTATTTCCTTATTTTCTTTTATTTCAAAATTACAGACACACTTATATCTGCAAGAGCACGAATACACACATATATATATATATACACACCATAAAATATTTTACTGCATTTATAACATAACAACCTGTGACTGATCTACATTAATCTAGAGATGCGGTTAGGCGCTTATCCGTCGTTTGAAAACCGAGTCATTTCGACTAGAGGAGTAAAAATTCAGACAGTTGATAAGGAAACTATCACACACGATGTACATCTAAAACTCGTACAGCTCATCTTAATTGATGAGATCCGAAAATAACATTCTAAACTACGCTATTGACGGAAAAGTAAAAGGAAGAGAATCACGTGGACTCCTACACGATGCGTTCCATGGGTAATTAGGTTTTCGCTGTAGAATGCGTGAAAAATTACAAAATTTTATTCAACAAATTTTTTATTCAAAGTAGTCTCCCTTCCATGGCGTTGTATGAAAAAGCATTTTTTGAATTCAGTCTACTCGTTACAGACGCTTCAATCTCTTCGATCGTAGCAAAACGGTCGCTTTTCAACTACATCTTCAGCTTACGTAGCAGAAAATGTTGGGATGGTGACTTAAATCTGGCGATTAGTGAAGGCGGTTGAGCACCGATGAAAGGATTTACATTCATTCAGAACACAAATAAACACACCTTGACGAACACGACTCGGATTTTATAATAACTATTATACGAGTACGTTATGATATTTCATATATATATATATATATATATATATATATATATATATATATATATATATATATATATATGAAATATCATAACGTACTCGTATAATAGTTATTATAAAATCCGAGACGTGTTCGTCAAGTTATTACGAATTTGTAAATGATAAATATTAGGTATTAATGTTTATTTTAATTTAGATCGATAGAGCCAAGTTCATAGTGTGTTAGATTAGACAAGAGTTAAATAATTATATACATACATATATAAAATTTAAAGCCTGCCAACTAATGAAGAGTTTCAAATTTAACTGATTTAATTTGTTAAATTTTAATTTTTTGATTTTGTTCACTTCTTTACAAGGAAAATTTCTTATTTATCGAGTTGGTTGTAATCGCCACCTTGACACAAAAGTGTGCAGTGACCAACCTTCGACTACACTATTATTCATATTTTGTATAATACGAATATAATACAACATTCAAAACATAGAAAATGAGATAAAATTCACATATAGTTATTTAAAAAGTCTTCAAGACTCAAATAATGTTGGTATATCAGCCGATTTTGATTTTAACAGAGATTAACAACCGCATAAGAACAATCAGTTTATTTTTAATAAATTAACAAGATAATTAAATGTACGATAAAGTCGAAAACTTATACGTACATATAACACAATTATATATACACATAAATGAAATGACAGTTAACAAAAAATGAACGTCAATTCATAAACACGTATCAACTTCAAGAATACTTCGAACAGACTGACGCTGGCATCTTTAAGGAAGGCCTATTTATACCAATACTAGAATGACTAACCGGTAGTATGATCGAACGCCTGACAAGTAAAAGAAAACCTGATTGGTTGAACGTCTGACAAGTAAAAGAAATCTGATTGGTTGTTCCATCGAACCATACTCAGATAAGAAATCAGCTGACATCGAACCAGACGCTGCGGCAATTGAACTTCAAATAATTTCAAACACATATATATGCATAAAATTTGAAAAATAAAATACATACATACATATATATATAAAATAAATAAAATGTGATCGATGCGATGCCGAAGGAGAGCGTAGTGACGATTCTGGTCCAGATTTTAGCGATCTCAGGTGTAGCCGACGCAGCAATTGATTTATATTTTCACGTTATAAATTAATCCGGCGAAGTATTATTAGTAACTTTTTGTTTTTTTAATTCATTAAAAGCGGCGCCATGTACTGCTACAGTGGCCAGAGACACCGCTTGTGATATTTATATTAGGGGAAAGAGTTTAGTACGTTTCAGAAATTGGAAGGTGTGATCCATCATGTTAGGATTATCAGAAATAGTGGATGAGAATGAAGAAGGTCGGGTTATGTGGTAAGATTGAAGGATAGGACACTCATAGAGAATATGGACAACAGTTGCAGTTTGCTGGTCACAATAACCGCACGATGGGCGTCCCTTCGTCAAAGTGTATCGGTAACTAAATAGTTTACATGTATTCCACTAGGATACGAAACGATTACGAATAGGCGATAATTTTTTTTTTCATAATTAAATGAATCTTTAGTGACTAAATTTAATATATATATATATATATAAAAATAATAAGTTGATGCTATTTCTTTAAAATATAATGTACAACCTGCAGTGTCTTCTGTGAACACTCCTTCATCTGATAATCTGGTCTCGCTGAGTACCGCAATGTCTATCTTGTAGTTGCTTAATTCGTGTAGTACTACTGCTATACTTCTAACTGGAACGTTCTTGTTATCTAGCAGATTCCTGACATTCCTGGTTGCAAAGTTATATATTCTTGTTTTTACGCGTATTCTTCTGTTGACTGATCGCAAATGTACCCCTCCTGGAGGGCTTCATACCGCGAATACATGTGAGGATTCAAATCACCATGCGTTCTTGCAGGTAATCTTTCACTGCCTGGTAAGCAAGGCTTACCCTGTACATTCAGCATTAATTTTCATTTTCATGTTTTTTTCCACACTTGCTTAACCTTCTACACAACAGATTGAATTGATTGGGCCTTAAAGCGACGTTTAAAAGGGACACAGAAGCTTTCGCGCAAAACTCCCATGCCACCAATATGAACAAAGCAGATGCTGCCGGTCGTACGGCGAGTTCAGACGACTGCCCGCATAAATTTGGACGCAAAGTAGTGTAGGATGTTAGGAAAATCATCAAAGAAGAATGTATCATGAAAGCTTTTATAAATTGTTTTTTATATTCACTTAATAATGGCTTAATAGCCGAAAAGCCTTGTGATTGTTCATAAAGATAAATCATTTTTTAGCGATTTTAACTACTTTTTGTTATTTATTTTTTATATATTATAAATAAATTTTAGTGGGTACCGGATTTTTCAACCAACATCGATATAACAACTCTTAATGTAAATAAGATCATTTTTTAAAACGAATCCTACAAAAATTTTACAAACCCTAAATTTTCTAACAGCTTATAAGAAATATTAAGTATGTTGAAAACAGAAACTTAAATTGTATATAAAAAAACACACACAAAAATCGCGAAAAAATTCCGCACCTTTATACACGATAGAATGATATTTTAATCGATTTGTTTTTTTTAGTATTTTACTAACGTCAACGCTACGAGTGTACTATATGAATTTTTAGACAAGTAATATGTAATAAACGATTTGCTTCTAGTTTGTAGCGCATCCGAACGTGCAACAGTTACTGGCGTCAATATGGTACGCAGGATTGCCTGGATTTAGGAGAAAAAATGTATTTCTTCAGTTTTGGGAAGTAATTTGCATCGGTATACTATTTCCACTATTATCTTTAATCTACATAATAGCGCCACATTCATCGATGGGACTGGTGTTAAGAAAACCGTTTATCAAGTTTATATGTCATTCGGCTTCTTATTTTACTTTTCTCGGTAAGTATTATAAATTGTAATATTATTTCTAATAAAAATCATAATAATTTCGAATATAATAATATCATTAACATAATCAATCGATCAATTAATCAATCGATGAATTTATATGTTTCAGCGAAATAAAGCTACAAAAGTAAACATTTAAATAATATATATAACGCTCAAAAATGTGCATCATGTTCGCGAGTAGCGAACTAAATCAGATATAAATTCAAATTAAAGTCGTATAACACAAAATTAAACACCTACTTGTTCCTCCATATAGCGACATTTCTAGAGAAGTCGGCATCTTTGATTGAAATGTAAATAGTCCCCACAGTATCACGTTGGGTAATGCGTCCCCATTTTTGAAAAAAAAAACACACATAAAAAAACACCGATATTTGAAATATAAATTACGAATCTTTTTCTTACGGTAGAATTTGTATGGCAAATAAATTTTAAAACTCGGATAAGTATATTTATTTATTTATTTATTTATAGAACATTTACACCATACACTACAGCAAAACGCCAATTGTACGCACTTTAAAAGTAGGAACAAAAATAAAATTAGACCACACTCACACAACACGTTAATCTTAACATAAATAATATTAAAAATGGAAAAATAAATTACTAATACCGACAAAAAAATAATAATGCTTCTAATGAAATCGCATATCCGAACAGAACAAAAAAACAGAAATACCAATCATACTATTGCAATGTAAACAAGCTCACTCAATACGTACTAATTTACAAATACAAAAAACAGGACTGAATATAAATCGTACGCATATATCCCCACGTGAAGAAACTGCTAATCGAGTCACGTATAATGACACTGTAAGGAGTTGACAATGGCGATAAATAGAATATTTTATGAACAAACTGTGTTTTACCGTATAAAACAAAAAATTACCGAAAAGTAAGAACTGAAATATAGAGTTTAAAAAAAATATATATATATATAGATATACATAAATTTACTGCTGAAACGAATATCTAGCTGTGTACGAATGTTTAATATTTTATTATATAGACGCAAGTAGGATAGAAGTGGTGAATTATAACAATCAATCATCATCAATCAATCAATATGTATTTATTTCAATACAAAATTCTATGAATCATGAAGAGTTTAAATGTACATAAACACATGCCAAGTATCCTTAAACTTAAGAAAATAACAGTAAAATAACAATAGGAAAAGTTAAAAAAAAAAAAAAAAAAAACTATTATTAGCTCGTATATTAAATTTAGTTTAACTTGTATAAAAAAAAAATTGTAACACAGATCTGATCGTGTATACATTAGAAATCTCGGTGCTTAATACGGCACAATGGCATAATATACAAAATGATTCATTATGGCTTTCCCAAGCAACTTATAATGATCATGAAATCGTATCTAAATGATAGGCAGTTTATTGTTAAGGTAAATGATACCTACTCTAGTACTAAAACACTAACAGCTGGAGTTCCACAGGGTAGTATCTTGGGACCCTTCCTATATATTTTATATATTAATGATTTGCCTCGGCTGAGGGATGTTGATACATCTCTTTACGCCGATGACACTGCTCTATTTACAGCTTCCTATCGAATCGATACAATAACAAACAGACTCACCAAAAGTTATTACAAAATATACAAATATTACATAAAGTGGAAAATTAAAATTAACACCGAAAAAACGGAAGCTATACTATTTACGAGACGCAGGCCGCAAATAACTCACCACATTGAAATAAGTAACAGGCAACTACCGTGGAAACCTCGTGTAACATATCTTGGTCTTACACTGGACAAGCGACTGTCGTTCTATGAACACATTAAACACATCACGGACAAAGCGCACTCCCGATTATATAAAATTTTCCCCATTTTTCACAAACGCTCTAAAGTTAGTATTAAAAACAAACTAATAATATATAAAGCATACATACTGCCGATATTATTATACTCTTGCCCAATTTGGTCCGGTGTTAGTAATTCCACCTTAAATAAATTATAAATTGTTCAAAATAAATGTCTGCGTATTGTACTTAATGCCCCTTACTATACTAAGATAACTGACATACATGCAACTCTTACTATTCCTGAGCTAGTACAGGAACAAGCAGATAGGTTCTACAGCAAATGCCTGACTAGCCATTACCCTATCGTACAGCAAATTGGAAACTATACTCGCGACTCGCTGACCAGAAAATATAAAAAATATAAACACAAAAGAATTAAACATTCACTTCTCTAGCACCAGATTGTCGAACTACTTAAGTCGTTATTAATAAGTCTCTATCCTCGTGTAATCTATTGTATCAGTATTTCTCTCTTCTATCCTCTTATTTATTTGTTTAACCTTAATATAATTTGTATAATTTTACCCATATCCTTAATGTACTCTTAAGATCAAACTATAATTAATTAATTTCTCTATTTTCGGCTACACAGGGTTTTTAGTTGTATGTTTTTCCCTGTATAATTATTGTATAATTATAAAATAAATTTTAAGATTTCTTTGTACACTATTTCCTAAGACGCGTACGCTGCTCGGTATGCGCATTTTTTATTTACTTATTATTTGCTGATGCATAAAAAAAACATAAATATACTTTATTGAATTGAATTGAATTGAATACGACGGTGCTTATTTATATCGCATACTTCAAGCATATTATAATCGCCGATTACGTGAATTAAGTTATTATCACGATACATTTATTATAAAATTTCTTCGATAATTTATAAATATGATCATAAATATGATGAATATTTCGCGTGGAATGCATGTACTGTATTTTAGTCTATCGAGGAGCATTTAATGAAATTCTACAACATCGGTTTTGCATTACCCGGATTTTTTTTGTAAGTACTAACGGACACTGAACACCAGACCGGACAAGCGTAAACTAGGTCTTATAATGGTAGTGTAAATTAATTTCTCGTTTACCGAAGAAAGATGAGAACGCTAACTGAAAATTGGTGCAAGTATTCGAATGGCTTTTTTCTTGTCACCGATAGATTTATTAATATGCGCGTTAAATGAAAGACGATAGTCTAGAGTAACTCCGAAGTAGTCAACCTATTTCTGCAAACTGATGCATTTACCATTAATAGTAATATCCGGCAGAAAAGAGGGAAATCTTTTAGTAAACAGTATAGCGTGCGATTTCTCCGCATTTAATTTTAGCCTTCAGCGTTTATAGTGCTTGTAAATAGTATTTGCTGTTTTTTGCAAACCTATTGTTGATGATATCAGTTTTGAACGATGTGCAAACTAGGGCCAGATCGTCAGCATAAAAACCAGCAGCATAGAAACCAGCATGGACGATATTAGGAAAATTCGTGGTTCGTGTGAAAATAGGATTGTAGATAATAAATTATTTTCATCTGTGCAATTGTTACAAAGATCACGCAGGGATCTTAGCCTATTTGTCTTTCTTCTAGCTCAAGAGGGTTCAATATTTAGGAAATCACATAAATTATCACAACTGCAAAAGTAATTTGTATACTGCAAAAACTGAAATTGAACATTTTCTACAATATGAATGTATTTACTGTAGAAAGGATCCGAAACCACAGATGCGTATTCTAATTGTGATATTACAAGAGTGTTGAATAGTAACGTATGATCACGAAATACGCATGAATTAAATTCAGAATTTAAGCTCATTGTCAATATAAAACCTTCAAATCCCGAACTCAGGTTACATTAGAAACTGGAATATTACCATAATTTATTTTAAATTTCTAATATACCTCTCTACTCTAAACTCGCATTTATATATATATATATATATATATATATATATATATATATATATATATATATATATATTGGAAAATAGCCGTTATAATTCCAGTATTGAAGTCATCTAAAGACCCTTCAAATGCAGAGAGTTACCACTCTATTCCACTTACGTCACTAAGACCATATCGTATATTATCGGCTAAATTGAATACTTGAATTCAGGAATCTCATTCACCCATCCCAATGGCTTTCGTCGTAACCGCTCAACCTTTCATCAGCTTTCTTCAATTAAAAACGCTTTAACAAATCTTAATCCGTTAGCTGTATTTTTTGACTCATCGAAGGCTTTTGACAAGATCCCGAGGAATAAAATTTGGAACAATTATACCGCTGGAGATTCAGTGGAGACCTCATCATATTTATAGAAATTTTCTTATCAACCTAAGTTTTTTCGTTCGAATTAGAAATAAATCTTCATTCTTACGATCTTTAATGAATGGCAAACCTCAGAGCTCTGTGTTGAGCCCATTACTCTTCAATATCGGGATAAATTATGTGGTATAAGCGGTCAACTCCCCAGTACGAAGCTTATTATACGCTGATGATCTCACGATCTTTGTAAGCTGTAGAACTAGATCTGCTAGTGAATGCATCCTTCAAAAATGCACAAACCGATTAGTCACCTGATCCTTCAATGGAACGAGTGCCGCTCAAGTAACTGCAGATATCATACTCACTATTGATAGCACAGCTAGGTACGGAGGAAAAAAGGTTGGGGGGAAGTCACCTGGTGTTCCAACAACGGCTTATCCGTCTCAGGCAGCACATCCGTTGCAATGCACTTTTGCCGTGTTCGTAAATGTAAACGTGAAATGTGTATCTCTCTTCAGAGTAAGACGCTTCCTCATGAGTCGACAATCCGCTCTCTTGGATTGATTACAGACTAAAAATTAACATGGAAGCCCATGTAAACTACGTTAAAAAACCTGTTACAGAAAAATGAATATTCTAAAGAAATTATCACATACACTCTATGGTGCTGACCGAATGGTACTATGAATTTATCGTTGTTTGATCTGATCAAGAATCGATTATGGAGCCGCAATATATTCTTCAGCTTGCTCATCCATCTCAAAAGCATCAATGTTATTCATATTCTGCCTTACGTTTGGCGACTGGAGCGTTTGGCACTGCACCGATTGACAGCCTACAATCCGAGTCATCAGAATGACCTCCTGATTATCGTCGTTGGTTTCTCCCAGCCAATTTTGTATTGCAGTCTAAAGCGTCCGCTTTTCGATTCCTGAACATTTTTTATCTTCTAAGCAGTCAACCGCTCATAACACCGCAATATTGTCTCCATGGAAAGACAACCTGGTTCGGCTGGATCTCAAAATCTACAGAATATGGAAAGAAAACCTGCCAATCTAAGAAATCAAGAAAGAAATTACGTCACGTTCATATGAATCTACCATGTTTTACATTGATGCGTCCCTGTTCAATGGATTTGTCGGCTGCTCAGTTGTTAGAGATGGAGCAATCATCATTCAATATTAGCTACCGCAGACATTCTCCGTCATTTCAGCTGAATTATACGCAGTTTATCTAGCTATGGAATCTTTAATGAGTTCCGATGTTGATAAACCTTCGATTATATATTCTGACTCTCTTCCAGCATTTCTTACTCTCTGCAACGTTTTCAACCATGATCAGCACTCCATAGCCAAGGAGGTGATGAAACTGGTACTGATGGGGTCGAGTCAGAAAGTGACATTCCTCTGAATCCCAGCTCATGCTTAGGTTTATGGGAACGAACTAGCTGATACAGCGGCCAGGGAAGCTGCTACGTTCTTGCCGGTTCCGAATGTTCCAGTTCCAGCGCCTGACGTGAAGAAATACATCATAAATAGGTTTCTTGCCTTATGGCAGAAGAAGTGGCAGCCGACGTCACAAACCAACAAACTGCGGTAAATCAAACATTCGATCGATCATTGGATAACTTCGCTTTCAAGCCGCAGAGATGATGAGGTCATCACCAGATTGCGCTTGAACCATATGCGTCTCACTCGTGCGCATCTTATTAATAAAACTTTGGCTCCAGTGTATTCCGGCTGTATCGTTATTCTCTCCATTTCCCATATTCTATCTTATTGTCCCTCATACTCCTCGCTTGGAGCATTTCTTAATCTTCCTCCTTCCCTTCATTTCGTCTTCAAAGATGACCATGTTTCATTGTCTAATCTAATTACCTTTCTCCACCATTCCGGTCTCTATTCCTCAATTGAATTCTCTTTTCCTATCTTGCCTCTAGCGTTGGCTGCTGTACATGGTACGTTAATATAATTTAATTTTATATATATATATATATATATATATATATGTGTGTGTGCATGAAAAAAAATTCGAAAAAAAAATAAATGTTATTTTATATTCGTTGTTCGTTACCTTTAATTGTTTTAGTTCTGTTATTATTAACATCTGTAAAGGAAGAAACATCGTTAGACTCCGTATTTTGGGCGGAATGGTTAATTATGTTTTGGGTTTACGGTAAGTTGATTATTAAGCAATTTAACAATTAGTTATTTTTACTAATAATTTTATTATTGTTCCTTTTATATGTATACATATATATATATATATATATATATATATATATATATATATATATATATATTCTTCTGTATTCCTCAACCTTTTGATTGGTGATCAATGCAGAAAAGCATAACACCTTAAAGCTTTGCTCCGTACGTTCTCTTTCAATACTTGGTACGTCTCTACACTTTGTCCTTCTCGAATGATATCTTCCTCTTGTTCACCTACCATTCCTTCTATGATTGTTGTCAGGTATGCGTTATTTCTTAATATACGCGCTATCCAGAGCCACATCTCCTACGAAGCATCTATTTTTCTTCGACATTTCAGAGTAGTTGAGTATATCTTTTTTATTCTGTCAGTCCGTTTGATTTGTTGTATTTTCTTCTAACACCATTATTTAGAACGTATCCGGTCGTTTTCTTTGCTTTCTTTATTTACGGTCCGAGTTTCTGAGCCATACACATGGAGTGAGCTCTCCAAACGTGAATACCTTTGTTAATCTTTTGCCGAGTTCACTACTGAGCGGTTTTTGTGTTTTCTCAATAAAACCGGTCTTTATCCGCGTAATTGAAGACCGTATTTCCTGTGAGATTATCGTTTTATCTTAGCAGAGTTCGCGGGCTTGGCAACGCTAGTGTCAGCTACCACAGAAGGGCCACTTCAGCTGAAAAGGTCGCAAATAAGGAGCCGTACGAAGAGTGATCTCCTGATAGGTGGAAGCAGCGCTATCAGTACTATTTGTGAGCGGTGAATCAAGACCAGCTACAAATAGAGATTTGCCGGACGTGAGAAGTACATTTTATCGAATCGACCATAAAACTAATGTAACCGGAACCTAACTGATTATATTCCTAAGATTTCAATCGTGAAAAATACAAAAATATATTTAATAAAATATCCGTAATAAGAAATAAATGTTAAATAAATTTTTTGTTTTTTTCTTTTTAATTTACGTAAATATTCAAATCTGGAATAGTATAATTAAACGACACCGTTAATTTCAGTGTTAAGATCAGAAATTTGTTTTCCCCGTCCGTTTATAAATTTTGAAAACTTTTTTTTTTTTTTTTTTTTTTATACTAATAGTTCGCGTCAGATATTAGTTCAGAGAACACGTCATCTTCCGATTGCTTGTTATTCATTTATACGGATGAATTTTTACAAAAATAAATATAATCGTCGGTTTAAATTTAATGATGAATAAGCACTACATGGCTGAAATGGAAATCCGTGACCGGTGTATTATGCGACAAACGCATGCCCGTTCGACTGAAATCAAAAATTTACAGAACAATTATTTGACCAGTTGCATTGTATGGCGGTGAGTGCTGGCCCGAAGAAAAATTGCTACATGCTATGCAAATACGCATGTTAAGATCATCAATGGGTATCCGTTTTTCCGATCGAATCAATGGGAGTGGCGCCTATCGTAAGTAAACTACGTGAAAGCCGGTTAAGGATGGTCACATACTACGAGCTCAGGATGCTGGATGTGGCTCACTGATATCGACAGCGAATACGTTTCAAGTTCCTGGTAAAAGGCCAGAAGACAAAGGCAAAGATGGCACGATGTTATAACGAATGATCTCAGAGATGCTGACGAATTGGATGGAAACGATCAATTTGTATGGCAGACCCCGCACCAGCGGGAAATTGCCGTTGAAGAAGAAGTTTAAATTTGATTATGATGATCTATTTACGTGCCGTATACTGCTACGAGATGCACGTACACGAATGCTATAGTTGTCGAAACAAGCCGGTTTCACGTAGGAACGCTACTGTTAGGACCGGCTGCATTTGGCTGCAAAAATTGTTGTAATGCATCGAATACGTTCAGCTTTGTACTTTTGGCATTGTAGCAGAAGGTGTTCTATTGTTAATTTAACATTGCTGCAGGAACAAATCGGTGGTGATTCTCTTCTGATCAAGTGACTATGAGAGTCGTATATCCTAGCAATATACGACGAATGACTGATTTCTTCATGTCGTGTCAACGAAGAGGGAGATCGTCATAGATTATTGAATGAGCGTAACTTGTTTCGAATTGGTATTAATAACCATAATATACTGAAAAAACATTATTAATTTGTTCGGCGTATTTCCTAGAACGGATTGTACGATTCGTTCGATAATGTTTGCTTTATATCTAATTAACGACAATATAAATAACCGAGTAATTTTCGACGCGATATTTAAGTTCTATAGAATCGTGCCGACTATAAAGTTATTCAATAACTATTATTATCTTCATCCGATGTGTTTAAACTATTAACGCTGTTATAGAAATAATTTTTAAACACGCCATTTCGATATAATATTGAATATTGTTTGTAAATCGAAAGCGTTACTATTTTATTATTATCTTTAAATGACGTTATTTCAGGTTTTATTTGGAGCGAAATAAAACAATTATGGTCTTGTAACTTCAAAGAGTACATCACTAATTTGTGGAACATACTAGACGTCATATCGAACACGTTTTACGTTTGTACAATAATATTACGAATTGTGTACTACATGACAAAGGTAAAATAACGAATTAAGTCACGGAATCGATTAAATGATCGACAACGCATTTTACGTGTTAAGCGTTTCATCGCGAAGCAAAAAATTCTCCATTAAGCACCTAAACATATCTCGCCGGCTGAAACAAAAAGAATAATAACAGAATTGCCTTTAAAAAAAGGCACCGAGATTTGAACTTTTTACATCAGAAATCCTGCAACTATTGACAAACAAAGCTAGTTTTATCGCTGGCTTATATATTTTTATTATGGAAATTTTCAATAATTAAAATGGGATTAAAACCTAATAAACCATCTCACCCATATACTTCATATAGGCCGGTCAACCTAGTTCCCATTGCTAGTAAAATTGTTGAAAAATTTCTACTAAGTACAAGTAGAATATATCCATCCTTAGGTAATAATTCCTTCTAATCAATTTGGATTCCGACATAATCATTCAACTATACAACAATACCACCGTGTTGTTGAAAATGTTTACTCATTTCGTTTGTCTTGTTCTATAAAAATAACAAACTTTTTTACCTACATCTCCTTTAATAGGATTAGTAATTTCTCACCTAAGAAAAAGTTATACATTTTTCGGTACAACGTTGAGCAGAAATTTGAAATTAGCGATCGTGTCTTATAATTTTATAAAAATAACTTTAAAGAATAAAAACAAACTAAATAGTAGTTTTTTCTTTTTTTAATACGAAATATTTATTTTTTACTCTCATTTATTTATTTCTTATTTTATTTATATAATTATTTAATTTATATAATTATTTAATTGTTGTTTATTTACAAAAGTCGTACCAGCAGAATAACTATCCACTTACGGATTATATATCCGGAATTCACGAAGCATTATTTTCTATGGCGAATATACTGAGGTAAAAATATCATTGTTATATACACACATATATTATATATATATGTATATATATATATATATATATATATATATATATATATATATATGTGTGTATATATATATATATATATATATATATACTAATATATAAAACTGTAGTGTCTCTCTTTGATTTTCGAATATTTTCATTATAATCACTGCACTGGGTTATTTTTATCATACATAAACTGAAAATCTATTTTTAAAAAATGTTGTCTATCTATTATTTAATTAAAAAATTATTAAAGCAATAATGATCAAATTCGCACAGCTTATAGCCTTTATTATCGGATTCGTTCTAAATTTGATTGATATCATGAATAGGACAGAAATTACAATAGTTTAAAGTTTCAAAAAGTGAGACAGCGATATCTCTGTCAAATCATTCAGAATTTAACACGTTTTCGGGTTCGAATGTTACCTTCATTACAAACACCCGTCATACGAACTACGTTTTGTTGAGTTAGGGGCGTGGCCGATTTAATGGATGGAGATACATATATATATATATATATATATATATATATATATATATATATATATATATATATATATATATATTGTTAAAAGAAAGAGACAGCGATATTGTATTAAAAAAAAATAATTCACAGGCGAATAGTTAATATATATATATATATATATATATATATATATATATATATATATATATAAAATGATCGATAATAGGGTTAATTATCTCATATATTTAGATACACACTTATATCATGATACTAATTAATAACGAACTAAAATTAATTTTAATATCACACATGTATAATTATAAAAAAAAAAGGGATAAACATTTTTGTAATTATAATTGTAATATATGTGTATTATAAAATTTATCATTTATCCATTAGAACTGTTACGCAGTATACACACACGCACACACACAGTGATTTTATTTCACTTGAAAGGGCCTCCACCTTCTCGGAGACGGCGTACCTCAACTTGGGGCGAGTCCCTTTATGTTTATACCGCCGATTCTTTCCTTCCAAAGACCTAGACAGCTTTCCAACCAGATGGTCTGGTGGTAAAATTGAAGAGTTGCGGAGCCGTCAACTGTCTAAACTAATCACCTACCATTGTCTCGGGTCCGAAAACCGAGCGGGTAATAAACGACAATTATCATTCAGTGAAACCCTCTCTAAGAGTTACTGCCCCAACAAGAAGCACAAGTACGATTTGCCACTGGATGATATCATCTCGGATGATGAGTTTGCGATCCTGTGCTGTTGTACAGTGCAAACTTTATCCTTTCAAGTAAAATTCTATAATGGAAGCACAGAAGATCTCCAGGGGTAGATTTCTGACGGAGGAAATCAGTCCAGTTCTTCCCCAGCACACCAGTAATTCGGTGATACCGGCCGAAGGCTATTTCCCTGGTTGAATCTACTCGGCGACCGTCAGATATACCTGTTCGTGCGTTCAAAAGATGACTGATCGTACACGCCCCGGCTCCACAAACACACTGACGAGGTGTTCCCCTGAGAAAGAGAAATGTTCCTCGTAGCATGCAAACGGACCGTGGCTCGGTCCGAAACATGTCAATGCCCTTAAGGGCACAAACCATTCGTATTTTTCACGATTCTGCCTATAAAGTATGAATTTCTTCCGCCTACAATGGCGTGGAAGAACAAAACATTCAAGTATTTTCCACCGTAGTTCAAGTTTAACATAATGAGTCGTAGAAAGTTATTTAGATTATGAAATGTTAATATTACCGTCTCGATTCTAAATTTTATTTCTACTTCTGAGGAGTCTAGCAACCGAGATATTGCTTTAGTAGTCGATACCCAATTTTAATCTTTATGCGCGGTGTGTTTTTTTCAACACCATCATTCTTTTTTTTTTTGTCACATTAATTAGCAGATTGTGTTATTTGCAGGACAAATTTACACGATCGAGTAAAGCAATTTCGTCGACGTAGGACTATAGGTGGTTACTTGGAATAACTGTACTCAATCCTCAACATATGTTTGGAATAAAGTAAAACTATTTAGATACACAAATCCCTCTTCTATACGCTTAACAAAAACAAATTCCATATGTTCGTAGATTTTGTTGCTCTTCCATATACTCCTAATATTAATGAAACGGGATTTAACTTTTCTTGTAATTCTGGTCCAATTTTGAATACCAACTCTAATTTTCCATTGTCTCCAATCACCTTCGCTGAGCTTCAACTATCATTTTCTTATAACAGTTCTTCCTTACCAGTTTGTGATGGAATATCATATTCAATATCAAATCCATTCTCTACTTGCGCTTGTGCCATTCTTTTAAACTGATTTAATAATTTTTTAAACACCGCAGTCTATCCGGATGATTGAACAGAATTTATAGTCATACTAGTTAAAAAACCAGTCTTCTCAATGAGTATTTCTCTCACGTCTTGCTTTCGTAAATCTTTTGAAAATTAACCGATAGCTTGAAACCAAAATATCTTCTCTTCTGCTATATACGGTTTCCGTAATAATCTTAGTTCGTTAGACCGCCTTACATGGTTTTAGACATTTATAATGCGTTTATTGTTAAAGAATATCTTGTGTCATATTTCTTGGATACTAAGAAAACGTTCCAGATTCTGTTTCAATCACGATGTTGAATATTAATTCTTTGGGCATTCTTGTTTACTTTTCCAAGGAAGTATGTAATTTGCTTCTCGTACTATTATTTTTAATCAATCCAATCGTAAGATCAGTGCATCTAAGTACAAGGCTCATCATCGATTTTCATTTTATTTAATATGTATATATCTCAATTATACAGCTCCCAAATAGTTGGTTAAATCAAAATTCTGTCATATGATGGTGATATTGTTGTATACTGTACACACAGAAAACAGGGTATTAATCTATTTGAGACATACTAACTGCCATTTTTTCATAGACTATCTGATCCGGGATTTACACTCTCCATCGGTTCATTCTCATACAGAAATATAGTTATGACTAGAAACTGTTTATTAGTATCCAATTGTGTCGTTCCATTCGTTAGCTCGCATCAGTTTGGGCTTCATTCTTGATCACAGACTTAGTTGGGTGAAGCACATTGCGTATAAAAGCATTTGAACGAACTAACGTGATATTTAGTCGCACTACTTGAAGTGGCAATTCGGTGGTCCTAATTCTTTCTTTTATAAATCATTCATCCGAAATATTCTATACTATGGCTGTTCGTTTATCCCTTGATACTTTTTTTTTCTACCTCCACTACTGCATTACAGATTGATCTCCCCCCCTCTTAATATGTGTAGTACCTTCCTGGTTGAAAAATTCTTATTAAATTGATACTCTATAAATGACATATCCTCCTTAAAATATTTTCTAGAAATTGGAAATTCGCCTCTTAAAACGTATTATCGCGTTATGTACATCTTCTCGTAGTCTTTCCAGATTGCAGGTTGTTATTTTTTCTTCTTGTTCATGACTTCATTATCTCTCCATAAATATAAATCTTTAAAAATTTCAAGCAGAGTATCTCTTGCTCAATTACCAATGTCTTATTGAATTCTATGGTTAAATGACCTAATTTGTTACATATTTCCACGCTGAGTGGTCAAAATCTCCTTCTTTCGTTATTCCTTATGTGAACATTATGATTTCTATTAATACGTTTCTCTTCAATTTTTACTGCTGAATATATATATTTTTCAATCTCTTAGTGTGCTACACAATCGTTTTCTTACGGAAATATCCTTATCCTTTCAGACTATAAAAGCTGTAGCCGTTAAATGTTCATAGTTTAATTCTCGTTCTGCTCCAGTTGCACTTAGAAGACGTAATCTTTTACTTCAGTTACATAATGTCGGTATAGTAGTTTCGTTTGCACGAATTTCTCTCTACTCGGGCGTTATCTTGCTGACACGATCGTCAGTTCGTTTAAGCCCCTTTTAGTTTATACTCTCCTTGTATTGATCCGCTTATTATTATCAAAAGTGTTGATTGGGAAGCATTGTGATCAGTTTCTTACGGTGAGTGTACAAGTTTATATCTATCCAGTCCGATATACTCTCTTTATTTTGGTTTTATGAACTCAGTACTCCGATCAAACAGAACATGATATACGTAAACGTATTCTTACAGTATGCAGACTATGTCCCGGTAGTAATCGGCTTCCACGTGGTCATTAAATACATATCGTTCCTTTCTCCATTTTGCTCTCGTCCATCCGACGTCCACATGGTGTCCGATTATAAACTTTATTCAAGTGTATGCGTCGACCAGTTCTGCTTCAGATGAAGAAATAGACGATTTTTATAATGAACTGAAAGAAGAAATATATTAAATTCGGAGCTAAGAAATGTTTATTATAATGGGAGATACGAATGCGAATATTGAAAAGGTGATAATAAGCACATAAAAGACGTAGTTGGAAAGGAGAGACGGATGCTTCACTTCGGCCATTGAGAACCGGCTAAACAAAGCAAACACTATGGTTCAGTATGAAGCGCGAAAACTTGCACTAGATCTTCCGGTAACCTGTATAGAAACCAGATAGATTATTACTTTGTTCGAGACTGTTGGAAATCCTCTTATAAAAGTGTAATAGATGTAATTATGCGTCCAAGAGTAGAAAAGGCGGAACTGACCACAGTTTGTTAGTAATGGACTTGAAGACGAAATGAAAAGTACCGGTAGAACCTCGGTTCGATCGAAAAATTGTAGGTAGAAATGGGCGACATGTTTAGAAAAATCATAGAAGGTTCAAGAGGAGGAAACATCAGTCACAGCGAAAGAACAATGGAAAAAGCATGATATTGTAATGTATGCAAATCCGCAAAAAAAAAAAATTAAAAAAAGTAAAATAAAACCGGACATTCTGGTGATTGAAGAAGCTGTGAAATATCTTTAAAGTAACAAGACTGTAATAATGGAATGCTCGCGGAGGTATTTAAACGAATTGAAAAGGAAAGAATCGCCCGAATCCAAACACTATACGAACTAGGAATGCGGTACATATATGTTAGTGTAAGAAAGGGCTAAAGCGTACAATATCTCTTCTGTCGCATGTCAGCGAATTATTGTTACGAATACTAAATAACCGAATATAATATAGGGAAAGAAATATCTGAACAACAATCAGACTTTAATAAAAGGACGAAGTATCTTAGGATAAAATTACTGGTAGAAAAAGCACTCGAATGTAATAATGTGTTTCTTAGATTATAGCCAATGATCGATGACATAAAGTTCGAACGATACTACATATTGTATACATATGGTAAAGAAGTTATAGAAAAACAATCATTGTACGTATTGATACTAGAAAGTCGAGAGAATTTTATATTCCGACAGGAATCAGATAAGGCTGTGTTTTGTCGCCTACGCTCTTTGTACAAAGAATATATTACGAGACTAGTCCTAGAGAAACGGAGTAGCCGGATAATGATGGGAGTGAAAAAGATAGGCAATGTTAGATTTGGAGATGATACAACGTGAAAATATAAAAAAGATTGAAAAACTTAACACACATGCTGGAAAGCGTTATTAGTAAGCGATGTGAAATAAAATTATAAATAAAAAAACGTAACAAAAACGAATCGATCGACAGAAATACAATACCATTTTATAAAACAGACTACGACGAAACCGTGGAACGTTTTATATAGTTACGATCATTTCTAGAGATTAATGGGGGAGTTCCCGAGAGAAAGGAAATCGTCCGAAGCGCCATGATAAAAATGAACAAGATTTATAAGGATAACTTCGTTAGAAAATTAAACTTGTTCAAACGTATGTGTTTTCTGTCGCGTTATATGTAGCGGAGACGCGGACGTTAGAAAATATCGACAGAAAAAAAACCGATCGATAGCTTTGTGGTGTTCGAGACGACTTCTTAGAATTCTACGGATAGCAAAATGTGTACAAACGAATCGGAGTTACGCAAAGCTTGTCACGTCGCAATGAGAGTGCTGAAATTCTTCGGACGCATAATTAGAAAACAGGTAGTAATGGAGCGCACGATGGTTCTGAGTAAATGCGAAACTACTATCGGAGACGACTACGAGATGGACCGTATACATACGATTTAGTTCGAAATGCGTACGTCCGATTAGAGTGTCGGAAAATTCGCGAATATAGCGACGACTATAGATGAGATGATGATATTGCATTTTTATCTATCTAAACGTACGACTTTTTGTGGTTTACTTTTACGATTTTTATTTATAATACGTACGTCGTACCGAGAGAATTGTATATTAAAATCTACCCGACATAATACCCGATTATCGCTTTAGATTCCGTTCGAATCACGCCGCACCTATAATAAATACGTACGTTTTCAAAATCGCCACTTTTATTCGACAGCTTTTATAGACGTAAGCCATGCTGGTTTATTGCCTAAAATTAAACGGCGCATTAAGCATATTTCCATTTCGTCCGGTCATACCTAGCGGACAGGTATTCTTAAAATAAAACAAGGCGAAGAAAAACTTTCACTCCATTTATGCAGGCGCGTCACAAGGATCTGTATTACGTATCTCATATACGTTCACACGACACATACCTAATTCAGGAAGACGTTTAGCGGCATTTGCGGATGTAACAGTTTTCCGATCAAAAAGCTTGTACGCAGCTGAAGCATCCGATTGCAATCTGGCTTAGACTTAGGACTGAATCTGCAAATGGAGAGACAAAATCAATACTTCTAAATCGGTGCAGGTGACTTTCACGATTAGACGCGCATCTGTGTCTCCTCCTATACACTTTAATAGATCTCTATCGCAAGAAAAGTCACATATAGAACGTGGTTAGACCGTCGCTTGTGCGCTGGAAAGATCGTATTCAGAAGAAAAGTAAGGAACTCGACAAGATTTACTGGCTTTTACGAAGGAAATCCTGAGTTCTTTTTGAGTTCAAAATTGCTACTTTATAATACTGCGCTCGTAATTACGGGCAACAGTTTGCGGTTTAAATTATTCAGCGATTTCGAAGGTACTGAAATTCTTAGTTAACGCACTTATATTCGAAATGATCATTTTCAAAGAGATCTTCTGAAGGTAGCAACGGGGTTACGAACTTACAGCGCTTACCTGTAAACATCAGATAGGCATTCTAATCCGCAGGCTATTAATTTGCTAGATAATAGCGACGAAGTCGAATCAATCGGCTAACTCCCCTCGATCTCCTATATTCACATTGACTAGTCATAGTACGGAATAATTTTATTATGCCTCGCATCTCAATTGCTTATTAGCTGTTTCAGCATGAAAAAAAAACAACAAAAAATTAAAATCACCGATTAATTAATTAAAAACGTATTATTGATAGAATAATTTTAGTGTACGTATATCGATTTTTTAATTCGCGTCCACTTATTTTACAGCGCTATTAAATTGGTTTACATATTCTCGATAAATCCGTACTTGGGTACGTTGCAAATTGTGCTCAGTAGAATGGTTTTCGATATCGTGAAATTTTTCTTCTTATACATACTGGTATTGTTCGCTTTCGCTTGCGGTAAGTTTGGGTTTTTTACTTCACCGGGCTTTTTGCCCATGTTTTCGGCATCACGTCTAGTTTTTCTTTTCTATTTTCTTTATAATTACGGAATGTTTTTCAAATCCTACTGAGAATTACGTTCCCTGTTACCATTACACCAAGCTGGTAGCCTCTTTTTTAAATATATATATGCATAACCGAGCTGGCTAAAAATCTACAAAGATGTCTACGGGATATATTCGTCGGTTAACGAGTAGATGCTGGATTGTAAGATGGGAATTTGGAACAGAGTGGGAAAGGTTGATTTGATAGGAGGTGCCTATATGCGAGTATGAAGTCTTGCGATAACGATTTCATTTCTTCTGTTGGCCGAATGGTTGGTGTCTCGAATTTGGCGTAGTTTATTCGTGTTTTGCTGGTACACTGTTGTTTCCATATCTGTAATAACTTGTTCATTACGTGCGCCCTTGGGTGGTATTTTGATGTTTAGTACCGGAAAAAATAGCGACTGTAATGTATTTCTATCTTCTATTTTCTTGTTACTAATTGATTTCAATAATGTGTTAACTGCTAAATCTGTTAGATTTGTAAAATATATATCATTAATTTACCGGTACGACTCGCTAGATAATTTTGTGGATTCTAAATAATTATTTTTATCTATTTTCTGTATTTTTATTGTACGATTTACTATCCTACAACGATATGGTTATATTTCTCATTGATTGCTGTTTATTTTATTATATTCATCGCATTTGTTTTTTCATTTAGCTATTTTCTACAATGTACATCTAAAGTACTTTTTGTACATTTTATTTCGTTTTTTTCCTTTTATACTTCTTATAAATTGTATATATTTTTGTATGTTTTTTTTTCTTACGTCCAATTAACGAAAAAGCTTTGTGGTCTTTTTATATATAAAAATTTAACAATTTTAATTACTTTCTCGCTTATTTATATATATACACACATATATATATATATATATATATATATATATATATATATATATATATATATATATAAACGTGTGTATCGATTGCAATTTCAATGGATATTATCGGGTTCGATTGTTAACTCTAGTCGTTACTTCTATTTGTAGGTGCGTATCAACTGCTCGGTGATTTTGAACCGGAGAAAAAGAATGATGATACTGAAGACGATATAAGACCATTTGGGAGGTAACTAAATTTCCGCTGGATTTGTATTGTGTTTTTCAGTAATAGGTTACAAAGTTCACGCGACAATATGATTTTAATTTTTTTTTTCATCTGTTACATTTTCAATAGCGTTCCTATTGTTATAAAAAAAAACAAAAAAACGCGGCGATAATTATTATTTCATTCCCATCTGTACGTTGTAATCGATGATAATGAATGCTCCATAGTTCTGAAATGTTCGAAAAATTAAATTTTGAACACGCGCGAATAGCACCGTCAATTTTCGTCGTGCGTTTACTAATATCTAGTCGGTCGATTGTACGTGTATATAATATGTATTTATATAATAAGTCAGTTACTAGGTCGACGATTTTAGTTTATAATTTAATTCGTTATTAGCGGATTCAGAAAAAAAATCGAACGTTATCAATTTTATCGGGGGGGGGGGGAATTAGATTAAAAATAATAAATATGGAGAAAAATAAGAACAAAAATAATGAAGTTTAGCAAAAAATATAATAAAACAACAAACCGAGATAAAAATTAGAACGAGCAATACGCTATTTAGTAAGCGCAATAGCGGAGGATAATAGGAATATAATGGATATCGAAAGAAAAATAGGACAAGGGCGTCGATAACGAGTAGTCCGATAATAACGAATAAAAAGATAAACATAGACGTTAGGAAAAAGTTGGTAAAATCTTACGTTCGGACTCTACTGAACTCTATGGCTGAGAGAAAGCATCGCAGCTCAGGAACAAAAGAAGCTCAGCGCAGTAGAGATGTGTATCTGGCGATTATTGACAAAGACGACTTGGACGGAAAGGAAAACAAACGACAAAGTGCTAGACGAAATATAGGATGAAAGAAATTTGATAGCTCACGTCGAAAGACGAAAACTCTTAGGTCACGTATTAGGACGTAATCAAAAAACATAGTAAAATTACCGGGAAAAGACCAAGGACGCGTATACTGGACGGCGTTTATAGCAAATTGAAAATAAATAAACAACGAAGAATTCCGGACGATGGACTGAATTCGATGGCTGCAACGATGAGGCTTAGATCAGAGCGCCCGTAAGATACACGCGAATGTAATTACAGAAGTAACGACACGTCGCTTCAGCGGGTTATTCAATAGGCGGAAAAGAGAAATGCATAGCGATACAAAGTTCAACAAATCAATGTTCACGATTTCACGTTGCTCGGATCGAGCCAACGATGAAAAAGAGAACTTCAATATAATACGTTTCCTGTAAAAATTGAGCATTTTTTTTGTGTTGTTGTTATCTAACCTTTCCAGAATGTTCGTTATATGTGTTGAATCATTCTCGTTACTATATAATTTTCAAGCAGTTTTTTTTCCTTTACACTCACTTTTTCCCGCTTGTCACCTAACGCATCATATTCCATGATTGCCATAGCGCATTATATGCTGCGTTCAGTGTTTGTTCATTCAAATTTTACTTATAATCTCTTTTTTTTTCTTCTTCATATGTTCGTTCCACCGGAAGTTTTCGTCTATTATTATTCCTAAATATTTCAACATTTCCACTCGTTCGATTTTAATGCATTTTTTTTTTTAATTATTCTGGTGCCCTACGTCCTGGAAACGTATATTAGTGTTCTATTTTTTGCTACTTCCATCACCTCTCCAATTTCCTTTATACCTGTTCATTATCCGTCCGAACTTCCATCTACCACTTGTCCGTTTTCCTTCCATTCTACCTTGTAATATAATTTATAATATGCGGTATTCTTCTCCAGCAATTATCGAGATAAGGAATTTTTCTTTTCTGTACGATATTCTACACTTCTTTGCTGTACCTCTGTTTAAGACTTCCGCATTTGTTACTTTTTCCACCGAATATGTCTTCAACAGACGTCTACCATATTTTCATTGTCATTAGTCGCTTTTCAGATATCTTCCTTATCGACCATATCTCCCCACCGTATTAGTAAAGTGAACTTGCAGAAATACATTATCGGATCTTTTGAAAACATATTTAGTTATTCGACATCAGATTCTGATTTCTTCCTTTCAATCTAATCCGCAATTGATTACTGAGCCCATTTTTCAACTGTTCTTCCGTTCATATATAGTGCCTCGCTCGTAGTTTTTGAGCGGGTAACCACCATAAATGTTGTTTCGGGCATAAAAATTTTAACTCGAAATTCCTGTTCTATTTTGTTTAGTATATTTATCACTCGCTGTAGAACTATCAAATTTCAGAACGGATGTTCACTTGCCGAAAGTACTCCTACAATAAAATATGGTTAAGCTTTTTTTTACTGCACTAACTCGCTCGCGACATGTACGACCCAGTCGGATTAGTGATTTTTAATCTAGGCCGAGTAGGCGAGTATCCAACACCTCGAAACTGGTTCCTTTCGGTTAGTAAAATCCGGTGGAAAGCAACCGGAGACCATCACTGTATCTATCTCCCGATAATCATGCAGTGTAAAGAAAATGATGAAAATGCTGCATCCATGGTATACACTCGAAAGAGTGTGTATCAAGCAATAGGGCTGGTCTCTGTTTAGTGAAGATCGAGTCCTCACGTGCTCTTGTACTATGTAGGTAAATACGTTGAAGAATCGAGATGAGGATCCTTAATAAAGATGAAAAGTAGTCGACATTCATGTATTGGCAATTTCAAGCTAAACACGTAGAACTAATAATTGTTAAAGAAAATAATTACAAAATTATGTATACAAAGTTTTGAAATAATTTTGTTTTTTTTTTTAATTCGCGAATGCTCGTTCGGTTAATAAAAAAAAAACCTCGCACATTAACATGCATATTCGTACCTGTTTATACATGCGTCAAATGAAGGAATCATAAATTATTTTACATCGTTAAAAATTTTACTTTCAGCTTGTTTAATAGTATTCAAACGTTGTTTTGGACCGCGTTCGGCGTTGTTGATCTAAGTACTGTGACGTCATTAAAAGCTATCGGTTTCATCAAATTTTGGGGATTACTAACGTGGGGAACGTTCTGTGTTATTAGTATAGTAGTACTGTTGAATCTCTTAATCGCCATGATGACTAAATCTTACGAAAACATTATCGTAAGTACAATAAATGAATCTTATAAAAAATAGCTTAACGTTTTATTAAAACTTCTAATAATAAATGTACGCAATGGCGCACTCGCGATTTGTATCTTGGGGTGGGTTTGATCACAAAAAAAAAAAAAAAAAAAATTAAAAATTCGAATAAAAATAAATGGAATATACACAGCCGAATAACAAAATTCGACAGGCAAAACAAACTATAAACGATCACAAATAACAACGAGATAAGTAATAAGAACAACAACAACAACTCACTGGTCACGACCTGGGTCAGATTCTAATGACGAACGGCCCAACCAACGACCATTTTTTTTTCTCTGTGTTTCAGCTGGATTTTCAACGTCATCAGCAGACAGAGTGTAACGAATATTTTCTAACAGACTTTTTTGCAATTTAAGCTGTTTTGCAAGCTCTTCAAGATGAAGTTTTATCCAGTAATAACGCGAGCTCTTTTTGAAATATTCTCTTCCGTTTGAACTATCACTTTAGCTGCGTAATTGTTCGGAGCTTGTTACGCGCCTTCTTGGTATGTATTTTATATTTTTCTAAGCCCTCTGGAGGGGATCTTAAGCCCGGTAGCCTCCTCGTGGGTGCGCCACTGAATGTACTTCAACGTTGCAATTATCTTGGATAATTATTTTATACGCGAATACCTCTCTATATGCATTTACAGGATGACGCCGATGTCGAGTGGAAATACGCTCGAAGTAAATTGTGGATAAGCTATTTCGAAGAAGGTGGAACTATACCCCCTCCATTTAATATTATTCCAACGCCTAAATCGTGTTGGCATCTTTTAATTAAATTGAACTGTTGGAGATCTCGTCAACCGAAATGGAACATGCAGCAGCAATTGGTAATGTCTTTCTTTTTTTTTCCCCCGACGGTATTATTTATTATTATTATTATTATTATTATTATTGCATCGTTTTTCTTTAAATTTTAATTCATAAAGAGGTATTTGGTTAATATTAAATGTTCCAGTTCTAGAAATAATTATTATATAACCCGTTAAAAATTATCTCATTTCCCCTCAACCGGCTTTAGTTGGTGGGCAACGTGGCCTGCGGCTAAACCAATAATTTCCGGCCGAGAGCAGTTTCTTTTATCTTCACATAATTCTGTTCTTTTATTACGGCGTCCATAAATCGAGTTCTCGGTCTTTCTCTTCTTAATTCTCCGTTTGCTATTAAGCTTTTTAGCCGTTTACAAAACGTCCGATTTGACGACCGACCTCTCTTTTCAATCGTGTTTATTATTGTTCTTCCGAATACCTCCTTATTTGTGATCTCAAGCATCATTCGATAGCACCAAACTTCGAAAGCTTGAAGTTTTAATTTTACTTTTTTTTACATAAAGTCCACGTTTCACAGCCGTACAGTGCGACGCTACAGACAAAAAGGTTTTAATGAACATTGTAATGAAACATTTCTCGATGTAATAAGCGTGCTTTTTTTTTAAGAAAAGCGTTTTTAATCTGCGCTGTTTATTTTCTGTTACTTCTATTCCTGATTACTTAGGGTTTTTCCTCGCGAGTTTGATGATTTATTTTCTCGTCGATTGAAATTATATCGGCAAAATCTTTCGGAATAATTCCGGTAGCATATATTTTATTCATAGTGACTCTTTTAAATTTCTTATACTGTTCAGCGTAAGTTTCTCGAATATATGAGAAGATCGTTGTGAAGCGTTAATTATTTTCGTCTGTTGTTGTATCCGTAACAGATTGCTTTTACATAAATGGTATACCATACAGCTCGATTCCATACTTCCAGCGATGATTGCTAAATATACGCTTCTTTTGTTATTCTAGTTTAGATTTTTGATTTTCCCCCCCCCCCCGCAACTGGTGCAACATTCTGGCGCGAGTAATTACAGTTTTCCTTGTTTGGGCCACGTGGTAACGTCATGTCAGCCTCCTATCAATGAACCAAGTATACTGAGTCTGTCTGCGAAATTTCGGCATCGTCGATTTTCAAACACGTTACGCGCCGATTGGTAAATGTGAAGTGTCGGCATTTTACTGGTTTAAACGATATGCGCCAGTGTCCGCTTAATTATTATGTAGTTTTAAAACACTCACATTCCAAACTGTTCAAACTATCCGTATCAATATAAGTATGTATTAAAAAAAAAATACATTTCTTTTTATATGCGCACACCAGTAACGAGATTTTACGTTTTTTTTTTTTTTTTTTTTTTTATATATTTTGACGAACATGTTGCATTTTAAAATACGGAAAATATTTCTTTCGTTTAATATCTACAATTTTCTCGTCGTTTGAAAGATCGTTTTACATTACGTTAAATTAAGAACTGTAATAATCCATCCGTCTAGAATTATTTTCGGTGAAAACCACGTCCTGATTATTCAAAAAAGATGATGAGTGGTGTAAGTCCTTTTGAAACGTTAAATTTTTTGAATAATCAGGACGTGGTTTTCACCGAAAATAATTCCAGACGGATGGAAAACAACCACGAGAAAGTTTTAATAAATATATAATAATCCAGTTAAATAATAGTATCGAATTTATGCGGTTTTATTTCTTTATTCGTTGCGGTACACAGTAGCGTGTAATTGTTAGAGCGCTCGACTGTCAGCTCGACGATGCACAGAGGTGGAAATCTACTCGTGACATAAAGAGAAGTTTACGAAGTTTTTAATCTTTACTATACGCGTAATTATCACGTAGCAGTCGGTGGAACCTCACTCCGTATAACGTCATAAGGCGTTCTACGTTATTTGTGCGGTAAATATGCTAGTAGGTCGCTTTGTACGTGAAAAAGTAAACGTACAACGACTAGTCACTATGACGTTCGGTAATGAACAGTATGACGACGATTATGACTTTATAATTATGGTTAACTTATTGATTTAATTAATTTATTTAATCGTATATGTGTTTATTTAATTTCACGCTCCGTTAATGGTGGACGCTGACGATCGTTCAATAGAAAACTCAATTATCTATTAATGAGTTTCAAGTAAGTAACACTTTATTAATATAATATGGACTATATATAGGATAATAAACCGAACAACAAAATATAACACAATCACTAAAAGTTTTTTAATCGCGAAGCTTTTCGACAGTTACGTCATTTTCAAGCACGCACCAAAATTATTACATCTTTTTTTATATATATGAATTGCCAGAAATGTTTATATAACGACAACTTAAAATTTGATATACATATTTCATTAGCCAGACATAATTTCAATTTTATATTTATTTACAATAAATTTCATTTATAAAACAGATTTTGAAAAATTCTTCATCAAAATTGATAAATATCTCCAAACCGGGTCAGGTTCCATAAAATCACTACTCTCCAATATATTCAACATTTAATGGAACCTGACCCGGTTTGGAGATATTTATCAATTTTGTTGAAGAATTTTTCAAAATCTGTTTTATAAATAAAATTTATTGTAAATAAATCTAAAATTGAAATTATGTCTGGCTAATGAAATATGTATATCAAATTTTAAGTTGTCGTTATATGTATAAACGTTTTTGGTAATTAATATATTTAAAAAGATGTAATAATTTTTGTGCGTGCTTGAAAATGACGTAACTGTCGAAAAGCTTCGCGATTAAAAAAATTTTAGTGATTGTGTTATATTTTGTTCGGTTTATTATTAATTAATAAAATCACTACTCTCCAATATATTCAACATTTATACAGGATGACCCCCCCCCCAAAAAAAAAAAAAACATTTTCGTTATTTTTGAATAACTCGAAAACTACTCGAGCAATGTGTTTGAACGGAATTTTATTTAAAAATCGGAAAACGAGAGACTAGCTTACAATCATTTATGGAACACAATAATATCATCATTTGCATATCATTTAGTCTTTACAACTTTTTCGAGCATAGGTCGCTGAATTTTTAAAATTTCTTTACGAATTTTCACGTCTTCAAGATCCGGCTCTTAAGGTATCTCTCATAAAAAAAAAGTATCGCGCAACTTTGAATTCTTTTCGAAATTCTCTTTGCACTCTTGTGATCGATTCACGCCGAAAATAACGTTCCCCGTACAACGCGCGCTCCTTCTCATTATAGGATGCCATGATAACTGAAACTGGATAAAAACGAATCTTTCGTGTGTACAATAAACGTGGAGTATGCGCTTTGCGTTCTAGCAGTGTTACCAACTGCGCTATTCCAAAAACAAAACTATCCGTCTTCTCTTGGTCAACCTATATATATGTATATATATATATGTATATATATATATATATATATATATTTATATTTCTTGTCCTTTTTGACTCGACAAATGTTGGCGACTAAACTCTCCCACATACCTCGATCTCTGGCCATATCCGTAGTCTTCTGATTTAATTCCCGTCCAATTTTTTTCTCAATCTACTGCGGCTGTTTGTTATATACATATATATATATATATATATATATATATATATATATATATATATATATATATATATATAATATAAAAACAAGAGTGTCGAAAATACCTCCTTTTAGAAAGCTGTCTATTTCAGAACTGCAGAATGATGAGGTGTATATATATATATATATATATATATATATATATATAGTTATTAAGTTTTTTATTATTATTATGGGCTTCCACAAGGTTTATAGGTTTATTACTCATTACAAATTGCAATATAAAAGATTAGATAAAAATATAGTAGTTATATCGCTAAGTTACATTCACGAATGAACTTATGTAGATAAATCACTACATAACGTGTAGTAAGTAAGAAATACATGTTAATGCGGAAATTAATTGATACGGCTGTGATTTGATTGTATAATTCGTTACGAGAAAAGTGGTAATGGAAACATCTAAAAAATATATGACTCGCGTCTGCATTAAGGTCGATGTCAGCAGTGTAGGTTAATAAGTTATTTTTTGATAGCTAAAGGGAAATAATGGACGATTGCTAAAGTAGGACGTGAACACAATAGTACAACGAGCGTCGATGCGATGTTTAGAAATTAGAAAAAAATCAGTGCGTTGCGTGTTGTAGTGGGAAGTTGTATAAAGTCGTATGCTCTGTTCGTAGTCGATTGAGAATAAATAGTAGTCGAGACGGAATAAGGTTTGTTTTCGGGGTAGACATACTAAGGTTTTGTAGTATGCCGAATAGAATGACGGAATTTTTAACGATTTAAGATTATCGATTTTTTTTTGAAGTGGGAGGGGGAAAATCTTCAAAAGACACTGATATATTTATAAGTACCGTATATATTTTTGAGAGCAGCACATGCACTCAACAAGTGCTGCTGGATTCCAAAGAAATCAGCGTGTGGGAGATTTTTGCCCACTGTTGAAAAAAAAAGAGAAAAATATACATGTAAATATAGAGAGGTCCGTGAACAAACGCATAAATACCTCCACATTATAATAACATAATGTGTGATGGAAAAGGGATGAAAAATACATAGTATTCCACCGAGAAAGCGTATAACGAGTTTGTGATTTATAAAATATTACATTAAATTATAATAAATTAAACTTATATCATAGTATAAATAATAAATGTATACGCTTGTAAGTTACAAACTTACATAGAGGAATAACTGTTATTAAAGAAAAGAATATAACAACATAACCATATAAATCTCCACTGGTTTTTATAAAATTATGATCTTAATAAATGAATATATACATGTAATCATTAACCAGTGTAAATACCATTATCTACAAAAACAATACCTAGTAAAAGACTTAAGTAATAATAAGTAAAGCAGCTGACCACGACTCAATATTATTGATATGGGGATAACGTTTGAATTAAGTTGAAATGAAAACAACGAACAAGATATTTCTTAAACTTAAATTTTAATCGCGTAATTTTTTTGAATACTCTAAAAAGGTTTTATGAAACTTATAAAGTGAAAAGCATTTTGATTCCTAGACCCCAAACTTACTACGAATAGCAGCAAAGGCAGTGAAACAATGTATGTCTAATATCATCATCAACTGATGAACATAGAGAACATGATGAAACGTTGGCAAGCTTAAATCTATATAAATAAGATCCAAGCCCACCGTGTCCAGTTAATAATTGCACATTATAAAAATTGATATTAAAATTTGTTATTTTCAGTCTGAATGAGACATCTGGCAGGAACTCGTAAGTTTTCCTGTCAGTAAGTTCAGCGTCCCACCTTTGCACAATCATAATGATAGAAAATACTTTATAGTTAATGTATCGTTAATTTAGAGGTGTTCATTAACACACTGTCTTCTCGTTCCGTCAGAATACCGTCCGAAATCTTGTTCAACGTTATATAATGGCAATGCAGAAACGATCGGGAGAGCACGCGGTCATCACCGTCGATGACATCAACGAAGTTAGACAAGATATATCGTCGTTTCGTTTCGAATTGTTGAATACGCTACAGAATTCCGGAATGAAAATAAATACGGCCAACGATAGCCCAGTCGGTTGGTAACTTGTAATATAATACTCGTATTATCGTATTAAGGTATGTAGAATATACTGATTATATATACAACATCCATCGGATAGTGCTCAAGACGGTCGGTTCCGATTAAGACTAATGTCCAACATTACGAACTCTCCCATTTCGAGGAAGTGTATCTGCAGGGAACTAATACTAAACGTACAAACGATAAGCGGTCAACTTGTAATATCATCCGCCTGTTGCCGGTCATGTCATAAAGTAACAACGGAGCTTTTTACTAATTACAATCGGTCCTTAGGCAGCGGATTTCTGTCAGATGCAGACGGGAACTCTAAGAATACAATGTGAGGGCTTGTGCTCAAGGAAGCGCTGGTAATAATGTTAATTACATATCAACGGCTGAGCCGGCGTATTCATCATTGGTTAAAAATAAGTTGACGGATCTTTTTGATTACACTGATATTAGAACCCGATTCGATCTTTTCTTGTTCATTCCGCAATTATGTTCGGAGATTCTGTGATATATAACGAGGAACCAATTCGTATGTATAAAATCATAAAACAGACTGCGAATCTTCAATGAATACCTTGGCATTAAAACCTTTCGATTTAAAAAAAAACAAAACAAAAAACTGTTGACATCCAATTAATATTCAAATAAAACTTTTAATAATTCATCAAAACTTTCACCCCCCTTAGCAGCTAAAGTTCATTTATTGCGGAAGCGTACCAAAAGAATTAAGAATAAACGGAATGTATAATTATTCACTAATTATTAGACAACAGTATTCAAGCTAATTACAACTACCAGCGGCGAAATCAATAATCCCTTAAATATTCCTGTTTAATATTTTCGCTGGATCAAGTCAATCTCGCGACATAGGATGTCAAGTACGTACTCAAAACTCTGAAAAGAGAAAAGAGCCCCGGTCTTGATTTATTAATCACCGAATTACAAAACTTCCAAGCTATAGTATATACGCAACGCGCTATTCCGATGACACTACTATGGAAGTTTTGCGGAAGTTGTCTATTACAGTTTTGAAATCAGGTAAAGATCCGCACTTCATCATGGCATATCGCTCGATTTTACCGTAACTAATTTTATCGAGGGTTATGGAGAACTTAATACTACGTAGGCTAGTACGACATATCCGATCGAAAAATTGTTATACCGGACCACCGATCCGAGCTTTTACAACAACACTTCATATTCGATCAGCCGCATTTACTGGAAACTGAAAAAAAAGATCTGCACAGTGGTGATTTTCGATGTTCAACAGGCATTAAGGTCTCCGCTTGACATACAAGTTGAAGCTGCTACTCTACGCAGATCTTTATTTCTTGTTATTAGAATCCTATATTAGCGAAAAATCTTTTCATACACGCTACTATCACGCGTTCTCTACGTTGTGTCCCATCTTCGTAGGTGTGTCCCAAGGTTCGGACCTTAGACACATGTTGTATTTAATTTACACAGCCGATTTTCCTTTGGTAAATATTGTTCAGGTAGCCACATTTTCCGATGACACGACACTTCTTTCTTCTGATACCTATTCAAATACAACGACTAGTAACGTTCAGACAGCATTGGCTAGAGTTGAAAATTTGGAAAATCGGTTTAACAAATCGAACATAAAGGTCAATGAGAACAAATCTGCAAATGTACAGTTTAGTAACAGAAAAGCGGTATCTCCTCCCAGAAGTACCGATAAGAACAGATAAGGAACAAGCGTAAAATCTTTAAACATTGGATAACCGACCAATACATAGAAATCATGTTCAAATGAAGGATGCGCGTATAAGGAAACTATCTTAATTAATGGGCAGACATAGCGTGCTGTCTATTAACAAAAAATCTCCTATCTATACTGCGACTCTTAAGTTCTATGTTGACATACGCGGTGCAGATTTATGAAAAGCCGACAAATGTAAGAATTATACAGACTGTCCAAAATAAAATTTTTCGACTCATAACGAACGCGTTTTGGTATGTGGAAAATCAGACCATACACCGTGATTTAAATATTCGCTGTGTATGCCAGGTCATTAAGCAATACGCATAAGATCCATGCTGTGCGGTTGGAAAATCATCCAAATACCCTGGGGCATCAGAACTGCTGGATACAATCGGCAATGTAAGGCCCTTAAGACGTAGAAAACCCTTGGACCTAATCTAAGGTCACAGTTACCGAGTGTGTATCGATGGGTGTTAAATAAATTATCTTGTTACTCAGCTTGTAGTAAATATTAATGAGAAATAAATTATATATAGCAGTTAAATAAAAATGCCTTTTATGTAAATTAAGAGAAGTAACAAATCGATAAACTTTATTTAGTACATAACACGGCTGGTGTTCAAGTAATCGAATAAATTACCCCCCTCCAAACCCCCCCCCAAAAAAAACATTCCGAAAAAGAATCGTGTATGATTTTAAAGGAAGTTTCATTAATCTGAGTAATACTACATGAAATAATACTGTTTTCGATAATGATCTCTTATGGTTAACGGATCAGTTATGACGTTTGATGACCAATTACATAGTTTAAATCTCATTGGTGTGATATTGTTTCTAACAGGGAATAGTTTGTTACTGCTTTCCACGAATATATATATATATATAATATATATATATATATATATAATATATATATATATATATATATATAAATATATACATATTAATTTAAACATATTTTGACAGCCACATTTGCAGATGATTCTGCAATCTTAGCTGTAAGTTATAATCATTCTGAACCTACAAATAAATTTCAATATAAACTCGATCAGAATAAAAAATTGACTCTAGACTTAAAGATTAAACTAAATGAACAGAAGTCTGTTTTTGTCTTATTTACATTACGCCATGCTGACAATATGTATCAATTGTACTTAGCAAACTAACTCATTCCACAGGCTAACTCAGTAAAGTACAAAGTTCATGTTAAAATGAAGATCCAGCAGATCAAGAATAAACACGTCAATTATTATATCGGTTAATAGGCAGGCAATCGGAGTTGGATGTTTTCTGCAAACTTCTGCTTTATAAGCAAGTTATTAAACCGATTTTGACTTATGGCCTTGCTCTGTGGAGCTGTACTGCCAAGTCGACTTGGGATATCGTACAACGCCGTCGAAGTATAATTTTACATGCGATATTTGATGCTTATCATTATTCATGTAATGAAAACATTCATTCTGATCTCAATATTATGTTAATTTATTTTTATTTATTTATTTATTTAATGAAGCCACACAACAGCTAACAGCCAATTGTAGTGTAGGCTTATAAATAAAATAATACAATTAATAATTTTTTCTGAATTATAAAATTAAAAGTAAAAAAAATAAAATACGAAAAAAATACATTGAACACGTTCACAAGTCTCACACTCATTAAAACATACATCATTCACACCCCATTCACACAATCTTACTCGAAATAAACGGACGAATAATCTTCAACAAATTAATAAATACAATATAAACCTTAACGTATATACTACATGTACATTAGTAAAGGAACACATATACCAAACACACACCACATAATAACAATCTAGAACCATTGGAGTAGACAACAGCGAAACTCCTGTTCTCGTCGCAAAATATGTTCGGGAAGAAACTTATTAAAGAAATATCTGTTATCAATTCATTAATGATGTCATCAAGCAATTCGCTAAATTGCACAAGCATCGTCCGCACAGCCATGCAGAAGCAAAACAATTGCTTAATACCGAACATCGAATTAGACTACTCCTTGGTCGTCACCACCGTAGATTTAATCTTGTAAATAAGTAAAAATTTATGTATAATGGACGTAATCATCGGAATACGTATTTCACACTCGTTTTTGTACTTACCGGTTAAGTTAGCTACTAAGTAATCATGTAAGTTCATATTGATAATTATTTATCCAAACGGCTAAGATTCTATCTTAGTAATAGGCCATTAAGGGCTGTTAAAAAAAAATATATATATGTATGTATGTATATAAAGTATATGCACTTGGATTATTTATTTGATGCATTCATACATATTTAAAATTATTGGATAGATAGATGATTAGAAAGAAACAGGTGAATACATACAAAACTAACTATTACATTTACTATATCTTACGTTTATATTTGAGTCAGTGTATATATAAATGTAGATCTGTGTATATATACATATAATACATACATTTATGTTTTTCGTAAATGAGTATACGAGGTGTGTAAATAAAGTAACGGAACTGATTTTTCCTTTTCAATTTTTTATTCAGATACAATTACAATTTAACACTGTCTCCATCAAAAGGATTACCATGGGAAGTTACGCAGCGTCCTTCTAATGTTCATAGTATTGCTGGAACTTAAATGGAATAGCCTTCAGTTTGTTGGCTACAGCTATTTGGATGTTTTCAAATGTCCCGAAATGAGTTCCACTGAGGTGATTTTTCATTCTCGGGAAGAGAAAAAACTCACAAGGTATCAAGCCTGGCGAATAAGGAAACTGCCGGACCGCCTGTTCGTTATGCAGCTTAGAGATAATCCGTATTGTCCTCTACATGCTGGTCGTGTAGTCTGCAACCCTGATCACGTGTTCTTCGAATGTCCTTCATTAACAGCATTACGTTCTGAACTGTATCTCAAATTACTGTACGCATCTCGTGGTGGTCCTCCTTATAACGTAATGCCACTTCTGCATGTTGAGAATCTAGATTTGTTCCCTGACATAGCGACTTTTCTCGAGAAGTTGTCCGAGTTCATAAGAATATGAGTTAGTGATTATTACGGCTCCACGTTGGGTAAGCTGTAAAGGCATCCCCATAAAAAAAAAAAAAAAAAAAACTGAAGAGCTACAAGAATATTTTTCCTGGCCAAAAGTCTGTTTATTGAGACTGCTGTGTGACATGGTGTATTATCGTGATGCAGCACCCAGGTTCTTTATATTTGGCCTCACACGGAAGACCGTTTTTCATACTTTTTCAAAGACCTTCAGGTAAAAGTGTTGACTGGCCGTTTGGTCTTCAAGCACAAACTCTTTGTGGATGGTTCAGTGGCTATCCAAACAATAAATCAGCATGTATTTGATCTTCGACTTACTCATCCGTGTTTTTTTTCGGCCCTGATGTGCTAGTCCATGCTCCGGCATTTGGTTTCTGGGTCGTACTCAAAAAACCAATACTCGTCACCAGTAATGACACGCTCCAGAAAATGGGGATCACTTTCAATTGATCCACGACTCCATTCCTCTCTGTGATCCTTTTGGTCTCGTGAAAGTTTTTTTGGAATCACTATTGCAGAAATTTCTCATCTCCAATTGAGTGGTCGAAATCTAACGAATGGCGGTGTAATTCAAATTCAACGCTTTCGCAATCATTCTGACTGCCAACCGTCTATCTGAACGCACAAGATCCTGAGCTCTGTTGACATTTTCATCGGTGCTTGCAGTTTTTCATCTTCAATCGACTTTCTTCCTTGAGAAAATGCCTTAAACCACCCGACAACCCGGGGCCTTTAACAAAACACTGTCTCCGTAGGCCTGCCGAAGTTTTCAAAAAGTTTCTGTTGCACTGTGTCCAAGTTTGAATAAAACTTGATAGCACATCGTTGCTCGAAATTGATGCCACTCATCTTTAGAATGCAGTAGAAAACCCGGTTTCACTAGAATGAGCGCTACAAACAAACAAATGACTCTATCGAATTTGAAACTCATATTGGAGGCGTATCACGTGAGCACCTGATGCTGGTTCCGAATCACCCGTCTCCTACATTGCTAGATCGAACACAACATTACGAGCCTCATTATTTTATTTACATACCATGTACGTATGTATTCACATACATACAGTTAATCGCTATTCTTTTAAGATGCTCATTATTTAAAAAATTAATTTATTCTTCCCTTTTCACAATTTCGATATATAATAACAGAAATCAAATGTACTAATTATGTTCACGTTATCCAGTTCTTAACAATTCGTTATCGGATACTCTGCACATGAATTTTATTAAAATAAATGGTACATTAAGTTACATATCGGCATACATGATTTACATGGGTTGGTTCACACGAACGTGTAATATTATAATAAATTGTTAGGAAATGAATGAGCAATTCATAAATTATAATGAAATATACACGTCGATATTTTAATCATGTACCGTTTATTTCAATAAAATTCAAAAATTTGATACTAGCTGCGATCCTGTTCCAGTTGGTAATTGTCTTCTAACATATGTATTAAACCAGTCATGTTATCTGTGAAGCCTTTTGCTATGGACATTGTGTCAGTAGATTTATTATTCATGTCAATAAAAACAGAAAAATTATTTAATGAAGGAATCGGATTACCATGAGTTACAAAGTTAGACTGCAATGGCTGGAAGATTTCTTTCAATGACAGTCTCTTTTTTGATCCTTTTGTTGAACATTTGTGTTCTGAATCTGAGGGGTTGCTTGCAATCAGATTCTATCGGGTCATTTTCTATTGAGGTGGTATTGGTAGCTTTTTAAGCACTCCACGATCCAACAGTGCCATCGACTGGTCGATGTTATCTCTTCAACTCTAGAAAAAAAAGAAGTATGTTCTGCCGTTTTTTTGGACGTCGCACAGGCGTTTGATAAAGTTTGGCACCCTGGACTACTTCTTAAGTTGGAACAAATTCTTTCGTGTGATCTCTACGTGTTACTTCAGTCATACTTGACTGGCAGAACGTTTACGGTTAAGATCAACAACTCTTATTCGAAGGAACATGCAGTCTTAGCATCAGTTCCTCAAGGTAGTCTACTTTGGCCTCTACTGTATTCCATCTACACAGCAGATTTACCCACAAGTAATTAAACTATTCTAGCCACATTCGCAGATGACATAGCCATCCTCGCATCGAATTCGGATGTCAAATATGCAAACGTTTCTGTTCAGAACCACCTGAATCGAATTGTTCAATGGGCTCAATATTGGCGAATACAGTTCCACATAAGTGTCAACATATTATGTTTACTAATAGATCGGTTGAACACCTATAACAATTAATAATGACATTATCCCACAAGTTGATTTCGTACGCTATCTCGGATTGTACTTGGATCGAAGGCTCACATGGCGCTTTCACGTGGCGCAAATTAGAAAGACCATTATTGCACGTGTTGGCTATTATATCCACTGCTCGGCCGTCAGTTAACCTTAAATTTAAAAACTAAAAGACGCATTTATTTCACAATGATTGCGCCGATTTGGCGTTATGGTATTGAACTATATGGATCAACTGGCGCAAGTAATTTAAACAGAGTGCAGCAGCAGCAGTCAAAGATACTTTGTATAATCACATCCGCGCCATTCTACGTTTCTAATCTAACCCTGCATAATGATTTTTAAATATTTCATTTGTCCATGATGTTTACATTAGCCAGTACGAGAAATTATTTAACAAACTCAAACATAGCAATAATCCCAATATTTTCAGAATGCACTCGTTAGAACTTCCAGACAATCCAGCTAGGAGACCGAGAAGGAAGTAGTGCCGGGATGCTCTCCCGATTATCTAGTAACCGGAATTATCCTGATCGTTACATTTCTTTACTATATTACTTACATTAATTCAATACTTCTAAAAGCCGTTCTTTAATCAATATTTATCTCACATATTACTCTCGCGTTATATCTTAATTATTATCCATACTTAATAATTATTTTATTGTATTGCAATGTAGTGTCTCATTGGAGACGTTAGTTTAATACGGCAAATTTATCGTGATCATCGTTGTTAATGGTTCTCGTTACCGGTACAATGTAAAAAAAAAAAAACAAAAAAAAATGTTCTCTGTACTATAAAGTGCATCCTCTATTGTTTTTTTTGTAATGTTTCTCATTTTTTTTTTGGTGATTATTCAGGATTTGTAAGTTATTACAATCCGCATTGAGGGAGCTTGAACTTGACAATGTAGTTTCAGTGTGTGATCTTTTACAACCATCGTTACCTTTTAAAACAGATGCAGAGGACTTATTAATCGCTGTTAATAACATTATTATATGTTAGAACTGGATAGAGTGGTATTGGGTTTGGATTTTACAATGGTGAGAATTTCTGGCATATCGCATAATGGCAATGCGGTTACTGTCCCGTAGACGTCGATATTTAACTCAATGGGGTAGTCCTCGACTTTATGGCCTCGTCTGGAACATTCTCGTCAAATGTAATAAAGACACGATGAATTTTATTATTAAATTCGAGGGAAAAAGAACTTGGTAAATTGCGTAGTAAATTTTCGTCAGATTTGCAATATACCTGTCTTCCCAGCTAACTACATGGCTGAATATTTCGTCAGCAGGGTTTACTCTCAAAAGAGAGATCTGGGAAGGTAATTCAAGACCAAATTTATTTTTTAGATGATTTTCCAATACTTCATTAGAAATTGTTGGTGAAATATTGGAAAAAAAGTAGTTCTTTCCCATCAGGTTTTAATTTTTTTTCCCTGTATCGAAAGTTTTTTGTATGTAAATACTGTCATGGTCATTTAAGAGTGTGTCGACATTAATGTGTCATTTGAAAGAAAAATTAATAGGCTTGTTACTAATTCTGGATGCGGCTAAGATATTTTTGGGACTTCTAGTTCCGAGACGGCTAAGTGATAGTCACGTATTTTAAAGTCGGCTATATAATTAAAAAGAATTGCTCTTCACGTGGATGAGAGAAGTTAGTTGACGGTTGTTGTTGGCGATAACGATAATCGAATTAGTAAATTTATATTAGAATAAAGAACGTTATTATCTGGTGTATAGGTTAACGATGATGACGACGGTGCTGGTACAACGGCCAGTTGATTGTGCTCCATTATGAATCATCGAGGGGGTGTATCCGACAGCTTAATATCGATAAACGTACGATGAATATAATAATGAGATAACACTGTTCTCATCTGAAATTTAAAAACGAACGCGTAGGTGACTACTAACTACACTACAGAAACACGTTTATAACAACTTCTGTTATTCTCTAGATTCCTGCCATACGCAAGTATATGATTTTATATAACATAGCGCGCTATCTAACGTCGATATTTGTAATTAATAATTTTCTTTCATTCCTAAAGATAGAGATGCTAATTATGGTAACTTTCATGCAGACTATGACCCGGAGAAGACGGACGGTATTGTATTTTGAATAACTTCGAAACTGCTACATCAAAAGTTTCAAATAAAATTTTATTTAACCATAGGAAAACGAGATATTAGCTTGCGTTTATTTTTGGAAAACAATATTGTACAAATCACCGCTATTTGCTACGATACATTCATTCAGTCTTTTTACAACATTTTCGAAGACTTTTTCGAACATAGGTCGCTGAATTTTTAAAATTTCTTCAGAAATCCGAGTTTTAAGGTGTTTCGGATCAAGTGCACGAATTTTATCAACGCGGCTCTTAAGGTGTCCCCACTAAAACTGTCAAATCTTGCGAGCGCGGCCGCCAAACGAAATACTAAACGCTTCTTTAAGTATTGTGAGCGTTTCTAGTGACACGTCGCATCGTCTTGTTGAAACCATTTACAGTCCAGACGATAAAGACGACGCCAACGAAAGTAAGGGAAGCAAAAACGAGTTTATCATCTCGATATTTCGCTGAGAGTGCCAGTGAAAAAAAATAAGGTCCCTATTCCCCGCTTCACCTTTCCAGCGTAGACGGTTACTCGCTCGCTGTGTGATGGCTTCTGTTCGATTGAATTCGGATTAGATACCAGTAGCGGCAGTTCTGTTTGCCGAGTTTGAAAATGAGCTTCATTAAAAGATTGTCTAAATCGATCTTTTAGTCTTCGATTTTTTTTTTCAGCATCTTTTAGCAAAAAGTTTTCATTGCGCACGGGCGGTACTTTTTAATTTCTGACTTATTACCAGTTTATGAAATTTCAAGTCTTTCAGTAATATACGGCGAACAGATTCTCCGGACAGGTTTAAAAAATCAACATGACGGCGAACAGAACGTCCAGGTCTCCGTATGATCGCGGCCGAACTCGATCGATACTTGTGAAGGTATCGTTAACGTGGAGCACGCGGTTTCCGTTATAGCAGTATTATCAAATGCGCTATTCAAAAAACAAAACCGTTCGTCTTCTCTGGGCCACCACATATTATTATTATTATTATTATTATTATTTTTATTTTTATTTTTATTATATATTTAATGACGATTCTTTCTCACTGCTTATATAATCAGGTCCGGCCGGTAGAAAAGATCGGAAGAAGCCGCGTCTGTTCAAAGGTTTCAACAGCGAATCAGATTCGTTCGGCAACAGTAACGTGTGGCCAGACGATACTAGTGTACCGTTATCTCCGCAAATTGAAATAGCTAAACGAGAACACGCCAAATTTACTTTAAGCGGTATATTACCGTCCATATTTCAGACTAAACCGCCTTCGTTATCGACACCCCTCATAACCGATCGCAATGTTATCGCATACGTCGATAGTAACGCCGTCGTCGATAACGTGTATCCGAGTAATAACGCGGTCGATAACAGTAACGTCGTTAATAAGAAAAGTAAACCGTGGTTACATATAAAAGGTAAAGCTGAAAGTTTGGAAAAATTAATCGAAAAAGGATTAGTCACTAAATACATTTTACGCGCCAAAACGAACGGCAATAACGACGGTAGTAACGATAGCACGACCGTTCTTATTCGTGACGGCGATCCGGAGAGTAGAGAGGAATTTTCTGTATGCGAAATCGAGAATCAGAGTGTAGACGTTGAAACCGGTTTGAAGAAAAACCGATCCGAAATTTACTACAATCCAGACGATTATCGATCGCCTGCTTCGATCATTAAAGAAACCGAAGTGAACGTTGTAGAAATTGTCGAAATCGATAACGATAAAATCGAAGACCGAGCCTCGATAGTAGTAGACGACGATAGGCCATACAGCGCTGAAAGTACCGGTGGAAATGACGAAAATTTAGGCAGTACCGACGGTAATGGTAGAAGTACCGTTGGAATTGGAGGAAGCGCTACAGGTACTGGAAGTAGCGACGTAAATGTTGAGAGAAGAACGTTTAGCGCGAGTTCGCAGAAACATCTGGAGAGACAAGAAACGATTGAAGATGGCGAACAATCGCACGGACCGACATAAGCGAATATGGAAATTTTAACGGGCAAACGATAAATTTCTACTGGTCCGTGTATGTATGTATGCACGTGTTATGTATCCGTTTACCTATATATATTGCGAAACAGTGATAAAACTTTTCAGTAATACGTTGCACGCGTACATGTATGTATGTTTGTTTAAATTTCTATGCGCATAATGCTTAAGTTATTTATATGCATACGGTGTATATATGTGTCTTTATGGATAATTTTCACATTTATGCATCTAGTACACCTAAATTATAGTTTAAATATTACCATGTATAAGAAGACATAATCGCATATATATGTACAACTGGGAGTGAAACTGGCGCACATCTCGCGTAAATGTGAGTGTAAAAGTGGTTACTATATTATTGTATACTATAGAGTATATTGTAAATAGGTAGCAGTACATTGATTAAGCCTAAACAGGCGTTGCAGTGTATTGCACACCCAGATAAATGAGAATATGAGAATATTTACACGCACGTATATTCTATAATGTATACATATATATAGTCTACGCGTGTGCCTAACTATTAATTTTTTTGTCAAAATTGTTTATCTGTTTCTGTATTTAATTGTACTCTAATTGCGATTAGTTCACGTGTTTCAAGAATTTCTTAATATATTTGTTATATACATGCGTTTATGTTTATGCGTATATTTATATACAACAATATATCGTTTATATACTTGAGAAGTTCAAAATTATTCTCTTACAAAAACGCATTAAAAATTACGTCTTAAAAAAACCTACTACCGTATTATATAATGCGTGTTTACACAGCAGCTGGTCACCGGTCATAGTGTACGCATTCATAAATTAATTATAAGTTAGGGATTTTTCGGGACTAAAATTTTACTTTTTTCGACGTTTAAAGGAAGACTTATATTTCCTATAAAAATTTATTTATATCATAAATTACGCGAGTATTAATGACCTAATTAAAGATAGTAAAACAATACAGGAAATTACGGATTTATTAACTATACACATATACGAATATTAAACTTTTACTAGAAATAATTTCTCGTTAGAAGAAATAATTAAATGTTTTGCGAAATTTAATTTGACGACGCTTAAAATTTAGAATATTTATTAAATAAGTTTCTTTCCACGTCTGTCGATACAATTGACGCGTATTTGTATGCGCTAATTTCAACTAAGAGTTCTTACTTCTCTTTCAAGTAAAAAAAAAAAAAGTTACTTATTTTCTTTAAGTCGCACACGTTTATATCGAAAAACAAACACAGATAACAAAAGTTAACAGTAACAACATCGAAAATAGAAATAAGAAATAAAAATGAACGGTAAGTGTGTAAAATGGTGGTTCACACGATTTATCACTCTAGTCACAGAAACGGAATATGGCATAGAACGACCATTTTCTATAAAATAAAATTGGGTTACACAATCAGTGAACTCCAATTCGAATTTGTCTGTGGTCGGATCTCCTGTTGCCTGTAGCAAAGTGTGGCAAATGCCGAGAAATCCGCATTCTAATTATAAGGTGCGCATAATTATTACGAAATTACAAACGCTATACTCGCGTATTAACACTAACAACGTCGAAAATAGAAATAAGAAATAAAAATGAACGGTAAGTGTGTAAAATGGTGGTTCACACGATTTATCACTCTAGTCACAGACACGGAATATGACATAGAATGACCATTTTCTACATCTATGCCGACTAAAAATCTCAAATAAAAAAATATAATACATATATATGTATATATATATAAATATGTGTATATATATTTTAAATATGCGAAAGAAGGTAAAAAATGTACAAATTGTAATTTTCGACACTTTTTGGTAAAATAAAATTTGGTTGCACAATCAGTGAACTCCAATTCGAATTTGTCTGTGGTCGGATCTTCTGTAGCCTGTAGCAAAGTATGGCAAATGCCGAGAAATCCGCATTCTAATTATAAGGTGTGCATAACTATTACGAAATTACAAACGCTATACTCGCGTATTAACACTAACAACGTCGAAAATAGAAATAAGAAATAAAAATGAACGGTAAGTGTGTAAAATGGTGGTTCACACGATTTATCACTCTAGACACAGACACGGAATATGGCATAGAACGACCATTTTCTATAAAATAAAATTGGGTTACACAATCAGTGAACTCCAATTCGAATTTGTCTGTGGTCGGATCTCCTGTAGACTGTAGCAAAGTATGGCAAATGCCGAGAAATCCGCATTCTAATTATAAGGTGCGCATAACTATTACGAAATTACAAACGCTATACTCGCGTATTAACACTAACAATGTCGAAAATAGAAATAAGAAATAAAAATGAACGGTAAGTGTGTAGAATGGTGGTTCACACGATTTATCACTCCAGTCATACACACGGAATATGGCATAGAACGACCATTTTCTATAAAATAAAATTTGGTTACACAATCAGTGAATTCCAATTCAAATTTGTCTGTAGTCGGATCTCCTGTAGCCTGTAGCAAAGTATGGCAAATGCCGAGAAATCCGCATTCTAATTATAAGGTGCGCATAACTATTATGAAATTACAAACGCTATACTCGCTTATTAACACTAACAATGTCGAAAATAGAAATAAGAAATAAAAATGAACGGTAAGTGTGTAGAATGGTGGTTCACACGTTTTATCACTCTAGTCACAGACACGGAATATGACATAGAATGACCATTTTCTACTTCTATGCCGACTAAAAATCTCAAATAAAAAAAAATAATACATATATATGTATATATATAAATATATGTATATATATTTTAAATATGCGAAAGAAGGTAAAAAATGTACAAATTGTAATTTGTGGCACTTTTCGGTAAAATAAAATTTGGCTGCACAATCAGCGAACTCCAATTCGAATTTGTTTGTTGTCGGATCTTCAAATGCCGAGAAATCCGCGTTCTAATTATAAGGCGCGCATAACTATTACGAAGTTACAAACGCTATGCTCGCGACATACGTAAAACTTGTTAGTGAATGTAAAATAATTTCACGGAGAAAAAACGGCTTACATTAACGTGAAATGCGTTTGAAGTAAGCCTTAAAAAAATAGTACTCCATATGTTATAAACCTCCTTCGCATCTAGAACTGACTAGTATAGTCATCTACTAGATTTTAATGTTGTCAGGCTCATGATTTTTAATTTTATTTATTCAACCTTCATACTAGATCAACAACGTTTCTTCTTTCCAATGCGACCTACTGGTTATTGTAGAAACCTGTAAGAGCGTTTCCATGTCCTTTCAATTTCGACATGTATATATATATATATATATATATATATATATATAAAATGAAAATTAAATATCTAAAAACATGTATAACTATGCAATGTGTTATTATACAGACGAGAAAAGGTTGTAATTACATTGAGCTGCCGGAATGTAAATAATAAGTATATTCGTACTCGTGTTTCGTGGATAGCTTGTAATATCTAAAAAACGCTAAACATATAACCAAAGGTGTACTATAAACAGTTCGTTCTCCTCGGTGCTCACATATTATGGAGCGGTAACATGAAGCCTTACAAAATATATTGCGGAAAACAAAAACTTACTACCACGTAGAAGTCATAGGAAAGGGGAGGTAATGTCGTGAAACAGGGTGTTCAGCAGTCGTAATTCGCACGAGGTGAATAAGGTAACATACTAAACTGATATAGTTGAATATGTAGCGCAACTAAAATGGAACTGATACGGCAAGAAAAACTGCCAAAGGTGGATTAATTGAATATCACTATGTATATATAACATATATATCTGGAACTGGTGAAATTTATATTGTGCGTGTGTGGTCTAATGCGTATCGGGCACGATTTGTCGCACTTAACGAATGTTTTCTTTCCACGATGACCGCCTTAATTAATGTCGGTATTTCTCGCTAATTTTTATTTTTTTTTTATTTTTTGGGCACTGCTGAGGAGCAATCACAACCCACTAACGTGTTGATAAATAGTTATTATATATTGATATTACAATCGGTTAGGAATTTGTAAAGAAGGAGGAAAACACGGGAGTCATTAGAAAAAATTAAGGAAGTGGTAGAGAAAGGAGGACGATAACCGATGGATATTAAGGAATTCAGGAGTGCGAGTTGGTCAATTGTTTAACGTTAATAGTTTTCTTCTTCCGTCCCATTTGGCATTATATTTGTGTCCTCTATCGAGGACGATAATCGGCGGATAATTATTTCGCATGAAAGTCGAACATGTTGGTAAATCTTAAGAACAACAAATCGTATTCTGATATGCATTAGACACACACACACATACACGTACATGCAAGCACATAAATACATACATGTATAAATGTGTATATATATATATATATAATCATGTACATTTGTATAGTGATATTCAATTAGTGTCCACCTTTCACAGTTCTTCTTGCTACATCAGTTCTATTTCAGCGGTGCTACACACATTCAACTATATGCCTCAGAGCTTCGTATTTACGACTGAAAAGCCTGATGCACGATGTTACTCTCGTTTAAGATTTCTGCGTCGTAGTAAAAGTTCGACGTATTCCTGTCCGGATCGTCCAGTAGAATTCAAAAGCTGCCACCGTTGTTATTTAACGTAATGTTGAAACTTTTCGAAATCTTAAGCTGATTATATTTCTATTCTTCCAACTGTTGTCATATTGTGGTAGAAACATAAAAAAAAAAAGTTATCGATTTTAATGAGCCGAGAAAGCAGACACCGACTTCGGAGCGAGTATTTAATACGAACGACCGCTTATTAATAATCAGTACATTGTTACAGAAATACGAATATTAAGATAGACACGGAATTATGTATCGAAAAAAATTAAAAAAATGTTCGCGTTGAAGTTCGTGCGATACGGCACTTATCGAAATTACACGGCGAACATTTTTAGTTATACCGATGACATAGCATCGGTTATGAACGAGCGTAGAACTATTATAGACGAGATGACAACAGCTCTGAACGATTCTGAAGAAATAGGGTTTAAAAATAAACTTAGACAAAACGAAAATCATCGCAAATGCCGAATAAATTCTGAAGAAATAGAACAGACTGTTAGATTTATTTCGGTCAGAAAATCGCGACGCTCGTAACTGACACGGAAATAACGAACAGAATAGAACTATCGTCAGTTGCGTTTTGGGATAAATCGAGGGAATAGAATGACTGTTGGATAGGAAAACAGATAGGGGGTACGCGGAAGAATGTGGTGTACATAGGGGTGGAGTGTAGTGTAGTAAAATATAATAGAGGGCGGCGGTTTAGGAGTAGAAAAAACGGGCAAAAATCAGGTGGAATTAGAACGTTCGAGTAGATTGTCATAAGGGAAAAGTGATCTGTGACCAAGTCGGAGCCTGCTGAGTGCTATATAGTTGGAACGGAATAAATGGGGAAGGTGGTTTTCAGAAACCAACAGTGAGTTTGATGGCAAAAAGAAAGTAATCGAGTTTGTGTTGCCAGTTTATTTGAAGACTGTGTTTAAGGAAATGACGGGTATTTTTGTTGGAGGACATAATATATCCCGTTAATTACATTTTCTCGAGCGCAATCAGTACGAAAATTGTAACGTGGACGCGTCGTGGTCTCGCGAGAATAAACGATCACCGAAAGAATGTTTACTTGCGAGATGAACGCTTATAATTTTGGGAAACTTCGATCCTATTCGTGGGGAATGGATACGTAGGTGAATCGAAAGATGATGACTGGCGTACAATCATAAAATCATCGACGCATTGAGATGATTAATCACGTGACGACGAATGTTCGTGATGATGATTATTACATAAATAAATCTCTTATTAGATAATGAAAATACAGTTAAATAAACCTAAATCTCTTATTAGATAATTAAAAATACAGTTAAATAAACCTAAATCTCTTATCAGATAATGAAAATACAGTTAAATAAACCTGATATATAAATAAATATATCGCATATCGGAACTCGCCTTACTACGATAGCTTAAGAGATTAATTAAAATTACGGTAAGTAACGAACGAAAAATGTACAACTATTACAACGCAGAGGGTGCGGGGGGGGGGAAGAAAAACCGCAAACGAACAAAGCGAGCGTAATTATAGATAACGTTCGAACTAACGATTAAATATGAAAATAATTAATATAACATCGCGCTAATTAGAAAAATATTGATATATTTCAATAAATTATATTTAGCTTATATTTCATAGATGTAAGAAATGTGAAAAAAAATAAACATTTTTTTTAGAAGGAGTCGGTCCAGCGACAGAACTCCCAAGAAAGCATTATCTGAAGTCCGTAATACGTTTTCTCTTCAGCCTTCTAATCGCCGATTGAACTTGCACAAACTTATTGCCATCGAATTTTCGTGAGTTTCCAATCTCACCAGATAATCGCGAGCAGCTCGTTGGATTAACACATATTGTATCTGAAGATCTTTATGCAATGTGTAGTTAGTGACATACCATGCAGCGCCAGCTATCCTTCGTAGTACCTTATTCTGGTACCGCTGTATTTTTTGAATGTTACTCTGAGAGGAACATCCCCATAGTTCGCAGCCATATAGCCAGATTGGTTTTTATTTTTAAAAGTAACAAATACATATCCGTTCATTTAATTAAAATAACTTCGGTGCCTTTAACCTAAATTGTGGTACACGGCACCTAAAAAAAAAAAACGAATAAAAAAAAATAAAAAGTAATAATACAGAAAACTATGAAGAACGCCGAATAAACCGGACGTATTTTTTATAGAAAAACAAAACAGAAAAAAGGCCAAAATTAAAAACTACCTCCCCCGAAAAAAGCGAGAATTTAAAGTTGTCATATAATAAGATTAAAAATCAAATAAAACCTCTGCAATAGAAAGTGAATGTTTCGTATTTTAGCGTTCGTAATTTTAGAATAAAAATAATACGCGAAATACGCGATGATTGTTCGGTATTTCTCGAAATTTAAGGTAATAATAAATATGAAAAATGTTTACATAATCGTTCAAAGTGAAAATAAAAATCATTCATACGAATACACTCATATAAGTTAGTCTGTACCTTTTTAATTTCACACACCCACATACTCACACATTTATATATATATATATATATATATATATATATATATATATATATATATATATATATATATATATATATATATATATGAATAAAGTTGCCGGAAGTATTAATGTTCCAAGTCCGTGTTTCCGGGTCGTCCAAATTCTTCCACGCAACTTTCCAGACATGTCTATGTCTATAAAGCGCAATATAGCGAAAGACCGGTTTCCGTTAACTTCGATTTCATAGAAGAAAGTGCGGTTCTCAAGCAAAAACTTGCATAATAATATCTCATCGAATTGTATCTTTATTTTTATACGTTGTGTGTGTGTGTGTGTGTGTGTATATACGGGGTTTTCTACTATCCAACGATCTTGTTTCTGGTGGTTCAGTTATTTTGATCGATGTGTAAACGAACCTTCTCTAGTTACGGCCTGATTATTAACCTGTATGGTGTACATTCTCGTACATTTACAGGTATAGTATAAAGTATTACGCTTACACCTCCGTTGCGCGTAAATCGAAATTCTATATATATATATATATATATATATATATATATATATATATATATATATATATATATAATATAAATATAAATATTGATCGACGCTCGAACGTTTTCTTAATAATAATTGTATCGTTTAGACGTCTTTAACGCGTAGCGAAAAAAAAAACACAAAAAATAATTAAATGAGAAATTGTTTAAATTGTCGAAAAATTAGTGAGCAGGTTTCGATACGATGTAACGTTAGTGGGTAAGTATTTTGATGTAATTTTTTTTGTTTTTTCAAAGAAAATTTTTTAATTAAATCGAAATTATTAAGAAACAATTCGACGAATAATTAGAGCTTATCAAACACACGCATATATATATACGCACATTGATACACACACACACATATATATAATATATATTTTATATATATATATATATATATATATATATATATATATATATATATAAAAAAGAAAATGTACATACTTTAACAAAATTTCGTTCCGATTAAAACACACTCGATTGTTAATAGTAAATATCCTTTTTTTAAACTGTTCTAACTTTTTTCGTTATTCGATCAATTTTCGGTACACATATTTTCGAAATAATTTATATACATCGTTGTGAAACTTTCGCCGCCGAGAAATAAAGTCTAAATTAACTTTATTAAAACGACCGACTATTAGCACGAACATCTTTGGGTACATCGAGAGTATCATGAGAGTGTCTCTTGAGATTAACGAAGACTCTTGTTTATATAAAATGCGTACGTGACTAACTAACGGATCGTTGGAAGAAAGACTATAGAAAATTGACGTCTATTTTGAATATAATAATCGTAATAACGTCGCTAATAAGTAACGATAATCATAATGATTTTCTTGATGGTACTAATGAATTTGTATAATAAGTAATAATAGGCTAATTGTAGTTAAATAATGAAATATATACGAACTTAAAGAGTAAACGACGATATGTAATATCGATCTATAATATTAATAATAATAATAATAATGATATTAGAAACAACGAGAATGATGATAATAGTGAATTTATACTATACTCGAGAATTTCGTTTATAATTAAATAATCAATTATATACGAACTTAAAATTAACGTAGAATATCATGGATGGATAAAATCACAAACAAGGAGGTATTCAAAAGAATAGAAGAACAACCAGAGATAATAAACACGATTGAAAAGAGAAGAAATAGTACGATCGGTCATCAAGTCGGACATTGTAAATGGCTAGAAAACTTAATAGAAGGAAAAGCAAATGGAAAATTAAGAAGAGGAAGACGAAGAACCCGATTTATGGAGGCCATAGTAAAAGAACAAAATTATGTGAAGATAAAAGAATCTTGCCAGGAAATTATTTGTTTAGCTACATTGCCCACCAACCTAACGGTCAGGGAGCAATAATGATTATGATATACATATCGTTATCATGTACTCTAAAAGGATTAATGTTTATATTATATTAATAATTGGAAATGTACAATAATAATAATAATAATAATAATAATAATAGTAATAAATAATAATCAAATCAAATTTCTTTTATTTTTTTCTCGAATAATAGTTACGTATAAAATTATTAAGCTTTTTAACATTGGCCGCGTAATGTCAATTTACCAAATACAATAAAAATAACAATAATATTAATAACATCAACATAAGAATGAATAAACAACTCGATTAAATTAAAAAAAAAATTGCAAATAAAAAAATTCTTAATATAAATATATATATATATATTAATTTCGACTTAAAAAAAATGCACATATTAATTTAATTGATAAAAATATTACTGATCTATATTCTACATACACACATATTTGTATCACACACATACACGTATACAACGCTTTTTGTTATATGCTACCGAACGTGAAATGTACGACAAGTTATGTAACGTTTAAATCTGACATTTATGTACTTTCACACGTGCTAAGTATAAAATACCGGACATGGAAGTAGAGTAAAATATTCGTACGGCTAATACTTAACCGCGGTTAAGCCAACCCAGTTTCATTAAGTACGATTTTTGATTATTTTATTTATCCAACATGAACGATGTTAACAGTTTTGTTTATAGTTGAGATGATCACAATTTTTAGTTCCCGGGGGGTATAAATTATTGAATACAATAGCTTCTTTATAAATAACATTGAATCTCGTATTATTGAGGCGTGAAATCACCGCCTGAGGTACTCCCGCCGATCTAGTCTTTCCTACACCAATCGATATACCTAAATTTGTGATAATTTTTTAGTACAAAAGTCAGGCCGATTATCGACTCGATGCAAAATGATAATTAAACAATAACCGAATCGGGTTATACGAAATGAGGAAGATGTATAAATGTATACAAATTATCTAAATGTAAAATAAAAAAATAAAATAAAATACACCTAAGAAAATATTTAATTAACGTACGATATTGACATAAAATAGAAAAGTGAAAAACAGATTTCAGACAAAAATGATCTATTTTTTTTTCAGATTATACTTGCATCGACGAATTATTTCGTTAATTCCTTCACGCCCGCACATAGATCGCACAACCATAAACACATTTTTAAAAGGGGGAAAAAACGAAAAAAAAACGACTTAATAGCTCTGAAAAGATAATTACGGTATATCCAAAAGTTTACAATCATAGGTGTTAAATTCGGAAGAAATTATTTTTGTAAAAATAATTTTAATTGATAATATTGTAATATATAGTTTATGTAAGATATGGAAAATAGCAGTATATCCGAACGTATGCATTGGGTATGACGGGATGAAAATTGGTTTACAAATTTTCGTTACAATATAATCCCATTTCAATAACTACTATCGTAAATCATTGTTCTCGTCTCGCGATGTATGATGACAATTTTTTTTTTTTTTTAAAGTTTCATATTTTAAGAGAAATAACTTCAGTCGATAAGTTTTTACGGAAACTTTAAAGACGGTAACTCTTACGAGCTATTATTATTGTTATTATCATGAATATGCTTCGACATTTATGATAACAGATTATAGTAGAAAACGTTAAATTAATAAAATTTATTAGTAGGACGATTCCAAATTTTAAAAATTTGTATTTGAATAACGCAAATTGCCGGAATTACCGCATCCACATCGAACGGATATATCTTTAACTCATTCAATTTCTCGCCCAATCAGGCACACACTAACTTTGAAAAATAAAATATATAAAATGTTAATGTTGCGCTAAATAATTCGTCTGAATGTAGTAAGTTGAAAATTATTAATATATGTATATATATATATATAAAATAATATATTTTATATATTATATATATATTAATATATTTTATTTATTATAATAATATATATATATTATATATATATATATATATATATATATATATATATATATAATTTTGAATTTTTATATTAAATGTGAACGAAATTTGTAGTTATAATAAGTAATCACTATGCATAAGTGCCTACTTTATACCAGTGCCGGCTCGTGGTTAACAAATCCACTGCCCCTACCAAATATATACATACACAAAATATTTTTATTTCACACACAATCGCACAGTATAACAGTAATAATGTCAAAGTAAAACAAAGTGTAATACAAATACAAGAACCTTTTAAAACTGTAATCAGAAAAAAATAAAACCAAAACAAAAAAAAATTGTATCGCATTAAAACAAAATATTATAAAAAATTCATTTCCGCCTGAAAGTACAAAATATCAATTGCCGTATAAATAATAAAGCTTCAGCAGGGAAAAACATTCTATGTATATTAACATCGGTCAGTAATAATACAAACATAAACTGGACAGAGACGATGAAACAATTCTCGGAAAGAGATGAAATGTAAGTCGTAGACTCGTTCGTTTGTTGGCCGGTAGTATGCGTGCACAACCGCACCTGCCTGTTAAGAACGACACGATGAGAAAAACCTATTCTGCCGTGTCAAGTGTGTGTGTGTACTTCAAGGACTTTGATTACAAAACGATTGCAGCTAGTCAATATAGCGCTATGTAAACTTTAGACACATAGTAGCACTGCGAAATCTCTACATAAATATGTATACGACTTTGCAATGCCTTCTTCAGGTTGCATCAACCGTTCTAACTAGACATTTCAAAGCGCTTTTTAAAAAGATCGTTAACTTTCTATAATATATTCTACGAAAAATGTATAATTAAAATTTGCTTACTTTTTCTCCACAAAAATAATTAGCATTTTTAACTGTTTTATTATATCACCAATTTTTATGCATTTCCGGATATTTTCGGCGGTTGTTCAACCATGCAAACTTTATGTACGAGCCGTCACTGTTTTTTATACTAATACGTACGATGACCTGACAATTATTAATGTATAAAACAACAATCTAGCCCATACCATTTTAAAAGAGCCCTAAAACATTAACAATTACAACAATTACAAAACCAGTTTTTACCGGTGGAGTTAAAGATCGATGGCAGTGATCTTAAATGAATTCGTACATTGATTACAAAAACCATTTTGCTGGTTTATAATAGTAACATCTAACGTCTAACGAATCTATTTGGCGCAGTATATATAGTAGGCACAATTCTTCCACTCGGAATTACGTTTAATAAAGGTGATTTAACATATCGCGCACGAAAGCTCGAATTTGAAGTGGTTCATATATTTACCACCGTGTTCAAACAATTAAGATAATTAAATGTATAAGAAACACTGATATTTTCATAAAACTGTCGTTATTTATATATATATATATATATATATATATATATATATATATATATATATATATATATATATATATATATATATATATATATATATATATATATATACGTTGGATTTTAATTAAAGAACGGAACGGAATCTCGATTATTAATGAATATATTAAAATTAATAATCATTTCGACTTATCGAAAATTATCATCTAGGAAATTAATTACATCACCATGAGTTCCTGTAAAGAAAAACTGATATTAACCATATTCTTATTGTTCTTATTCGGAATTCTGAAAGTTCAATTACACTTTATACGACTGTTATTGCTGTTAGCTTTGGGCGTGTTAGGACTTTGGCTACTTCATCGATTAGCTCAAGATTGGAATAAAATCACGTCATCCAGTAGCAACCGGCTAACGGTTAATCCGTTAGCGGCTAGGCCGGTTTTATCGAATTTGTTAGGCGCAGCTTCGGGCGGATTTCGACTTTCCAAGAGATCGATACCTAATTCAAAATCGAAATTAGTACGTATTATTTCTGTTCGCTATTAACGCGATAGTGTAATTTCCGTAATTCTTAACTACATCGCTATTTCGCTTAGCTATTAGGAACGATTGTTTTACGATTATTATTTAAAACTTTGTTCGTATTATAACGTATCGCTTATTCAACGTAAGTCGTACATTCGAGTACGCGCCTGCCTCATTCAAGACAGCGCAAGTAATTACGTTCAAGAAGGCTGGCAAACCACCAGAAGAGGACGTAAAATCCTACCGTCCAATTATTGTCTTCGAAATTAAAACTTTATGATTAACGAATGTGTGACAGTTCGTAGAGCATGTAGGAACAACCAGCATTAAAGGAGGGACCGCAGTTGAACCTATTCTGCTCCGAGTATAGTCTACAGAAAGCAACAGGCGGAAATCTGCAACGTCATTTAGATCGTATTTGCTAAACGCTGGAAAATTAACTTCAATAAATCTAAATCGCAACAAGTTGAATTCGTTCAATCGCATCTATATTAGAGAGGCGAGCCTATTTTAGAAGCTACCTCGTATATCTCGTTATGCACCTGAATTCTTCCTCGTCTCACGCGGAAATCTCACGTAAGAACGCGCAGACAGATCAAGAAAACCGTATCCAGGGTACATTGGCTAATAGGAGACGACGATCAACTCTCAGTACCTATTGTAAACGGATGCTGTAGCTATAAATTATCAAGATGATACGGACGAATGGAAAGCTCTTTAGGGGGACTGTATAGTCCAATCGTCAGCTCATTCAAGCTCGACTAATTGCTCGAATTATTTTACGTGCCTATCGTTATTTTTCTAATGATGACATCCATCGTGATGTCGGAGTAAAATTCGTACGCCGTAGCCTTTGGAATTTTGGTCTTCCGCTATTGTCAGTTTATCTTTTTTAAATTCTGATCGCCGGCGAATTATTATGATTTCGTCTTTTTTTAGCTCGAATAAATGTTTGACTATCGCGAGTCTTCCTTTGAATTGAATGAAATACGTATAAACGTAGTTAAGAATAAAAAAATGTTTGTTCACGCAATCGTTAAAAATGTTTCTCGTACGATAAAAAAGAGAAATTCTCCGAAATATCAAAAATTACATATTATTACACCGGTATACGAAAACCTGAAGATAAATATCGAAAATTATAAAAAAGTAGTTATTCAAAAACGTTTGTATTCAAAAAATGATTTTTAAAAAAATTCGTTGAATTATTTACGAAAGTTATAAATTTTACTTTAAAAAAAAAAAAAAAAACGATATTTCAACATATACCGCGAAAATATTGAAAATAATTTGCTATTGTTGTAAATTTCGAACGCTGTAAAGTCTTCGATTATAATATTCTGTTAGAAAAGGCTGCGCGATTGTCGACTAAGAGAAAACGTATATAATAGCGATACGACTAATAACCGACTAATTCGGTTTTTCCGAAAGAGAACCAAATAAATCAGATGGCTCAGTAGCCGAAAAGCTTTGTGATCTTTTCAAATAAAATTTAGTCATTTCGACTACAATTTTCTCGTTGTTCTTTATTTCTTCAAGATCACTACATCGAATTGCTCGTTGAAATATATAAATTCTTATCATATCTTTGGTGCGCGTGCTAGTAGACGTGCGTTATTGTCCAATCATCAACATTTTATTTCATATATAATGCAATAACCTTATTACTTCAGTTTACTAGGTCGATGTCGAAGACCGAACTGAATCGATTTAATTTAAGAAACGTCATCCGTTACGACCAGCTCGGTTGTGCTCGTAAATTCGTTTGTTATTTAGCCGCCGTCGAATGTTTGAACAACGGATGCTCATCGTCCGGAGAATATGACGTCATTAGATTAATACGGTACGACAGAAACTTTTATATATAATATATACACTATTGAAAAACCGTTTGACACAACGTGGAATGAATTATTTATAAGTTAATTAAATATAATTTTCCTTCATATCTTGTATTTACTATGAAATCTTACTTAACGAATAGAAGGTATATACAGAGACATATGTATAATATAAATGTGGTTTATTGTAATGGAAATTTAATTTATTCATACGGTCGAGTACTAGTGCGGGGTGTAATTTTACAACTTTCTATTTCATCGCTTACTTTAAACTATTTGTATCATGGGCCTTCTTACCAAAATGTCAAACTTTTTTCCAAGCTTAAGCTTTAAATATTTATTTTTCCTTATTTGTACAAATATTGATTTCAAACACTCTGCATATTCTTTTATCTTGATCACTCTTTTTCTCTTTATAGATTATTATTATCATTCTAACTCACTCGTTACGAAGTATGGGTGTGCTCTTTCTAACGATATCACTTTCTGTTCAATAGTGAAATGTCTGAATCTTATATGCGATATTAATTCAATTATATAATTAGGTGTATAGCTGAAATGTGCACATTCGTACTGATCTGCTATGTTATTTCTTTCTTCTTTTGTGCAATTTCAGGCGGGTTAAACACTAGTTAATCTTTCAGCGCCATCGGTGAATTTTCTCCATTCAATCCTATTCATTATTCCTGCCAAGTCTTAGTTTTCCACGGATTGAAACCGTTTTGTTTTTTTGTTTTTTTTATATATAACACATTCTTAAATCTTCGTTTAGGTCTTCGGCAATATCTTTCACCGGTGTGTAATATATATCCATCTATTTATCTAACTATATAATTATTACTGCGATGTTAGATTAAATATTTTCGTATTTAACCGTCAGTTTCAACGTTATCTAATATTATGCTCGCATTATTGGTTTACGTTTTTTTTCTTCCGCGGACTAAAGAAAAGAATATATATATATATATATATATATATATATATATATATATATATATATATATATGTGTGTAAATCATCATCATTAAGTGCCGTGTCCGTATCGGAGGTAGGCGATTACTTACCTATACATATTTTGTTGTACACTGTAAACAAGGAAATCAATAATATGGCGCGTTAGCGTAGATAGACATACACATCAGGGAGAACTGATTGTAATCGCTTTGTTGTCACGTCACAATGCAGCCCTTCGTTGTTTCTATATTATTATTAGCGCGCATATGATGTTGTGCGGTTTGCCATTACCATCCAGGCGATAACATTAGGATTATTTATATTTTCTGATTATAATTTTTGCACCGCCGATCGTAGTATTCGAATTCGGTGTGTCTTCCGTATAAAAAGCTGTGCTCCTGCCGCTAGCTTATCCCGACGAAATAGATATATATATATATATATATATATAATAATATATTATATATATATATTTAATTGTTATTATTATTTCAGATCAATTACGGCAGATCAGTCAATCGATAAATTTTCCTACCAATTGAAGTCACCCTTAGACTTCGGCACAAAATATCGTAACACTACCGCCTGTAACGAATTATTCGAATATTGTCCATACACCGACATTCAATTGCACGAATTTTATACCGGTTTGAAATAGCGACTAATTTTAACAGAAAAGTTATCGGAAAAAAGAAATGATATATAAAAGCGCGTTCGAGCATGGTTTTTTTTTCGGGAGACCATAAATTGCGAATGAAAAATATTAATAAATTAATTACATATATAAAATAAAATCGATAATCGTTCATTTTGATAAAAAAATATGAAGATCAATATAATATTTCATTTAGTGAGCGAAAAAAAAAACACATTTTTCTTCGTAAAGTACAGAAGTCGTCGATAAATTTAGTAAAATAAAATTTTTATGTAAAAACCGTTCGTTCTATTTATTTAGCCGGTATGTATACGTAATCACGATATCGGACGTAAATAAACTGCATCGAAAACAGGTGTTTGATAATCTAAGATGTTCGCGCGTAACTCTTATTTTTGTATACTGCGATGCATTCAGTAGACACGGCAAATATCCAGTCAGTACGGGATATAATTTATTAAAACTCGAATTTTATACCGAGAACTAAGCTGGACACTCGCAGGTGAACAACACATCGCACGTATTAACGATGTGTAAATAATCCGGTTAAAGATGTACGATTTTCGGTTAAATATCGTACACACGAGAGATTGGTTTTTGTCCGGTCTTAGTTATTTTAGTTATCACGGCATTCTATAGCGAGAAGGAGCGCCTGTTTTTGTAGAACGTTATTTTCGGCATGAATCGATTACGACAGTGCTTAAGTATACGCGATTTTTTTCTTTTGTGAGGATATCTTAAGAGAACACGTGCACGAGATCAGGAAAAACTAAAAACTCAGATTCCTGAAGAAATTAAAAAAAATTCAGCCACCTACGGCCGGAAAAGTGTTCGAAAAGGGTTGACTTGAATGTATCATTGCAAATGGCGGGTGATCTAAACGATATTTTGCTTCACGAACAATTGTAAGCTAATCTCTCGGGTTTTTCCTATTTTTAAATAAAATTTCATTCGAAAATTACGCTCGAGTAGTTTTTGAATTATTTTCAAAAAACAACCAAACCGTCCGTCTTCTCTGGGTCACCACCACCAACACCACCATGTAGCTTCATTAGCTTGCTCTCTTGTTCGGTTGTAAGTCCGACAACGTCACCGATCCGAGCTTATTAAAATAACAACTTGTCTCATTCAATGATATTTCTACGTAAATATCGTCAGAAAACTAGTCGTGTGACGTAGTTTGTAGACCGACTAAGCCCTCCGTAGTGTTTTGAGCTAGGAGATAATTATAGTGTTAGCCGAAATTTACTATTTTGTTCGATGGCGTTTATACACGATAATATTTTTTCCTTTTATTTTATTTTTTCAATTGTACGTAGCGATCGTATTTATTTTAATACCGTACCCTTTTTTTCACGAGGTAAATTTAAAAAAAAACAATGGCTTCACAATTATTAAAAGATGACGATGATCCATTTACGTGCCGTATACGGCTACGAGGCCAGATGCACGGACACGGAAGCTATAGTTGTTGAAACATGATGCCGATTTCACGTAGGAACGCTATTGTCGGACCGGCTGAAAAAAATCGTTGTAATGCCGATGGAAGACCATTTCGAATACGTTCGTACTTTTGGCAGTGTAGCAGAAGGTGTTCTATTGTTAATTTAACATCGCTGCAGGAACAAATCGGTGGTGATTCTCTTCCGATTAAATGACTATGACAGTCGTATGTCGTAAGCAATATACAACGAATGACTATTTCTTCATGTCGTGTCAACGAAGAAGGAGATCACCATTAATTAGTATCAGGTTTGAATGAACGTAATTTGTTTGTAGTTGGTTAATATATTCCATTTCGCGCGAAGTTGTTCGTTTATTATGCTGCGGATATCTTTTGGATCTATTGGAAGATCAGGAGCAGGCCGCATATAAGCCGCCGCTTTAGCTGCTACGTCTGCTAGATCGTTCCCAGCAATACCGGTGTAACATGGAACCCATATAAATAATGGTTGAGGGGAAAGACCGGTAAATAGGATGCCGATTATTTCCTTTGGTCACTGGATGCTGATTTTTGCGCTTATAATTACCGATGCTGGTGATTGCTGAAAGAAAGTCGGTGACAATGAGAGGAGACGTCTTAGAATTTCTACAAACAGAATCTCGCATATAAATTACACAGCTAGTTTTATAGCATAAAGTTCAGCCGAGAGGATTGAAAAATGTGGAGGTAGTGGAAATCTGATTATTATTTCGTTTGAAGACGCTAACACACCAGAATTTGAACCATCTGTGAAAAGCAATTGGTGGGCGTTGTATTGATCTATTATATACTAGAAGGATTGTTGCGAAGATCTGTTTGGAGTAACGAAAGATTTACTTCCATATTCAGCGAAATACACGGCGGCAATGCAGGCATATAGTTCTGATAAAGAAGATGAACTTCTACTTCGATAGTTATAGACAAGTTGAATAATGTTTATGGTGACGGAAACGAACGTGAGGTGAATTAAATAACCATGCATCACCCTCGTATACATTATATAGAATTCGTCGAATAATGTTCGACAGCACAAATACGGGAATTGATGATCCGGAATAATATTATCCGATTCTAGGATAGGATTTAACCGCTTTAATATGATTTTTTCAGGCACTTTCGATAAGATAGGTAATAAGGAAATAGGTCTATGTGACCGAGTTCAGTAATTCGATTTAGGTATTTGCGCCAGTTTCCATGAGAGAAAAAAATATTGCAGGCGATAATAAATAGTATCGCTTTGTTTGGAAATTCTGATAATAATTTTCCGGCGATTAAATTGAAGCTCGGCTTTTTTTTATTATTTAATTTTTTGAATATACATTTTATTTCTCCCGGGGGCCTGGGCGCAATAGGGACTCGTTTGAAAAGGAGCACTTAAAAATGGTGATTATATCTTCGGAATTATCAGTTTCAGAATTTGGTTTAAAAACTTCAGAAGAATATTCGGCAAACACTTCGGCCTACTCTCAACTTCTAATGGATAGAAAAGGTTGTATTGGCCTATTATACGAGTTCATAAATAATTAAATATTTCTTTTATAATTATGTTAATTTCGTAATTTAGTTGCTTAGGCTTCATTGATACTAACTTGTAAATGTTATACCATATTCCAGCCAAAAGAAAACAACCTGAGCTTAAACTACGGACTATGACCTGGTTAATGGATTGGAATTCATTATTATCAGTTAAAAATAAACTATTAATATATAAAGTTATCGTGAAACCTGTATGGATATATGGGATTATCTGGAGAACAGCTAGCAACTCCAGGCTGGAAATAATCCAGCGTTTCTAGTCGAAGTGCAATACCGTTGGAGCGCCATGGTGTATTTGCAATACTGACCTGCACAAGGATCTCCAGATGCCTGTTGTAAAATAAACAGAATACACAGTAGTAGATATATGCAGCGACTTCATGTCAATCAACTGGCTGCCGGTCTTAAGAGTAATTCCACATGGTTCAAGCGTCTGAAAAGATACTGTCAAGTGGATTTGCAATATCTTCAATAAATTACGATTAGTATTAATAGCCGCTAATGGGCAGCTTTCTGTTGGAACACTTGTAAAATATCAGCGCTATTTATTGTTCTGTTCAGAGACTGATCGTACGTAAAAAAAAAAAAAATGTCATTTAACGTACGAAATAATTAATAAATTAATTTTATTCCTCTTCTGTTAAAAAAATAACCTGTTAAAACCTATTCTTTAAAAACTGAAGTAAGTCAAATTATAATTAAAGATACGGCCTTGATCAATAGCTTTTCTCTTCTTTAATTGATTTATTTTACGCCTATAATAAAATAAAGAAACATTATTTACAAAAGGAAAAGATTTGCTATCTATTGGTCCATATAAAATTCAGTGGAATTTAAAGAATATTTCTGAGATCACTACGCACCAATAAAGAATGTAATCACGGAATAAGTACGTCATGCAGTTTTGCGTCTTGCTGAATAAGGGACACTGAATATAATATTAGTTTTCTTTCCCTCTTATAGGTTACACGCATGTGCAAAATCTAATATGATGCAGTGATCAGAAAGAAATGTTAATCTAGCTGTATCATAGTACGCTGAATTAAATCAAATCACTGAGATGAATAAACTGTTCCTGAATTAATACATATATAATAGCATTTTATTAAATTAGTGTGTAATATAACGCAACTAAATTCATTAATACAAGCAACTAAATAGATTGACACACATACACACATCTTATACATATATATATATATTATATATGTATAACGATGAAAGATACCATGTAGCCCTACTTTTATCACTTTTAGTTAATATCTTATATGTGCCTAATTATGGTTTTGTGCCTACTTTTATTTAATTCTTTATTTAATGCGTGCCGCATCTGGTATTGTATGATTTATCTGGCATATATACTTGCGTCAAGCCTTTGTGCCAGTGTTATAATTGTCTATGTAAATGATACATTTGTGTCAACTTACTGCGAAAATTTGTATCTTCTAAATGGGGAGCACCCAATGGTTTTACGCACGTCAACCTTAGCGCTATGTTTCTCGGTTGCTGAGTACAGATGCCCTGTATGGGGAAAATCGGCACATACTAAAAAAGTTGACACCTCACTCAATGAAACGTGTCGAATAGTCACTGGATGCCTAAAACCTACTAAAGTGGACAAATTGTATCTTGCCTCTGGTGTAGTTCCCCCGGTATTCGCCGATCCATCGCTACTGATGCTAAAAGAACTAGACTAGAGACAGATTATAGACACCCAATGTTTAAGAAGAAGAACCACTGTATTTCTTATTATTAAGTTACATGCACATAAGCATATTAAATTTAAAAAAATGAACAATTTACCCGTACCGAATATAAAACAAAAATTCTTTCTAGACAAACAAAAAATAGAAAAACTTATATGATAGGCTTACAAATATCAAAAAATGTATAGATTACAGGAAAAATTTGTATAAAAAACCTGTTCCAATATATCAGAATAAAATTATAACTTACTCTATCACAATATAATATCTTAAAAATATCTTAGTCTATTTGCTGATACTAGAACTAGAATTTAATAGCCGGCTTACTATAAACAGATATGTTTTATACGTCTGTGCTTGTACCTATTATATCTGTGTCGCAGAGACTGGTAGTCGTAGTCTCCTATCGAATGTATTCGTACATTATCAGATGAACTGCAGTTGACGAAAAATTTGTTCGCTGTATTTTTAATGATTTCCTGTATGTAAGGAAACGTTAAAATATCATGTATAGATTTAATTTTAGTAAATCTTGGTTTATTCAAGATAATTCTTAAACAATGATTTTGTAGTCTTTGCATCTGATTTATACTGCTATTAGCTCCAGACCGGGCTCGCATATAATAATTTTGGTAGAATAACTTTTTTTTGTAAATGAGGAATTTGTTTTGCGCCGATAATGCAGACTTTTTGTTAAATATTGGAAATAGACAACCCAATTTGCGCATCGTTCTATTTACACAATCATTAATATGCCTCGTAAATGTAAGTCGTCTATCTATAGTTATGCCTAAATATCTTACATTTTCCTTCCAATCGAGGTAATTGTTTTTGACTCGAACGAAATGATTAAGTAGAGGCCTACGTCTAGTAAAAATGATTGATTCAGTTTTTTCATCATTTAATTTTCCATTTGTAGAAAAATGTTGATATTTTATCAATTGCACTTGTTAGTCTGTTACTGATTGTGTCAATTCTATAAGAGGATACCATTAAAGAAGTATCATCAGCATAAAGGTTTATGTCTACTCCCGGAATGGTTGGCAAGTCATTCAAATAGAGTATAAAAAGGAAAGGACCTAGGATGCTCCTTGAGGTACCCCAGCTTTAATAAATCTCATGTTAGATTTATGGTTTTTATTTTCACGTAAAACTTCCTGTTCATTAAGATTTAATAGTGAATACTAAATAAGGAGGAAATTCATATTTGATTAATTTATAGATAATTCCATCATGCCAGGTTGTGTCAAACGCTTTTTCAATGTCCATCAAGACTACTCCTGTATATGTTTAGTCAGAAGGCGGTTACATCACGTCTTAAATCCAGAAGAAGCTATCTACAGTGTTCAAGACGATTAGACGGACCACCGCTAAAAGTTTTTGCGCATAGAGAGATGGACAGAAAAAGCGGCGAACAGAAGTAAATTGAAAGAAGAACTGAACCAGGTGCGCCCCTTAAGTTAGCACAGATGGAAAACCTTAAAACGACTTCGCTCTGGTTGCGGCAGAACCTCAGTGAATTTATTATTTTTATTATCGTATCAATTACGCGCTTATTTAGAGATATCCTGCATTATAAATTTGCGTTCGACAGCCAGTCTTCTGCGCCTTCTTCTAGTGAATGTAGCCCAATCAGTCCTTTATTAAAGCTATTTACTTTACACGAATTGATAAAGTGTGACATCGTTTGGATCTCGCCACAGCTGCACAGCTCCGTTTCCGACAGTTTCCATTTGTTCATTAAATATTTGCAACGACCCTGGTTGGTTCTGACGCGATTTAAATTGCACCATGTTTTTCTGTTGAGACCAAATCCTGGCACCCTGCTAGCCGGATTTGATATTAATTGTCCGTTTGTTGGAGTCTGCTTAACCCATATTTCCTTCCATTTCGTAGCTGCGTCGTCATTGCTCTGTAGCTCGTTAGCCGTCAGCCATGCTGGTTTCCTGCTGCAGAGACGTGTAGGTGGGGGATCTTTGATAAATTTTTCTACGTCAGAGTGCATACTGTTGTATTTAGCCCATTCTCGTTTGAATGTTTCTTCTCTGCGGATGTGCAGTGGAAATATATTTGTCAGCACGGGAAGCCACATAGTAGGAGTAGATTTTAGCGTACCGGTTACTAAGCGTAGTGCTACGTTCAGTTGTGTATCGATCTTCTTAGCATGCGAGCTGGCCATCCAAACGGGGCAGCAATATTCTGCAGCTGAAAACACTAGTGCCAGTGTAGCAGTCCTAATGAGTTTTGTCTCTGCTCCCCAAGCTGTACCTGCAAGGCGAGCGATAAAGTTTACTCTTGTCTTCACTTTTTGAGCTGTTTTTTCGGAGTTCTCTTTGTATGTGAGAGTTCGATCAAGAACGACGCCTAGATATTTTGGCGTTGGGTTAAAAGGTAAATCTTTACCGTTGAGTTTAACATGTATTTTAGCTTTTGTCATTTGTGAGTTGAGGTGAAACACCGAAGTTTCTGTTTTTACCGGGTTTAACCTGACATTTAGCACAGTATTCATTCAAGCTGTGTAAATCTTTTGTGAGTACGTCCTCGCCATTTTTTAAGTGCTTGCTTTGAGTTGCAAGTACAGTGTCGTCTGCATATTGGAAATTCTCCGCTTGGAGGACCGGTATATCATGTATGTATAAGTTAAATAAAATTGGCGCCAACACTGAGCTTGTAGAAGGCCATTATTTATGGTGCGCCACCGGCTATGGTCTGCTCTCGTATATACCGCGAATCTTCTTTCAGCCAACATATTTCCAAGTAGAGTCACGATTTTACGACTAGGAACTGCCTGGGCTATTTTTACGAGCAAGCCATCGCGCCAGACTGTGTCGTAGGCAGTAGTAAGATCGATAAAGACTGCTGATGTCTTCAAGCATTTTTGGAAACCAGATTCGATGTACGAAGTTAAAGCCATGACCTGATCGCAGCATGATCTTCCTGGACGAAATCCTGTTTGAAATTGTGGAAGTACTTTATCTATTAAAGGGGGGATTCTTTGATGTATTAGTCGTTCGAGTAGCTTGTACATTGTACTTAGTAGCGATATTGGTCTATAGTCTGCTGGATCTGTCCCTTTCTTGCCAGGCTTCTTGATGGCGATAACCTTAGATTTTTTGAAGATCGCAGGCAGTTGGCCAGTCTCGAGTATTTGGTTAAACAGTTTTAGTACGAACGTCCGAGTGAAATGTTGAATAAATTCCGGATATATATTGTCCAGTCGTGCGGATTTTCTATTTCTGATTGATTTAATCGCGCTTATTAATTCGGACGTATCGAACGGACTTGATGATACATCGTTCTGTAATTCGTTTTTCGTTTTTCCTAGCTTGCGTTTTATTTCTAACGACACTTGTTTATCGGATTTAACTTTGCTTATTTTTAGGCGTCTTTCTGTTATTTTGTCTGGTTTGATTTTGTCCTTTTATCGATTTCCGCACTGTCTGTGCCAAGTCTTCTCAGTAGCTGCCACGCTTTCCTGCTCGAATGCGTGAAATTTAGGGCTTTAACTGTAGCTACCCATTTCTTGTGACGTTGACTATTCAGTTGGTGCATAAGTTCGCTTGCGATATCTAGATTTCCTGTCTTTTCGAAATTGTTATATAGGTCTTCACATAACTTGTTCCAGCCTGGAACGTACTTCTTTCTGAAACCTCTTGGAATATTTTTCTTGGCACACCGAATTACGGTTTTTGTAAACTGGCCGTAATTTGTTACTTCTGGTTTAATGTGTATTATCTCCTTCTCTAGCTCATCGGAGAAGTTTTCCCAGTTAGCTTTAGCAAAATTCCATCTTGGTTTATTTATTCAAATGGGGCCTGGCTGAAAATGATAAATGCAAGTGTGAGTGTGGAGAAGGGCAGAGCCATGTAAACTTGTTCCGGTGTAACTTTTATGGGAAAGTACCGTTGGAGCACATAGCTAAATTACGAAGCATTCAAATGGTCGATACATGGATTAATATTGTATAAACTTGACTAGCAATAACTATTTTACTCATTATATTATATTATATTTAATTTTAATATTATATTTAATTTTAATATTATATATTGGTCTTCATGTGTCTCGTAATAATAATAATAATAATAATAATAATAATAATAATAATAATAATAATAATAATAATAATAATAATAATACATTTGTGTAATGTTAAGCCTTTTGGGTTCATTTTATTATGCGCCTACATGATCTGTGAAGTTCCACAAGTACCATTAAGTAGACAATTCATAATAATATAAGTAGGTTTATATTATTATAAATTGTCTACTTAATGATATTTGTGTAACATCTCAGATCATGCAGGCGCATAATAAAACGATGCAAAACACCATGTAGCTCTTACTTTTATCACTTTTAGTTAATCTCTTACATATATAAATGATGCATTTGTGTAACGTGAAGCCTTTTGTGCTCGTTTTATTATGCGCCTGCATGATCTGGCATGTTGCACCGAAATGTAACATATTACGTCATTCATCAAACATTATCATGAAAACTATTTTATTTCAATTTTCAAACAATCGTTATCTATAAATTTTAATTATTACGTGCAAAGATTTTTATTGTTTTTTCAATTTGTTCATCAACAAATTCAAACATTGCGACCTATAAATGTAAGGAATAAAATGAAAATTAATTTAAAACAGATACTTGAATAAATGTTAAATGGAAACCACATTCTTTTAAAAATTCATTATGGAGCATAAATTTATATATGTATATATGTTTTATATATATATATATATATATATATATGTGTATGTATATATTTCTCCTGTTTGTAAGTTATCACGCAATAAATCGAAATGAATTATCAATTTTTTTTTTATCTGTACACGACACATTCAAAATAAATTGACTCGATCAAATAATTTCGGCATCATAGTTTTTCGAACCTGTATCAAAATTCAAAATTTCAACGTATTTGTCATCGCTATCTACATAAATTATATTAAACGCTAGATTCTCATTATATACTAAAGATCGCGTTCGTATTACGTTTTATAAACTCGGGTTTGGTTGATGCTGAAAATGTAACTGTAAAAATTGAACGCGGACTCTTCCATTTTAACAACCGAGTTATTTCCTATCGATAAAGCTTGTGAGATTATCTTCTTAATGTGCTCGGTGGTGTGGAAAAATATAGTCTTAGTTCTCTTATGGCTATACAGAATTTTCCATTTAAGTAAACTTCGCATTATACAATATTAAATGTAATAGAAAAATTGCTTGAAATTTATACGACTACGCGGTATATGTTAGAATTTTGTTAGATTCCCGGTCATTTCAGATTTAAACTTAATGAGGCTGCTGACGTTGCTGCCCTAAACAGACTTTCTCGTCAGGCAATTCCTTTTCATTTACCTCCCGTCATCTAATTTATGCAAAAAATTTAGCACCACCATCGAGATTCTTGGAATTAATATTGGATATCTACAAAAAAAAAAGAACAAAAAAAAACAAGGGTAAATATTTTATTCATTGAAAAATTGAAGGAAATAAAAGTGGAGCAAGATGATTTGGTAATTAGTTTTGATGTAGTTTCCTTGTTCACAAATGTCCCAATATCAGAAACTACAGAAATCATAAAAAAGAAAGGCATTTCAGGTGAAATTTTAGAATTTATGAAAACAGTAACTGCTGATAATGTGTTCTCGTTGGATGGAATATTTTACAAACAAATAGAAGGTATGACAATGGGATCAAGACTAGCTCCGATATTTGCTAACATTTATATGGAAGAAATTGATAAATTTGTGCTTAATAACTGGAATCCCAAGTGTGGGTTCAGATATGTGGATGACACATTTGTAGTATGGTAACATGGGCGTAAGAAATTAGAAGAATTTCAATCAAGTCTAAATAATATGTATCCTAATATCAAGTTTACCATGAAAGAGGAGAAAAATTGTTTTACCTTTTTTAGATGTTCTAGTAAAAAGAAACATAGATGGCACATGGTCAACTAGTGTATATCGAAAAAGTACACACACTGGATTATACATACATAAAAATTCACACCACAACCCTAGTCAAAAATTGGGTGTTTTTAAAACTTTAACAGTAAGAGCCCAGCGTTTATGTGACAGCAGTAGTATTAAGAATGCACTAGTTAATCTTAAGAAGACTATGATCAACAATGGGTACAGAATAAAACAGTCCAAGAGATATATTAATAAATTCAGTACTACATCTAGAAAAAAACAGGTGGAAAACAAATATGAATATAGGGCAAGCATAAAGTTACCATATATTATGGGAACAACAGATAGGATTGCCAGGGTGTTGCGAAAAAACAGTATAAGAACAGTATTTGATACCTATAAAAAGATAAAGAACCTGTTAAATAATAATAAAGATAAAATTCCCGATGGTCATACTGCCGGCGTGTATAAAATTCCTTGTTCGTGTGGGAAATACTACATGGAAAGTCTATTAATACATGCATTAAAGAGTATGTTGCAGATTGTAAATATAAACGAGTAGGTAAATCAGCAGTAGCAGAACATCTAATTACAGTGGGTCACTCTATAGACTTCAAGGAGAGGAAGGTATTGGTAAAGGAGCAAAAATATGGGAAGCGAATTGTCCGAGAGGCTATTGAAATAGAGAAGCATAATAATTTCAACAGAGAAGATAGATTCCGGCTACCTGATGCTTGGAAACCAGTATTATTAAACAATAGAGAAAAATTAAAATATCCTACTGAAGTGGCCAACCAAGCATTGATTACAGAAGAACCAACCAATCACAATACAGGAATATCAGGTGATGAATCAGCCGATGGTAGGACCAATCATAGCCCTGAACATATAATGACTACTGAAAAATCATCAAATCACAATACAGGAATATCAACTGATAGTAGGACCAATCATAGCCCCGGAAATATAATGACTACAGAAGAATTGACAAATCACCATGCAGTAATATCAGGTGATGTATCAGCTGACGGTAGGACCAATCACAGCTCTGGAAATATTAAGTTCCGATTGAGAAGTACCTATAAAAGGAAATAACTCAAGGGACTGTGGTTTAGTTCGTTTCTGATGATGAGTGGTGTAAGTCCATTCGAAACGTTAAATTTTTTGAATAATCAGGACGTGGTTTTCAACGAAAATAATTCTAGACGAAAAGAATAACATTATATTATATATACATATAATATATATATATATATATATATATATATATATATTCTTTCCTAGCGTCTTCCTCGCAGGTGGTCCGTTTGATAGCACGTTCTTCTCCATTTCTTGCTATCCTTGACGCCACCCTATATTGGCACCGACATCTACCATGTCGTTGTTGACAGTGTCTATCAGCCGTCTTTTTGGTCGGCCTCATGGCTAATATCCTCCAGGGTCGTATTCCATTAACATATTTACTGAGCTGCTGTCAGCTTTTCTCATGATATGACCATACCATCGGACTCGCGCTTCCCGTAATTTCGACTATATAGGTGCAACGCCTATATGTCATCATTTTTAACGTTGTCAAAGCATCGTGTGGCTAAGTGACCAGCATAGCGTTTTCATTTCAGCCACGTGGAGCTTTTGTCCCGTCGGCCAGCATTCAGCCTCATATAACATTGCACGTCTAATAACCGTTTTGTAAATCTTCCCTTTGAAATGTATCGGAATACTTTATTTTTTAAACGTCCGCTTGATAATGGCCTAATAGCCGAAAAGGTTTTCGTTTTATTTTTTTATACATACGAATTTAGTGATTTTAACTAATTTGTTGTCGTTTATTATTTAAAAATCACTACAAATACGCGTAATACACACACATACATATATGAGTACGTACGCATACATATATGTGTATGAATTATATAATAGTAATTTCGGCAATCGAACTTTGGAGAAAAATCTTGTATTCCGTCCAAAAAATGCGAACGAAGTCCATTAGAAAGGCAGAACAACCAACGGACAATAGCTTGTGAAATAAAATTTCGATTACAATAAAAAAAAACGATTCGAGAGATAGTGAGAGAGTAATAGACTAATAGCTGGTGACTGAGTTAGTGGGGAGGTGAGTGAGAGAGGAAAAGAGAACATACAAGTTTATGATGTATATGTATAATATGTATATGCGTATATATATATATATATATATATATATATATATACTTTTGTATGTGTATGTGTGTGTGGTTGTGTATTCTTGTTTTGTTATTTATCCTTGTGTAATAACGACGCTTTGGCAAAAAAAAAATCGAAACAATGACTTTTTTCTGCCGTTAATCGTTAGGTATCCTTGAACTTTCGCGTACGTAAAAGTTGCGCCGCGGCCATTTTAGAAAGGTCATTTTTCCTTTCCTTATTATTATTATTTTCATCGCATTTCGTGTTCGGAATCGAAGAAAGGCCAAAAGAATCTGACGGAAGGGCAATGCGGGCTAGGGCCAGTGTTCGTGCGTTCTCAAAAGTAGGGCATCCGCATTATATCCGAGTCACCAGTATGGCGCCGCTGGCTCTTTAAAGTGGCGATACGACTACTCGGACCGCCGAATGTTCAGAAAATACGATTTATATTCCGTTACGCGTCGCGGTTTTCTCGTTAATTTTCCCGCTATTTCTCTAGCAGCGTTAGAAGCAACTATAAATAACAGTTTATCAAAAACCCTATATCCAGACACACGCACTCACATTTGTATATATATATATACATATATATGTATGTGTGTGCGCATATATAAATAAATATTTCATTAAACACGCGTGATGCGTCATCGTGCGTATTTATATGCACGCATATATATATATATATATATATATATATATATATATATATATATATATACATGTATACATTATATTATTATTATTATTATAAAATTAAATTGTGGCGTGTACAGCAGCTAAGGCTAGATGCACGGTAAAAAAGAGGATTAGAATGAAGAATAGAGACCGGACCGGTGAAGGAAAGTAATCAGGTTCGACAGTGAAACGAGGTCGTCTTTGAAGAGGTGATGAAGCGTAGAAGGAATATTAAGAGACGATCTAAGCGAGGAGGATGAGAGAACGTCAACTAGAATATGGGAAATAGAGATGATATAACGTCATAGCCGGGACACGGTAGAGTCAAAGTTTTATTTGAGACACGTATGGCCCAGTCGTAATCCGTTGATGACGACATCGTCTCTGCGACTTGGAAGCGAAATTATCCAAGGATCGATCGAATGTTTGATTTGCCGTAGTTTGTTGCGAAGTTAGCTCCTCTGTCATAATGCAAGAAGCTTGTTTACGACGCATTTTTTAAGGTCAGACGCTGGAACTGGAACATCCGGGACCGGCAAAAAAGTAACAGCTTCCCGGGTTCCTTTATTAAATAGTTCATTCCAGTGAACTCCAGCATAAGCTGGGATCCACAGCAATGTCGTTTTTCGAATCAACCCCGCCAGTAACAGCTTAATCAATATTTTGGCTATGTCGCGCTGATCACGGTTATCGCAGAGAATACGGAGTGCTGGAAGAAAGTCAGAACATATAGTTTTGAAAGCTGATCAGCATCGTGGGATTCCATAGCGAGATAAATCGCGTATCAGCTGAAATGACGGAGAATGTCTGCGATAGCGAATATTAAATGATCATTGCTCTATCTTTGAAAACTGAGTAGCCGATAAATCCGTTGAACACAGATACGTCTCTGTAGAACACGGTAGATTCATATGTACGTGACATAATTTCTTGCTTGATTTCTTCGTTGGGCACAGGATATAGTTTGCGGATTGCGAGATCCAACCGAACCGGATTGTATTCTCAGGGAGGCAACATTGCGCTGTTATCAGTGATTGACTGCGAATTTTGGGAAAGTTATTGCTGTTAAAATGTTGCCAAAAAGGGCCGGAACTAATTGTTCTAATTTCAAAGAAACCGGATTAGAAGTTGAAAATAGTTCAGGAATCAAAAAGCAGGAATCTTTAGACTGCACTACAAAATTGGTGTTATAAGAAATGATTGCCGTATGAGGCGAAAACGCTTACGGGGCGAAATATTGATGGCATACACATATACGTATGTATATGTATATATATATATATATATATATATATATATATATATATATTATATATACAAAATATGTTTGTGTTTATGCGCTTCTACAATACGCGTATACACATATGTATACTTACATGTATATATATATTTTTTTTCCGAAGAAGGTCTTAGTAGTGGCCAGTCATACTGTTTCTTCGATTTTTTATTACCGACATTAATCTCGTTTCATCTTCTACTCTTCGAAGTACGTATTTTTTTTTTTTTTTTATTTTCCCCGTCCGATATATTTCCAACATTTTTCTGTAGCATCATAATTCAAAAGTTTGCAGTTTTGACTGTCTTTTTTTTTTCTTCAAGATAGTCCAAGTTTTTATAATGTCATGCAATCAGAACGTGAATTTTGGTAAATAGTTTTCTTGCGTGTAATGAAATATTTTTAGAAGTAAAGTCTTCTTTTTATTAAATGTTTTTTGTTCGCTTGTGGAATTCCTTTTTCTAATTTGTTTTCGCTCCTTCCATCTGTTACAATTATACTTCCTAAGTAACAAAATTCCTGTACTTGCGCCAATCTTTGTCTAGAAATATATATATATATATATATATATATATTTAATCTCATTAATATTTACTGCAAGCTGACCAACAAGACGATTTAACGGTATAATAAAACGAATGGTATACACACGCGGTAACAACGACCTTAGATTCGGTCCAGGAGTTTAGTACGTCTTAAGCGTCTTAACAGCCCTGATACAAGTGTATTTGGATCATAATCCAACCGTGTAATATGGCTCTGTTCATATCGTTTAACGATCTCGTATACATAAGGAATGTTTAGATCATGGTGACTGAACTGGTTCGCTACATACCAGGGCGCATTTGTTATCAGTCGAAGAATTTTATTCCGGGCACTCTGTATAGTTCTTAAATTTGTCGGTTTTGCACAGCCCCACAGCTGAACCTCGTACGTCCGGACAGGTCTTAAGATTGCAGTATAGATAAAACGTTTGTCGTCAATAGACAGCACGATATGTCTGTCCATTAACCAGATCAGTTAATACGTGCATCTAGTTCATTCCTGTTCATTCGAATACGATTTCGACATGTTAGTCGGCTATCCGGATGTGTAAGCCCAGATATTTCACTACTGCGTTATCGATTTTAACCGGAGGGGAAACTGTATGTTTACAGATTTGTTTTCATTGACTTTTACGTTTCATTTGTTAAGCCAGTTTTCAACTTCTAGAAATATATTCGTATACCTTTTATATCATTTATTTTCCGTCTTGGTTTATTTACATTTATTTTCATTTTACATTTTTCAATTAGTAGCTCATTCAAGTCGTTAATTTAATTTGTTGTAATTTTGCTTCGATCCCTGCTATTAATGCTATATCATCTGCGTACCGTAGTATTCGGTTGTACCATTGATTGTTAATGTTGGTACTGGTTTTTCTATTTTCTTGAAATATTTTCATTGCTGCTTCTTTATATATATATATATATATATATATATATATATATATATATATATATACATATATATATATATATATTGAAAAGAATTGGTGACAGCAGTATTCTTGTCTAACTTCGTCTATCTCTGTAATCTATGTGCGAGTTTTTAAACATCTTAAATAGTATATTCCAATTTACATTGCCACAGACGTGCTTTCAACAGTATCCATAAAAGCTGTATATACTGTTTTGTTTATCTTCATAATGACATTACGAGACTTCTCGCGCGACTTTATCTCTTACGAATCGAAATTGGATCTTATTTTGTATACGTCTGTAAGCAATTCCGGTTAAAATTATATTATATAGTTAGAAAGATACGGTTTGAGCATATATATAATATTGCATACGTGTATTCATCTTTTATTATACGTACGTATATTTATAAACGTATTCATATATCTACACGGTTGCCAAGGAGATTTGAATATACAAAATTATATCCTATCAATCTGGCGAGAGTACACCGTACCCCGCTGGCGACGATGTAGTTAATTACACCGGGATTATAGATTGCGAAAATTGGACGTAGGTAAATTTGCATCTCGCTTGTCACTATCGGTAATTAATAATGTCGTTAGCCGTGTATATGAATTAGTTCGCGTTCCCCCCTCCCCCCGAAATGATGTCCCTAGAAAATATAACCGTTAATATCGAAAGTGATAATTGTTTTAACGAAATTTCAAAGAAACCTTTATACGATAGAGTTTAAACTACGAGCTATATATTAAGCTGATATAAATCATATAAATACGTACATACATATGTTCAGTGTCACGTACAACGAATTAAAAATTATAAAATTACAAATTTGAATAGTTAGAAACGTGCAAATTTAATTACGTTAAATAAGACGAGTGAAGATTTTTAGAAAAAATTAACCGCTACAGACTGATTTATCTATTAAATGTACTAAGTGCAAAGCGTATGAAAAAATTATAAGTTCTTTAACGATGAAATTGTCAAATCGGTGCATCATTGGATCCGTACGAATACGTCTTTAGAAAATATTTTTCTACCGAACTTTCAGTTCACGAAACGATAATTTACTTTCTAAAATGAAACGAAGAAATATTAATGTCCTTCGATATCGAAGGCGCTCTTCTAATAATGGCAATCATCGCCAAATGATAATCGATACCTTAATTTCGAATAGTTTTAAAACATGCTAAATTTAATTTATAATTATTTATATCTATCTCCATGATGACGCTATCACTGTTGAAAGCAATCACGGTGTATCACAAGGGTCTGTCTTCAGTTCTATGTAACGTACTACTATATTTAATAATTCGTCGTAACAGCTGCAATTTATATCGCAACGTCAGATTGTACAGTTACCCTGATGATTTATTACTTATTTATAATTATGTCCGGCAAAGTTGATACTTCCGCTCATGTTGACAGATAGTTAATAAGCTTTGTTTAATAGTTGATTCTTTAAACTTAAAATTTAAAATTAACATATCGTATGCAATAGTCACAATTCGTTGTTCTACATACGGGCAAATGATATATAATATAATATTAAGCTTAATATATTCAACTTTATCCCTGTCTATTAAGTATCTGGGTTTTGTTTTAGACAATAAATTAACCTTCTCCAAGCATATTACAAATGATCTGGTTAATAAACATTATTATATTTTTAAATTTCTCGGGGCAAAATTATAGGGTTTAAATTACAAAGATATAATTTTAACGAAGGACTAGTACAGTCACTATATTCATATGACGCTAGTACATTATTACCCTATTTATACAACCGATATAAAATTAAACACACAGTTCCGCAGAACAAAAATCTAATAATAGTAATAATTCAAATTCAAATTCAAATTTATTTATTTAGTAACAGATAGAATGGAAAAAAAAAGTAATAATAGTAATAATAATAATTTGGAATTAGCATAGGCCACAATTCAAGATTCCAACTGAAATTAGAAGTCCCAGAGTTTGAAATCAACCGCTCCTAACACGGAGAACAGACGTTGACTAGAAAACCGCTTTAACGCGTGGAGAACAGACGTTTCTGATGTAAATAAAAAAAAAATTCAATATAACATCAAAATTGAGACATTGTAACGCGGTAATTAAATCGGAAGGACTATATGCGTCGAAATGTTTAGCAATGAATATAAGTAAATAAATGGAACCAATTAAAATGAAGGAAAGGAAAATCAAAATTCTGGGACCGAGATACGATCGGGAAATGTTGAAAAAAATGAGTAACAATAGGAATATATATGGGCATATTGAAGATATAATAATCACGAAGAAAAAAAGTAGATTAAGCTATTCACTTAAAAAGAATGCAGATGAAATAACAAGGAGAATTTTCGAACAGATAAAAACCCTAGAACGCAAATTTCCCGGTTGCGGGAAGTTAAGAAAGATCTGAAGCAAATTAACGTCGCGGAAGAAGACACTACGAATAAGAGCAGGTTTAGAAGCATTTAGAGAGCTTTGAAGAAAAAGTGCGAAGAAGAAAACTGTCATTTAATGGACAGATGAAAAGAAAGCAAAAACACAGCGAAGTAATGAAATGTTGAATTGAAAGGAACAGGAACAAATAGCCATCATGAAGATATTTTACGTGGTCCATACTTGTCTAATTCGAAGAAAGAATAATAATATATTTTTGCATCGTGAAAATTACTTTAAAATTAGTGTTGAGCTACCAGTTCATAATGTACACTGAGATTGTAAGTCCCATGACTTCCTAACCGCTCCTATCACGAAGAACAGATGCTGACCAGCTAGTCGCTCCGCTGGAGACGTACGTTTTTGGATTTAAGTTTTGTTTTTTTGTCAGAATCCCTTAGCCTTTGCGTAAAAACTCTGACCGCAGGGCAGCGATTTGTTACTGAGAAGGTAACGATTAAAGGTTTTTACGTCGATCTAAACCCGCCGAGAGAGAAGACAATCATAGAATGTGTGCAGAATTTTTCGTAGACAGTTCCTCAAGTTGTCCATCTGCATCCTCGTGTCTCCTTGTCCTGTGTCTTGACGCGTCAGAAGGTCTTACAATGAATTCGGTAAACAGTATTAATACGATCGAAAAGAAAGCAAAAAAGATAATCAGAAAAATCCTCGCACCTAGAAGAGATGAAAATGTCACGTGCAAATTAAGAACAAATAAGCAAATAAGTATGTGAAATAGTCGGGAAAAACCCACATACCATATGCGTAAAAGAAGGGTCGGATTTTACAGTTATCTTAAAAGAATGGAGAGTTTGAGAATTATCAAAAAAAAAAAATATTCAATTTTTTTGATAAAAATCAGAATACAAGAATAAGGCGGTTTGTATAAAAAGGACTTAGAACGAAATGAAGATAGACGAAGAGTCGACGACTATTTAGAAAGAAAATTGAAAATTTCGAAAGTTTCAAAGAAAAACCGACGAAAAAAAAATGACGCAATATGGACGGATACATCGGCAGAGGACGAAGAAGAATTGACTGGAGAGAAAGACGATAAATCGTGCATAAATTATGGTCTAATTCGAAAGAAGGAAAAACATAATAATAAATAGAATACGACTGCGACGGTTTCAAGAAATTACGAAAGATATGTAACAGATGAAGATTTTAAACGTAGATTTTTCAGTAAAAAACCAACTCGGGGGGAAACTAAAGAATTTCACAATTTTCGAGAAAATATTTTTAGAACGAACAACACAATGGTTTTGTTGAACAAATATCGTACGTTAAAGATGAAAAATTTCTGGAAGAATAAAAGGACAAAATCGGTGAACCGGAAAAATTAAATCGAAAAGAAAAATCTCGCGCTAAATGAAGTGAACAAAGAGAAAAAAGTTGCACAGTGATAAAATGAAGGAATTATAGAAGAAGAAAGAAAAATGTCAACTATTGATCGCGTTGTTCAAATCCTCGTTGGCTGAAATCGAAAAAGAAAAACCAACACGTTATTATCATCATTATTAAAATTAACCCCAATTCGTGTTTTAGCAGCGGGGTTAATATATTTTTGAAAAAATTTATAATAACTTTTAGGACTAATAAAAACTAGAAAGTATGGAATAGCTCTGAATAGTGAAAAAATATATATTAAAATATTTTCAGGGGGAGTGATATAGAAAAGATAGTCCTATCAGCCATTAATTTGCATGCGTGTGTGCATTCCGTCTGCGAAGAGTGTGTTGTAACAGTTGCTCGAAGCTTATTTAACTTAGTGCACGTGGATATTTGCTTATTTAGTATAATGTAATTTTTTTCTTACTCCTTTTTCGTTTCCATTTTCGCTTCTCCTTCGAAAAACGGCTATCTGTGGTCTCGTTTTACGAGATACTTTCATAATAAGATGCGACTCGAAAATTTACGAAAACCCTTTCAGTCACAACGTCCACTATATGGGACATATTTTTTTTTCTCCAAAAATTTTTGCACGCAATCTCTCTGAATAAACAATAAGCGGCAGTGTTAAGGGGTAAAATAAGTATGGAATGCTTCCCAGCGGTCGCGATTCCTTGTTGTTGGTGAGGTATTAAACAATTATACAATTATACAATTATATTTGACCGATTCAGCCGTTTGAACCGGATACCGTCTTCGATGAGACTGTGTGCGCCAACTGATTACAGTGATTTCGTAATCGTTCTATATATCGTGTGTTGGCTACCTCGATCTCTTCTTTTACAGTAGGTATTCGCAGATTTTTATATATATATCATCATACACATACCGTGACGCATATCGTTCGTAGAATTTTGGATTGCGTTCATCGGATGATCGCTATATTGGACTTGGTTCCCCGCAGTGAGATTCGGTATACGACCATATAGGCTTCAGCATTGTGTTATAAAGCGGTATACTTTATTATCAACGGATAGGACTGAATTCTTTCCGATTATCCGATACATTTTACTTAGCAATCTATGCGTTTTCTCCGTTGATCATTCGTCGAGGTGAGAGGATAATATCGCGGTATCGTCTACGAACATTGCTGTAGTCGTGTTCGCATTAAGCGGAAAGTCGTAGGTGTATATACAGCGTGGGTCCAAGCACACTGCTCTGTGGGATTCGTTGAAATTTATCTTAAAAAATCTTTCTTGGAGGTAAGATTTGATTAGTAGATAGTATATTGGTAGGGTAGTTGTTGCTTTATTTTGAATAACAGCCCATTGTGCCGCACTTTATCGAATACTTTTTCGATGTCTCGGAACACTGCAGCGCAATACTTTTTTTCTTCAAAACTTCGATTTACTACATCGACAACTCTATGTATTTGTTCTGCGGTGCTATGCGTTGCTCCCTGAAGCCAAATTGGTAATCCGGTATGATTTTATTTTGGGCTAATAGAGGTTTTAATCTGTTCAGTAGTAATTTTTCAAACAGCTTCGATCAGACCGGAAGTAAACTTATTGGCCTGTAAGAGGCTAAATGCTCAGGAGGTTTCCTTGATTTTTGTATGGGTATTATAGTGGCAAATTTCGATTGTATCGGGAAGTATCCGGTTCTAATAATTGCGTTGTATATTAGTGTTAGCAAAGTTATTGCTTTTCGTGGAATTTCTTTATTAGTTTACGGGGTAATTAAATCATAACCGGTAGCTTTTTTTCGGGTTTAGATGCTTTTCTATACACTTGTTTACTTCCATAGGTGATACTGGTTTTATCGGAAATGATATTTGATTTGGAGCTTGCAGATAACTTTCTACTTCTGCATCTGAGGTTCTGTCGACGCAGATTTCCGTAGGACGAAACACCTCTGTTAGGTATTCGGCGTATAGCCTTTTCCTCGTCGTTTCTTATCCACCGATTGCTTTTCTTTATAGGTGATCGATACGATTGATTATCTTTCTTCACGGTTCGTACAGCCAGTAATTAGTAGCTTCGGTTGGTGTTAATGTACTAACGTAGTTCTTGAAGGCAGCATTTTTCATTTCATTAATTTTATTTTTCAGCTCTCTGCACACTCTGTTGAATTTCGTTTTGTCAGCTGGATTTCTTGTGTTCTGCCATACGCGTCTTAATCATCTTTTCTCTCGAATCATGTCCTTTATTATTTTTGGGTGATTTTGAATGTTAGAATTACGAGTTCTCCCACTGTAATTTTCGGTGTTGCTAAATGGGCCGCTTCTTGAATGTATTCGGTGAGGTTTTCTATACTAGTTTCTATATCCTCCGCAGTTTTCAATGGAACGTTGAGATTTATTTTATTTTCAAGTAACAGGTGGAAGATGTCCCAGTTAGTTTTACTGTTATACAGTTTTAGTTTTTTTCCTTGAATCCATGAGAGTACTACTGATATTTAGAATTACTGATGAGTGATCTGAAGTACCGTCACATGATGATTCAACAGACATTCGATAGGTACTGATTTCGTTTCAAATAAAAAAAAAAGTCTAATAAGTCAGGTATTTTCCCCCCATGTCGGTTGTCCAATATGTCCGTTCGCCAGTGGATGGACTATTATATCGGTTTTTCTCAATGCAACTGTGTAACTGGTTTCCGCGCGGTTTTATCAGACGCGAGCCCCATGAGGTATGTTTCGCGTTGAAGTCGCCACCCGAGATAAATTTAACGCTCAGCGTTTTGAAGTATTCATGAAACTGCTTTTGTTTGATGTTGTATCTCGGGGTGCAGTATATGGAAGAGATACAGGACCGAGCGAGGAATCTATTTTGATGGTACAGGCCTGTAAATAGTCTGTCGCAAAGCTATTCATAATGTGATGTTTCACGGTCGCTCTTATAACGATCGCTGCCCTACCATGTGCTCTATCATCAGGATAATTTGTATGATAAATAGTGTAGCGAGGTATTTTAATAAAGCTGCTATAAGATGCGCTTCCGATACCATTAGTATATCAATTTTATTGTCGCTTAGGAATAATTCAATTTCACGACGATATTAAACTATACCATTGATATTCCATGAAATTTTAATGTTAACAACAATTTTTGTACATGAAATGTTTCAGTTTTAAAAATATTTATATAAATACATTGAAAATTATCTAACGTTCACCCAAGAAGTAGTATTGTATAATAAACACCCCCCCTATAAAATGTATAATTTAATGTTAAGATTTTATAACGGTATGAATGAAAGGGTTAAATAAAGACGAAAACAAAATAAAACGACGGTATATATTTGCGTAGTTTTCCCTACAAATAATAAATAACTGTGTACCGGTATAAAAAATACGTTATCACAGTGAACTGCTTTATAGTATATTTATCGTCGTTATTTTAAATTATTTGTCTATTTTCAAAATTACAACTGGCCAGGTAGAGCCGTCCAGCAATCGGACTGAAACGCGAAATAACTTGATAGGGGTTAGCATCCAGGGATGAATCCTACTGGGAAATTAGGCTAGATTAAACGTTTTAACCTACGAACATTCCAACTAGTGTTAAGTAGATATTAATAATACGTTTGTGTCTATCTGCGAACGGCTTACATATTGTTTTACAGCACGTTTGATTTCGTCTTTCACGTATGGGATTTTTAAGTCTCGATGTAAGATACGGCTCGATACGTACCAAGGTGGGCAGACGATGAGTCTAATGGCCTTTGTTCTGAAACCGTTGTAATCTTATGCCTAACCCCGAATATAATGAAAATTAACCGGCAAAAAAATACCGCTAAAAAAAAAAAAACGTTAAAAGTAATTTTTAATTATCATTTATATGAAAGGTCGTTTTCGAATAAAACTCTGATTCTACTGCAAAATTTTTATATTATACAATCTTTTTTTTTTTTTTTTTTTGGTTCCCCAATCCGCACTTATACGGTGGAGCAAATGTATTAAATAATTTGTGTTTAGAAACTAGTGTGTTCTTAGTGGATAACTGTGTGTAAGTGTTGAGTAGCTGAAACAAAAGAAAACATTCAGTATAATACAAAATAGGAGTGTGTGGTAGTTTCCTGCAACGTGTAACTTAAAAATAGGATGGAATAAGGGATGAGAAACATAGTCCATCAAGAATGTGTGTAAAATGAGTTTTGTGTAGTATATGTGTAAATATAAAAATGAATGTTGTACAAACAAAATATATATATACACGTGCACATATATACATACACATACAATTTAAGATAGTGATTAAAAAAAAAGTAATATGGCTAAGATAAAGATCAAGCCAAAGAAAAATAAACAAAAGTTTACGTCTAAATATCATACAGAAGAAAAAAAAATTATCAAAATTAAATTTATTATAAAACAAGGATGAAGACAAGAATGAAATAACTCAAGCAGTGCAAACAAAGTATAAATAAAGATATTCTTAAAAATACTGATAAAAAACCAATTACGAACATGGTAACTATTCAATAAGGAAATATCTGATTATAAAAAGTAAATATATATATATATATTATATATATATATATATATATATATATATATATATATATAAATTATAAGAAAAACAATTGTAGACAATATTATTATTAATGTTGCATGCAACGGTATTAGAAAATGGATGGAGGCAATGACCATGAGGAGAAAAAAAGAAAAAAAAATATGCGGATTCACGGTTGAATTAAAACATTAAAAACAGGACAACTAAAAATTTTACCTAGCACTTTTAAATTTTCTTAGCATAGACAACTCCATATATGACAGAAGACAGGCATGGTTATGTTTAGAAAATACGTGTACTCTATGTATTTTAAATTTATTTCTAAGATCATCAAACAGGGGACAAACATTAAATGCTCAATATCATCTACAATACCAAAGGAGTCCTCGCTGGAACAGCAAAAGGTACACCGAGAACTGGAGGCAAGATGGAACCTATGCAGATATGAACCAAATTTACCATGGCCAGAGAGCACCTGAGCATTGTAAAAGTTAATATTAATAATATTTTTAAGTTTACAACGCTCCAAAACCTTTGGGAAAAATACAAAGGTTTTCCTTCCAGTCGAGCAACTGTCCCACCTAACTAGCTTGCCAAATATCAATAAGTGAGGATTGACTTATATTTTTTTTTTGGATAGGAACAACTAGGAAATGATTCCAAGATATGCGGATCAATATTAAGGAACTACAATTACTAAAATTAATCTAGCGGAAGTTTATATAATAGATTGTGTTCTAAATGTGTCTATACGTTTCTACTTCGTGTACGTAATTGTTATTCGTCTGGAATAGTAATCTCCAATAGGCCTAATGGATTAGCGCGAGAAGATGAACAGTGACGAATTTAGCGGATAGGTTTAATGTATAATCCTTAAGATGGGGTAGGTTAGTTATTTCACGCATAAATGAGATATTTCCACTTATTCGAATTTTCGTAATGATATTAACGATGATTCGTATGTAGGGAAACGTCAACGTTAAAGCAAATTGTACCGAATAATTTGCGTTAAAGTTTTAACGAAAGTTTTCAGAAGAAACTTAAGACGAGTAGTACAGAGTAAACAACTACAGCAGAAGAATAAAATCTTCGTGAAAACAGACGACTGCAAAAAGTTCCTTCAAAAGAAAGACTCGGTTATTTCACTTACTCCCGTTATTCAGTTCCGGTTTATTTTATCTCTCACTCATTCAGTCTACGTTGATAAACGTGTTCGTCGAATGTCCTCCTTTAATGACATTATACGCCGTGAACCGTACCTTAAATTACTACGTTCGTTTCGTAACGGGCGTATAATGTATTATCCCTTCTTCATCTTGAGAATTTGCATCTATTTCAAAGCGATATTTCTAGAAAAGTTGTCCGCTTTTATAGAAACACGAGTACAGTATCACGTTGGGTAGGCTGTAAAGGCATCCCCATAAATAATAATAATAATAATAATAATAATAATAATTATTATTATTATTATTATTACAACGACGGTGACAAGTTCGAGAGAGGTATTACAACATCCCTTCCGAGCTAATATTTTTCTTCCCTTTAGTTAATTACTTTTATACGCCTACGGCATAATAAATAGGTATTAAAAATCGAGTAAACGGCTGAGATAAAATTATCTACTACGTCATAACACAGCCACGATAGAGAGTACTCGTTATATTATAATCTTCTGAAATTCCTGTTCAAGAATTATTATTATTAATTTAAATTAACGCGCCGTGTGCAGCAACTAAGATTAGAGGCACGAAAGAGAGGAAGTTATATCAAGGAGTAGAGACGAGACATTAAAAACAAACAAGATTAGGTTAGTTAGAGAGGAGTATTCATCTTTGAAGTGAAGAGTAACTGAGGAGGGAATGTGAGACAATCTGAGTGAGGAGTACGAAGGACAATGAGGAATGGAAGACGAAGGACGTGACGCTACGTGCACCGGAGAGCCGGAATTTTGTTAATCATGTACGAATGGGTAAGTCTTGTATGACCCAGCAGCAGTCTGCGAAGGACAACGTCATCCCTTTGGAAGCGAAGTCTATAAAATTAAAACGGAATTCTTGATTTGGCGAAGCTTATTTAAGACTGCCAGTTTAGTTGCCACCAAATGAATAGTCTTGATTTGACATAATTACGTGCAACAATAGCTGGGACAGCGGCCTCCCTTGGTGCTCTATCTGCAAGTTCATTCTGTAGAATCTCAGCATGAGCTGGTATCCTCAGGAACGAGATTAATTGGCGAATACATCGCATAAGGAGTAGAGAGTCGGAACATACAACCGATGGCTGTTTGAACTTATTATAAAGTCTACGGCGTAGCAAATAGCGTAAAGTTCGGCTGAAAGGATAGAAAATGACCGAATACCGTATAATGACATTGTTTATTACCACTGAGCAGCCAACAAACACTTTCAACGAGGATGCGTCAATATGCGAGACACTGATGAATCAGTGTTAGAGAGAGGACACTTTTTTTTTTACTGATATTCTTGGTTGGTAGGTCCACTTTCCTCAAACTGATAATTGATTGGACCTCTCCATCGATTGTGACAGCACACAGCGATTGAATGTTTTAATATCTGCGGTTTTAGAATGAAGATATTATTAAAGATGGTTGTAACCGATTGACTCTCGAACAGGATTAGCAGATAGAAATAATTTATAAAGGAATAATCCAGAAGCTCCTAACTAGATTTATAAAGTTTGCTAGGAGGAACTGCCTGCGAATATCAAGAGGTCATTCTGACGACTCTCAGTATAGTCCGTCGATTGGGGAATTTCGAAAAATGCTCCAGTAAAGTGAAGAGCAGAATTCTGGATGATATCTAAGAACTTGAGTAGTGACGGTTTAAGCGAAAAGATGCGTAACAGTGAAATTCGATCAGCGCTATAAGTGCTGTTGGATATTTTTTTTCAGAATGTTTATTTTGTTTGAGCATCTTTTTTTATGTAGATTAAATGCTGATTCCACGATATTTTAAAATCTAGGACCAGACCTAAGTTGCGGGCTGATGACTCGTTTGGAACTAATTTACCGTGGAGAGAGATATTGCGCTTTTTCTGGAATCATGTGTATACGGCAGAAGTGCGAGGCAACAGTTTTACTATTTGAAAAGTATAAGCTATTATTCGAGCATCAGGTAGATAACCGGTCTATACAATCGTGAAGAACGCGTTCTCCCGCATATTTCGGCAGAGCTTTACTGAACTATGTACTGCAATAATTGCATCAACTAAAAAGCTATATTACAAAGTATAGGATTCAAACAGAGCCCTGAGGAATTCCATTTAGCAAGGAGCATACGGATGATGATTTATTTCCGATCTGAACGTAAAATATATATATATAAATGAGGTAAGGTTTCCGCAGAGCTCCAGCGTAAAAGTTGATTAAAAACTTTTGGATTAGGATCTTATCAACGGCCTTTCATAAATCGAATGCGCGCATCTCGTTAGTGCCTTGATTAGTAGCCCATTTTGTACGTAAAAATAAACGTACAATCTTCAGCATCATCGTTAAGTGTGGTAACCGCATCCGAGGTAGGCGATTAGGTTGCCCATACATATTTTGTTGCGCAGTGTAAGTAGTGTAAAATACAATCATAATTCGGTGTAAACCTAATTAGACACCCCGCTAGGACAAATGATTGGAATCGATTTGTTCTCCGGATACATCGCATCCTGGCGTGTTTCTGTAGTGTACTATATTGTTACTAGCCCGCATACGGCTATGTGCACGGTTGTGTCCTATTCCAGGCGATTATATTAGGATTATTTATATGCTTATTTTCTGATGACACTATCCGTATAGAAAAGTCTTCGTGCTCTAGCCACTATGTTACTCCTGACGACTAAACGTACAATGGCTAGTTAGAATAAAAATAATGCTGAGAATTGTGTTTTTGTTTATGATTAAAATTTTATATTGTTGGATGTTTTCATTTATTTTTATTTTACTTGCTTTGCATTATTGTTTATAAATTTCAATAACAAGAGCTTATTTTTTTATACTTGATTACTAAAAATAGTTGAAATCACTAAATTTATTTAATTATGCGAAGCTTTTCGGCATTTACGCCATTATCAAGCTATATACAATTAAAATTAATTATATAAAATCATAAAATATTAATTTAAAACTAAGTTTACAATTTTACACAAAAATGAATTATAAATACTTAAAACTAGTATAAATAAAATCACTACATTCTACAATCTATAATTAAATAAATTTAGTGATTTCAACTATTTTTAGTAATCAAGTATAAATAAAATCACTACATTCCACAATCTAAACTTATAAATTTTCTAGTTCGGTATTTCCCAGGAAAATTCTTCGAATTTATTTCTATTTTTCATTTCCATTTTTTTGCTTCTTCGTCTTTTCCTTTTTTTTTTTTTTTTTGTATTTAATATTCAGTGTTGTTCAACAGGCTATCTATTTTTCGACGGTGGTTGCTGACATTAAAAAAAAAAAAAATTAACGCACTACTTCGAACCGTGGTAGTGGTCTCGTTATTAAAATATTGGAAAATAAATTGCTGGTTATCGTCTTCCGGTGTATCTTCGGTTATAAAATTTTTGGTCCGAGATACTTCCTGTTTTAGCACCTTCCCGAAGAAAAAAACAAGTTCGAGTCCCCTTTATCGTTCTGCATTCGTAACGGTTTTAACTTCTCTGGGATCCTGTAATTCACGCGCTAGTTTTATCACTTCCGTCGGAGAAGTTTTTGCAATTTTCAAAATTTTATACTAACGACTTCGATCTTCCTCGGTATTTTATCTCGTCTCATTTTTTTTTCACTTCATTCTCAATACCCCGTTATTAAAAAATAAAATTACGGAGAATGTTTTTAGTCCCCCAAGTCCAAAACAAGTCAAATTTTGAACAAAAATCACATTTCAATAGTAATGACCAGTAGTGAAATTATTTTTCGATAAATCTAAAAATTTTTCGAAAAAATGACAATTTTCAAAAACACACAATAGTGTGCACGAAAAATGTCAGAAAATCACAAAATCACTGGCGGATTATTTACGATGACGACTATAGATGATCGATGCATCCGATCATTTATGAACGAACATTAAAAAATCTATCAACCGCCTTCTTTAATATAAATATCGCGTTAGTCGTTTTTTTAATCAATTAAACGCTTTCGCGAAGATTCCCCCCCCCCTAAGTTCGTAAAAACCCGGGGGGTAAATATATTGTTTAAAAGAAATACAAATACAGTAGAAATAGCAGATTGTCTAGAATCCAATTAAATTTATGGAACTCTGAACAAACTGTTTTACAACATTGTGAGATGAAAATTATATTGCACATTTATTCTGCGATGATTTATTTCTGTAATGGTGAAAGCGTTAACAATTTTAAACAGTTTAGTTACTAATTGGCATGCTCCATTATCGGCAAAATTTTTATTACAATGATTACAGCCGCAGGAAAGAGTGTGCCTAATCAGTAAAGTTACATATTATACAGTTGTCGGAGTGTGCGATATTATTATACTTGTATAAATAATATTTAAATAATCCGCGAACCGTAATAAATTGTACGTTAAAAAAAAAATAAAAAATAAAAAAATAGGTCTAAACGATGTATTACTGAACCTTTTTTTCAATGTTTGGGAAACAATTTTTGGCTATACCGTTATATTTATTAACAAAATAAAATCAAATCGAAGTTAATCGCTAAAAAATTTTTATTATATAAGCAAAGCTTTTAGTCATCCTCAGTTTGATTTCTGAAATAACAATGCTCTATCCAAATAGCTGGTGATTCTGTAGGATTTAATCAATTTTATCGCTGTAGTTCTTTGAAAGCTTTTTTATACGTAAATCTATTTTTAGCATATTTTTATATATGACACTGCTATAAAGAATGTTCGGTAACACTACACTTTTATATTATAACGCTATTCCATTTTTTTTTGTAATTTAAACGGATATTATTATTATTAAATTTGTTAAATATAATTGATAATTTATTTATTTTGCTAGCAATGTATTGAAATAAAATTTAAGATTTTTATCTATTATTACGTTTAAATATTTAATTTGACTAATCGTGCTAATATTTAATCAGTGCTGCGCTAATTTAATTTCATATACTTTAATTTTCCGTTAAACAACGTATAATCAGGCCGGCATAAAAAAAAAATTAAACTATTGAAAAATTTTTTTAATATTTTTTTTTCAAACGTAAAAATTTCAATTTATTTAATCGAATTAATATTTTTTTCATGTGTAATGAAAAAAAAAATCATCATATTCACTTGTTTTGTTTATTAGTAATATTTTAAATTTCGCAGGAAAAAAAAAGCGCCAAAACCTTTTTCCTTAATTATTTGTATAAGTTTTTGAATATTCCGTTTCAGTATTTGTTGGTATATTACCTGTAACCTATTCAATACGGGTTCAGTCCACATTGTCTATTTGCAAGGAGTTCCTGGTGTCTTACCAGATGACCAGCCCATCTCCATTTTGATTCTTTTATACTTAATATCGTTTATTTTTGTTGTTCCTCTAAGCCATTTATTTTCTTTCTCGTCCTTCAATGCCAATCATTTTCCTTTCGATTCTTCTTTGCGCTGCTCTTAGCCTTTCCTCCATTGTTACTGTTGTGGAATGGAAGCAACTTCGAGAGTGCTACATCCAGCAGTGGATTTAAAATAGCTGATGAAGAAGAAGAAGATATTACGTATACTGACAGCGATATTGTATTTAAAAAAAAAAACAATAATAATTACATAGGCTAAACTTCTAATTATTTTTATACATTTTTAATGTTTGTATAATGTTGTACGTCGCAATTTCAGACGATCTGCCTGATTGACGTTCATTTATTTTTTTTAGATATTCTTCTAACTTATTAAGAATACATTTTTCATCGATTTTACTAAAATTTGATAATAACGCTATCTATTGGAAGTCGATAAATTAGGATTTTTATTCTTTTTAGGTATTGATAAGAGTTTTTAATTATATAAAGTTCGAAATTAAATTGATCGCAAGTAAGCGTAAACGATTGTTTTTCTTCGTATTCCGGCCAATTAAGAGCTTCGTAAGTAAATTCATTTAAAGGAATTACGTTCACGTTCAATTTTCCCGTACGTCGTACCGTGTCACTCTGATCAAACAAAAAACCTAAAAGTAGACCACTGGAAAACTACGTAACATATCTAGACGAGAAGAAGCAAGACTGACAAGATTACAGCGTATCGGTTACACCCCACGCATCGCACGAACGTATATCAAGTGATAAAACTTCTTCAACCTGTCGCTCGCGATAACGCGTCTGTTTCGAGTAAATTAAACGCATTTTTTTTTTTTTTAATGTAAACAATATAACATTTACCGTGCTACAAATAATAAAATAAAAATTAATCGCTATAATTTTTTTTTTTTTTTACCATTAATACTACAGATAATCTAATGAGTATATTAGGAGACAAGCCAATAAATAACGAACATAGTCAAGACATGGTTACATTTATTCTCTAATCCATTAGACGGGAATAATTAGCCGCGCTTCTTTATAAAAATAAAAATAATATTAGAATTAACCAAAAATACGATGATGATAATAAAAAAATATGCGATACAACTTTACGCGCGTATTAAATAGTAATTTAAAAGAATTTTTATAAAAAGATAAAAGTAACTTCAAATTAAAAAATAATCAAATTACAACTAACATCGACAATACCGTTAATAATAATAATGACGACGATTGTATAACAAAGACAACATTAATAATAATCGAATATCAGTAGTCTAATAAGCGATTAATCAAGCAAGTAATCGATCAATAAATCTGATCATGCAATCAATCGACCGAGAAATCAATCAATAGATAAGTTAATCGATCGAACAATTAATTATTGTAAAGAAGTAAAACGACATATAAGCGCGCCAGCAATGGGGTATTTTATTATATTTAAATTAACGTTGAAATATATATATATACACACACACACACATATTATATATATATATATATATATATATATATATATATCGCCAAGAAAATAGAAACAGCGGCTGAAAACAAAAAGCGAAAACATCAGCATGATGCCGCGGAAAAGTACAGCTCGTCGGAAGGCGTTTACATATGCAACGATTGTGGAAAGCGGTGTATCGCCAAAATAGGACTTATCAGTCATCTTAGAAAGCATAGATAACGATGCCCCATACTCGATATCGAGTGGGCTATTGATTGATTGATTGAACATTTTTCAATATTTTCAGAGAAATTAGCGAATAAGTTTATCTCTATGAATGGAATTCTTAACACAATCCAGGGTGACCCAGAGAACACGAACGGTTTATTCTTTCGAAAAGGACAGTTCATAACACTGCGACAAAACGCTGTTTTTATATAGTTTCAGTTATCACGGCATCCTATAAGGAGAAGGAGCGCCCGTTTTGGTGAAACGTTATTTTTGGTGTGAATCGATCGAGACGGTGCAAAGTGATTTTCGAAAAATAATTCAAAGGTTAGAACCGATTTAACCATCTGTTGTCTTCTCTTCGAGTTACGTGTGCAGCCTAACTCGATTTTGTTATAGCCACCCGCTCCACTGCATCGTCCAACCGTATTTGTTCACGTATCCATGCATTCCTTTTATAATCTGATAGTCTTATATTCGGCATCATTCTCTCGTGTGCAGTCTGAGCTTTTCTTATCTTTTTTAAATTTGTTTTTATATACGGTCATGTTTCTGAGCTATATATATAAGAATCATACCGTTTACGTTTCGGATTAATCGCTATTTATTTATTACGGAATAATACTACGTGTAATTTTTCAAGCGCAACCCCCGATAGTGATATTCTTGCCTTGCCACTTCTGCTTTCATTAGTTATTTGTTACGATTTTTAACCTACATATATGTAACTATCTGCGTGTTTTATCTGTTACGATTTTATTGCTATTTGTATACTTTTTCCTACGTTCGTCATTATTTGCGTTTTATGCGAATTTATTTTCAGCCCTATTTTGTTCGAGTGTACATTTAAATCTGTTACCATCATTTGTAGCTCTTCTGTACTTCCCCGCTCACTACAACTGTATCGTCTGCTATCTGAGGTGATTCAAATATTCACCGTGTATTCGAATACCGATTGTAGTCAAATTCAAGTTTTTAAACGCGGTGTCCAAAGCGCACTTAAATAATTTCGGTCAGATGGTATCTACTTGCCTAACACCTCTTTGTAATGAATTTTTCTTTTCGTTTTATTACATAAATTTATCCGCATTGTAGCGGACCCATAAATGTTCTTTATAGTTCGTATCGTACGTAATTGTCATTTATGCTAATCAGGTTTAATGAATTCAGTACTGCCCAGATCTCCACTGTGTCGAAGGTCTTCTCATGGTCTACAAATGCAATGTATAAATCTATGTTGTACTCGTCACATTTCTGTATTAGCATTGAAATTGTCAGCAGATATTCATTCGTATTCAATCCTGATCTGAAGCCAGCCTGTTTTTTTTTATTGTTTTTTTTGGCTGATTGAAATCAATTTGTTGCGTTATTCTATTCATTATTTATTATGCGAGAAAATAATTTATACATTTGTGACGGTAAACTAATTGGTCTGTAATTATTGCGCATATCTCCCTTTTTATCTATAAAGACTACTTCTGCTTCCATCCATGTAGTTCGTATAACTTCTTCCAAACACCGATTGAAAAGTTACCAAATTGCAGTAATCATCGTGTCTCTACTATATTTAATCATCTCCGCTAGGATTCCATCTGTTCCGGGGGGGGGCTTTGTTGTTTTTTATTCTTCGGAGCGCATTCCTTATTTCATCTTTCATTATTTCAGGATTCTCTTCAATATTTTTATCTGCAACTTCTTTATTCGTATTTACCACCATATATATATATATATATATATATATATATATATATATATATATATATATATATATATCTTTGTATCTGTAAAATAGTTTTCCACTTTCTGTATTATTTTGCGCTAGTTCGTTACAACTTTTCCGGTAGCACTTATTATTTATGTTTATTTCCGCGGGACAATTCCTTTCTGAATATTTTCGGACCCCCTATCATTTTCAATAATTTCTTGCGTTAAAATTCCTGATATTTCTCATTTTCTTGCTTATTGTTTTATTAGCCGTCCACTAACTAAAATAAATTTGAAGGAATGACATTATATAAATATTCAATTTATTTTCAGTCATTTTATTGATTTTATTCATGTCGACAAAATTGTGACATTGCAGCGTTTCGTTTCAATTACATAGAGCTGCCCATGTGAGAAGCGTGGATTCTCTAAATTTAATCGACACACTTGCAACGCCCTGTATCTTGTTGATAGTCATTGCTAAAGCGATAATACTCAACATTAATATGTGCTTTGAAGGTCTTTGAAAGCAACAGTGAATATGGCACAACCCAACGATTATCGACATCAACGTTTCGTACTTTCAGAACGATAGATTTGTCGCCATCCTCAACTGATCGTCGACGATACGGTGGCTATCCGTCATTGCCAGTGATGGTATCAGAAACCAAGTTTCGCGGTTATCGCTTCGTGCATTTCCCGTCAGACATGCGTGGTGCATTGTTGTTGAATGCGCCGACCACGAATCATATTTTTAGTAGCGACATCGAATAAGTCCGGATCAATGTCCTTATCTGGTATTTCTGCTGAGATGATTAGGTCAATTTGATCTGGCGTAATTTTGTTGATTAACCAAACCAAAATATGTGCATGTGGCAATCCTTCTAAATTAATATAATTCGCAACGAAATGCACAAAACTATTCGAAAAACGCTCCCAAATATAAAAATACGCACAATATTGTCTGTTCAATGTGAGTCGGACACGAATTTCACAATTTACGTAAATTCTTACGTCACACACAACTCGAAACGTCATCATTCGTTTTCTGTTTTCGTTTCAATTCAACTGTCACGGCAATATATGTAATTCATTGGAATGATATTGACGCCATCTCAGTCGGTCGTACCAACTCAGAAACCTTCGTAGACTCATGCACAACACTTTGCTGAACATCACCACATGATCAAATGCATAGTTTACGATTCTGTAAAGGACATACAGACAAACATTCATTTTTATATACGTAGAAGATAACTCTGCCCACTGAATCAAAATTATATATATATATATTTTTTTTTTTTTTTTTTTTTTTTTAATGGGGATGCCTTTACAGCTTACCCAACGTGGAGCCGTAATAATCACTAACTCATATTCTTATGAACTCGGACAACTTCTCGAGAAAAGTCGCTATGTCCGGGAATAAATCTAGATTCTCAATATGCAGAAGGGACATTACGTTATAAGGAGGACCACCACGAGATGCGTAAAGTAATTTGAGATACAGTTCAGAACGTAATGCTGTTAATGAAGGACATTCGAAGAACACGTGATCAGGGTTGCAGACTACACGACCAGCATGTAGAGGACAATACGGATTATCTCTAAGCTGCATAACTATATATATATATATATATATATATATATATATATATATATATATATATATATATATATATATATATATTCATTTTCTCGGGCTACTTCTAATTAACTATTGAACGTACTTTTTATTTATTTTTTTTATCCGCCGCTGAATTGGTTATGTATATATACACATACATACGTATATATTTATATGCATATATAAAGGTTTTAAATAGTAAAACGCATCATTGCATGTGCTGAAATAAAATTTAAAAAAAAATACTTATCTCCTGTATTATTTTACTTTCACTCTGAGGATATATATGTGAATTCGTGTATGTAATACTTTTATAACTGCATATATATATATATAATTGTGTATGCATGTGTGTGCGAGCAAAAATGGCAATATTTGAATAATTATGACGCACGTAGCGACCTCTAAATGAAGAAATAAAGAAATGAAGGTGCGAGTACTTTATTTATCGCTGTGTATTATAAATAAATCAAAGGCGACATTTTTATATTCTTCGACGATATAGGAAGAATAACACTGTACGAATTACTTTGGTCACAAACGTAATATATCCGATTTTTCGATTTTTATATATATATATATATATATATATATATATATATATATATATATATATATATATATAACTTTAATTCCGAGACGGTTGCAATCACGGTAGGTTAAATTGATGTTTTATACGCATTTTTTGTTGTTATAACACATGTACACACATACACCCAGACACATATATAAAGCAATTATAATGCAATTCGTATAAATGAATTTATTTATTTTTTTTCGCGTCATATAATTGACCCAGGTTAATATTGCAGAAGACGTATAATTTATTATATCCGGTAAGATTATTATCGGATTTATCGGCATTTTTATAATCCTTTATTATATGTATATATATATATATATATATATATATATATATATATATATATATATATATATATAATAATAATAATAGCAAATAAAATTATGAATTTCTTTATAGAACAGGTTAACGTCAGTCACTGCTGTAACTTACAGGCACAGGATAGTAAGGAACAGGTGGGTGAGATGTGTAACTTTTATGTACCAAAAATAAGTAGTATTGAAGTGAAAGAGATGATAGGAAAAATAAATGAGAATAAAACAGTGGATTATGAGACAAGATTAGGATAAGAGATTTGAAAAAATGTAATGAGAATTTTTTCACATTAGTAGCAGATATTATCAATCAATCTCTGACAGAAGGACAAATACCGAATGAAATGAAATTTGGCGTAATAAGGCCAATTTTTAAAAGTGGAAATCACAAAATGATACAAAATTACAGGCCCATAACAATAGGTACAGTGTTAGGGAAGATATTAGAAAAACATGTAGCAAAAAATCTGAGTAATTATTTATTTGATAACAGTGTAATTAGTAACAACCAGTATGGATATCAAAAGAATAGGTCTACAACGACACTTTTAACGGATTTTGTAGACACAGTAAATGGTTTAGCAATGTTTGGTGCTGTTTGTAGACTTTTCTAAAGCTTTTGACACAGTTAGACATGATCTATTAATAGAAGATTTAGAAAATATAGAAATTAAAAACACATATTTACAATGGTTTCACAGTTTTCTTACAAATAGGTATAATGTAGTAAAAATCAATAATATATACAGTGAAAAATCTAAGTTAAATGTTGGTGTACCACCACAGGGTAGTAATATATCGCCACTATTATACCTAATATATACGATTAAAATGTACGAAGTACTACGACATAGCGTAGCTTTCGGATTTGCAGATGATTTAGCATTAGTAGTACAACATTGGGATTTGGAACAGGCCAAAAAATTGTTACAAAGAGATATAAATGGGTACATGCTAAAGGATTAAAAATAAATACTAATAAAACAAAACTAATGTGGATCAGAAGAATACATAAGGTAGGTGTAGAAGAACCAATAATTATAATACACAGTGAAAACTGTATACACGGAAAAGAGGTTAAATGTCCACAAGTTGAAAGAGTAATAATGCATAAATATTTGGGAATATGGATGGATACTTTTTTTGGATGGGACTATCATATTCAGTATTTAGTTAAGAAATTAAGATATGTGGTCCCTATAATATATAAATTGAAACAACATGTTACCGGTCATATGTTAAAAGTAATTTATAATGCAGTATGGCAATCGCGCCTAGAATACGGCATCTCAATATGGGGACAAGCAGATAAGAGTAAAATAGTGACACTACATCATCTACAAAAAAGATGTCTGAAGTTAATATGTAATGTTAGGAAAAATGAAAGATATGCAATAAGGGATCTTTTACAAAAAACAGATACATTACTCCCAAAAATGTTGTTTTATTATCGAATATTGTTAGCATTTAAAAAAAAACAGCTAGAGAGGGACGAGCAAAAACATTATAACACTAGAACGATGAAAACATACAAGGATAAACGGTGGAAAAGAGAGACAAATAAACTATATTATATTGGAGGAATGCGTTATACCAGTAATATATAATAAAATACAATAGGAGATTATTGAACATAAAGTACTAGGGAAATGGAAAAAGGAGGTGAAAGCTTGGTTAAGAGATAAACGCATTAGAGTAAGTAATAAAATAAACAATGACGAGAACAGAGTTATGTGTAGAAGTCTCTAGCCGCGGAATTACTGTCTTACAAATATATATAAGAAGATTACAAACAGAGATGGGATGGAGTCTTGGTTTGAGGTCGGATGTTAAGTATAACATACAGGAGGGTAGAAACAAATTTTTATTTTGTTTCTTTAATTCAATTAATTTTTTGTAAGTAATTTAATTAGATTTAAGGGAAAATGTATTTATTTATTATAAGTACTAGAATATTTAATAAGTGTGATTGTATATTTTGTTAATAAACGAGAACACCCCTCCGCTGGTTGCCCGTCCCGCAGAAATACTCAAGTATAGCATCTACACAACACAAGACACACAATAATTATAAGAACACAACCCATGGATTACAAACACATACATTCAACAATAATATATAATCACACACAAAGCGAACACTAGCAATAATATACTATCACACACAAAGCGAACACTAGCAATAATATACTATCACACACACGCATAATACTTTATATCAAACATGGGACCGACATGCAAATTGTTATATTTTTAAGATTATAATGTTAATTGAAATGTAAAGGGTATCTGCCGACGGGTAAAACCGGCGGAAACCCAGAATGGGAAAAGGGGACATGTCCTAAATGAATAAATAAATAAAATAAATAAATAAATAATAATATTAATCATGATGATGATGATGATAAATTTTTCCTACGTTTAATTCGACATCTCCATAAATGTGGACACGAATAAAATCACCGCGTCAATAATAATTCTAGAGTTCAACAATGATCAAATGGAGATCGAACGCGAGATTTGAATGTGTCTGAAAAAGAAAATTCTACACGCTCGCATTAAAAATAAAACTCCCGCTGGAATGGAACAGGGGCGAAACGCGTGCGAAATGCGAGTTGGGTATATTATATAGAAATGGAAATTGATCGCATCGATAACACGCCTGCGTCCGACAGATATCGAAGTATTTTACAGCAGATTGCTACTTATTTAAAATTTGAAGACATCGACAATTTAACTTAAAAAAAAAAAAAAAAACTGTGAAACGACTTGCAAACTTAGATGTTGAATTTATTCGACGCATACAATAGGGAAGAAGAATAGTTTGAAGAAAAATATACGATAAATTAATAAATAACACGAATAAATCATAAATTAATAGTGAATCAAATAAGTTAATAATAAATCGGTTATAAATCGTCGATGCCAATGATAAATCGTCGATAAGTCAATAATTACAGTCGCATTTCAACAATAATCGATCGCCGAAAAATCGATAATAAATCACTAATAATTGAATAAATAAATCGTCGGCAGATCGATGATAAATCGTCAATAAGTGAATAATAAATTTTCAACAAATTAATAATAAAATCGCAATAAATCAATCGTAAATCGTCATTAAACCGATATTAAATCGTTAATGAATCGATAACAAATCGTCGATATAAATCTTTTTTTTAAATCGATGCGTGTTAAATCGTCGGTTAATCAGTAATAAATCGTGAATAAATTAATGATCGAATCGTTCATTAATCATTAATAAATCGTCTTGAAAACAATTCTTAATCTTAAAGAAATCAATAATAAAAAGCGTCGTCGAATGAATATTAAATCGTCGATAAATCATATAATTAATCGCCATTAAATCGATAATAAATCGTCTTTAAATCGATATTAAATCGTCAATAAGTGTCAATATTGAATAATCGAAAAAAAAAAAAGTGTGTACCGATTCGTTGTATTTTTTATTTCGGACGCGTGTATTAATTATTCTCGAAGTTGACCATTGTCCAGGAGAGGAAAGTAATATATAAACGTCGCCTGAAATCAGCAGTAATGAAATCCGCATTTCGCTATAAAGGAACGTCACGGCTGCGAAGAAAACGATTAGAAATGACCGATAACACGACTTGGACAGGACTCGGAGGTGAAAAACAGTCTTAAAGATGGGATTTACGTCAAGAAGAACGAACGGGAGCGTGTAAAAAATCAAATATACCGAAAGCGAATAAATATTTCGGATGGCTGGTGATAATCACAAATGATAATAATATCGTTTTGAATTATTTCTTACAAGTAGCGCGCTCTTTTGGTAAAAAAATAAATATAAACAAATAAAAAGAAAAACCCAAATAAAAATAGATAACGAAGACTTCATTCGATGTTATTAACTCTTAATTATTAAATAGGAAATGAAAAATACGAGTTCGCTAAATAACGTCGTCGCGACAAGCCGAGTCGAAGAATTTTTCATTTGTAGAAACAATCGTCCGTTCGTTGTTATATATATTTCATCGATCCGCTAGTTCTAAGCCGTTCGCTGTACACGGTGTAATAATTTATATCGATTCATAACGATCGTGTTATTTTACATAATAGATAAATACCATAATAATTATCCATTTCGAGAATTTCAGGCGGTCTAGTCTCTTCATTAGGATATGGAATTTTTAATATCGGCGGTAAATTTTACTTACATAGGTCGTTTTATAAAATCGAAAATATGACTAATACCGATAAAGTTAAATCGTGGGCTTAAGCTAATACTTACTCTAATCGTTTTTCTCAATTGGCGAATGTGATTTCTTATCGTATCTTATCGAGTACTTACCAGAAGAAGAAAAAATAAAACAAATCATTCCTCTTTCTCTACAATCGTCGATGATAACGGTTGAGGAGCAATGTGGCCGGTGTTTAGAGGGAACGGAGAATCGGATAGTAACGTGTACACAGTTCGAGTAGGCGAATAAGTCGAAAACTGTACGTGTTTCGAATATGGCTCTCGTTAATGCATCATAATGGCGTAGTTCTCTCTTCTATTCGGTTAAGAACAATTTCTTCCTTCATATTTTATACATATATACATACATATATATATATATATATATATATATATATATATATATATATATATATATTAGATACTAAACGTCGTAGATCTAGATGATGAAAATGATCTAACGCGATAGTGTCTCAAGTTCGGCAGATTACAACGATTTGGGTGAGATCTGATTTTCGAATGATTTCCGCAAAAACAGAAAAGGTACAGGTATTATAGGAATTTTTATTACATTTTTTTTTAGTTTGTTATTATCATTTTGAAAAGTTTGAAATGTAATGATTTTCTTTTTAAAAAAATAAATAACGAAAAAAGAGTTAAAATCGTTAAAATTTTTTCATTACAATAAATCGTCAAGCTTTTCGGCTATTAAGTCGTTATCAAGTGAATATATATATATATATATATATATATATATATATATATATATATAATAAAAATAGTTAAAAATTTATAAAAGCATAAAATGTATGATGCACAAAATTATCAAAGTAAAAAAAAAACTTGTTATTTCGAAATAATCCGATAGCGAATGCGGTAAAGAACGCCATCAACAATCAGCTATATAAAATTTATACGTAAACAATAAAATACAATAGCAGTTTACGCATAATTCTTATATTGTTGGATGTTTTTATTTATTTGTCTATTTTACTCACTGTTGCTTTGTTGTTTATGTATAAATTTTTGTATTGCTGATCGTTGAATGCGTTGTTTACCACGTTCACTATCGGATTATTTAAAAATACCGTTTTATCACTTTGATAATTTTTGCAAATTGTATATTTAAATAATAATTTTTATAAATTTTTATATATTTTTATAATTCATTTTTTTTTTTACTTGATAATAGCTTAACAGCTGGAAAGTTTTGTAATTTTTCATAAAGAAAAAATGTTACTGGTTTTTCCTCCTTTTTTTTTATTATTATTATTATTATTATTATTATTATTATTATTATTATTATTATTATTATTATTATTATTATTATTATTATTATTATTATTATTAAGTTTAGATCTCGTACTTATCGTGAACTATACGCTTTTTGTACGTACGTCTGTTCTATATATTACGTCGGATAATAACCCACCGCAATAATGCCTAGAAACGAGTGTGATTCATGTTTAGATATGCTTCCGAGAAACGGGGGAATCCATTTTAAAAATTATCACTTTAAATGCGTTAACATACAGCAAGCAACTTTGAAAGCCATGTCGTCGACAAAAAAAGGCGAATGGGGCGATGTCCGTATGGTTGTAGGTCATCATCCCAATGTTAAAAAGGTGATGATGACGAGGTTGTTATTAATGCAGTTCGAGCAGAAATAACCCCTGTAAATAGTAGATTAAATGACGTCATTAATTGAATTTCAGGGAACAAAATTTGATTCGCTGTTAGATGAAATAAAAATTTATAAAGAGGAGATAAAAGCATTGAAAAAATAAGTCGAGGAAATTAGAATGGAAAATGTCCAGATGAAAGTAAAATTAAACGATCTAGAACAATATACAAGGAGGAACAATATTATAATTAACAACGTGCCGTATGCGAAGGACGAAAATTTAACGAATATTGTCATGGAAATTGGTGGGATGTCGTATATCCGAAAGCGACATAGACGTCTGCCGTCGTCTGCCTTCGTTCAATAATCAACGACCGGCGAATATTATTATAAAGTTCTGCCGTAGAGTGGTAAAAAACGATTTATCGCGGAAAAAACGGCAAGTAAAGGTAGTAACAGCGGCAGATTTAAAGAAAAATATAAAAACCAACAGTGATAAACCATTGTTTATAAACGAGCATCTCAATGACTGCGGGTATTTATAAGCGTGCGCGAGACCTGCTGGATCACGGGTTCAAGTATGTATGGACCAGAGATTGCAAAGTTTTCGCGCGAAAGACTGATGGAAGCCCCGTAATTCATGTTACTGGGGTAGAATTGATCGAAGCGCTAATTCGTGGTTGAACTGGATTATCCGAAATTCAGCAATTCGTATTATTATCCGTTAATGATGGATGATTTTTGGAGGTATGTTTTGTGTCTGTTATATTTTGTAAGTTGGTTGTTGAGTACGGTTTGTGTGTTATTTGAGAATAAATGGCTCTTCATGATGGCCGTGATAAACGTTTCATCTTATATAATGTGTGTATGTATGTGTACGGTATAGTATGTTATCGTTGTGTCTACCGTAATTATGGCTAAGTCTACACTCTACTCGCAAAATTTTAAAGCGCAAGTTATTTATTTATTTATTTATTTATTTATTTATTTATTTATTTATTATTCATTTATTTTTCTTTTACTTTTTCCTTTTTAAATGGAGTCGAGCTTACTTAAAACATTAAAACATTCAAAGTTTACGCAAGCACTTTGATGAATTTCTAGTAATTCTCGACGATTGTAATGCGTGTTATGATATAATAGTTTTAACCGAAACGTGGATGCACACGCATGAAATGAATTGTTACCAAATAGCGGGATATGTTCTGTAAATGTAGTGACATGGAGCGTTCTGGTGGAAAGATGATAGTTCAAAATAAAAATTCTATTATGTCAACAGCTAATATAGTACATTTACGGGTTCAAGCTGGGAATAATGAATATCTGTCATTAATTGGTGTATATCGTTTCTGCGAATCAACAATTTTTGATTTTTTACTCGACTTATTAGGAAAAGTTTACAGATAACTTAGTCATATTTACTGGAGATGTGAACATCGATCTCCTAAAAGCAAATTTATGTAATGATTATTTAAATTTGATGTAACATGCATGGTTTCGTTGATGTGTGGTCAAATTTCCGACATTCTTTAGGGATGTAGAAAATTATAGTTCATGTTTAGATCATATTTTTTTAAAAGGAGAAAAAACCTTTTCAATACGTTTAAGTTTTACCGAGTGCGCGATCAATCGGGTAACTTTTAGTAGTCACGGGTGTATAAGTGCTACATTTTTACTTAATCCAGCCATTAAAACTAAATATAACGATTACTTCCCTCATTTTGACAGAATACTTTATTTTAATGTACGCTTTTTATCTTCCGCGTCTTTAGATGAAACATTTAATTGGTTTGTATCTAAAATTACAAGTTTAATAAATAAGTGTAAAGAATCTAAAAGAATTAACAAGCGCTATCCGGAAAGTGTATGGATAACTATTGATAGAATAAAATATAACCCAAAATAAAGATTTCATGTTTAAATTAACAAAAAAAAATTCCTTCGGATACTGCTGTACGTAATGCGTATAAAAAAGTATAAAAAAAAAATGTGCAAAATGCAGTCAGGAGAGCCGAATATGATTACAATACGAATTTATTAAACAAATGTAAATATAATCAGAAGAATTATTGGAGTATATCGGACCGTTGGGAAGGAAACGTTTGCAATTAAAGAGCTTAATAATGAATTAGTTTGGAAATGAGAAATTAATTTCTAAATGTATTAATGGTTATTTTCGGAATGATTTTATTTAAATTGTACAACAGTGTAGTGAAAATAACTTCGTAATTGAAAGTGTGAATTTAACTGCTAATTCGTATTTTTGAACTTTACAATAGACGACATCAAAAAAATCGATGTTATCTTTACGTAATAAATCTTCTTTCGGGAATGATAAAATTTCAATTGCCTTAGTTAAAGATAAAAACTTTTTCTTGGAACCTTTAACTTATCTGTTTAATCATTCTGTTGCGGATGGAAGATTTCCTGTAATACTAAAATTAGGAATTATTACACCTGTGTCTATAAAGGTGGCGATAAAGCGGATGTAGCAAATTATAGACCGATCTGTATACTATCGACTCTCTCGAAAAGGCTACTGATAAATTATTTACGAAAGATAAATTTTCTTAGCGTTAATCAGTACGGATTCGTCCCCGGCAAAAGTACAGATGATGCGTTATTTGAACATATATCTTATATTTCTGAATGTCTTGAAGAAGGTATGCTATCTCAGTGTATTTCGATTTACGTAAAGCTTTCGACATAATTGATCGTAAAATACTTGTAAGGAAATTGCACAATTGCGGGTTTAGAGAATTTATACACAATTGATTTAAGACTTATTTGGAAAATAGAAAGTATGTTGTCAAAATAAATAATACATATAGCGGGTGCGAAGTCCAGACCTCGGGAGTACCACGGGGTAGTGTTTTAGGGCCTTACCTTTTTTTAATATATATATATTAACGGTTTGTGTAATTTAGACGTCACTGAAGAAGAAAGAAGAAAAAAAAAATTGTATTTGCTATTTGTAGGGTACAGTATAAACAAATATTAAAATTATATAATATCGTTCCGGAAATGAAATTCCTCGATACACTTATTGTTAATTATAAATACAAAGAATTAAACTAGAATTATTAAAGAAAATTACAGGAAAAAATTCCACAAAAACCTGCATCTTAAAAATTAAAAGGACAAATGAAATAGCTTAAACTAACGATGAGAGTAATATAAGTGATTAAAAATAAACAGCCGTGTGAATAATAATCGTAGTTAAAATGAGTTTAAGCACAAAATAGAGTTAATGTAAGTAGTATGCTGGAATTAACATTATATACTACTCAAGTAAAATATGTTTTATTCGTCTGTGTTTATATTTTTTTTACCTGTAGAGACTGATAATCATAGTTACCAACTTGGTTTAAAACGTCAGTAGACCTGGAGCACGTGTTAAAAAATGTTCTTGTATTAACCTTTATTGTTTCTTCTATATAGGGATAATTTAGTATTTCGTGCATTAATGCGTGTAAATCTAGGCTTGTTAAGAACTATTCTAAGGCAATGATTTTGTAATCGTTGAAGTCTGTTTACTTAAGCTGGTGCTAGACCAGACTGGGCTGGCGTATAAAATTGTGGGCGATATTACCTGCTTGTAAAGTAAGTATTCATTGGTAACAGTGTAGATTTCCTGTTAAATAATGGAAATAGTACGCTCATTTTTTTGTGTCCTCTGCATAGAGATTCTCGTTTACATGTTTTGTAAAGCTTACTATCTAGTGTAATTCCCAAGTAACGAATGCTTGATTTCCAATCTAGGTACTGATTTTTAATTTTAACGTAACTATTTATGTTGGGTTTCCGTCTCGTAAAAAAAATTGTTTCTGTTTTACTATCGTTTAATTTAATTTTCCACTTAAAGTCACTGGGAGAATATTTAGTTACGCTGATTGCTTGCTCTAGATTCACGATATCCTAACATACTACAGAACTTAATACAAAACGACGTAGATAAAATTTATGAACGGTTGCGTAGGAATCGGTTGGTTATTAATGTTACTAAAACGAAGTATATGATATATACTAATCAAGATTCAACGTTGTGGAGAGATACATTGCTAGGAAAAGACAACAAATTAATTAGAGTCGATGATATTAAATACTTAAGGATTTTGCCGGATAGTAAGCTGAATTGGACATTCGTTATATTTATCTAACTAAATTACCTACTATATTATTTAAAGTACTACTTTTCTCCCGTGCACTTAAGGCGAATTTACCTTGCTCCGTATCGGCCAGTTTTAGTATATGGAATACACGGCATTGGGGTAAAATGCCAAAGTATCATATCAAACCTATTAAGCAGTCGCAAGTACATGTGTTAGAATAATTTTTAATGAAAATACAAACGTTAAAGATAAACTTCTATCTGTACGAGATTTGTACATTCTATATCTGTTGCAATTTGTGCTCAGAAATAATACTAAGTTTAGTATATAATTAAATAAAGGAAACACTAGGACGAGCGGAGAATATCCAGTTCCGTCTTTTAATAAAACTAGGATGAGAGACGAAGCAGTTTATGCTAATAGAATTTAATGTACTACTTCTAAAAAATAGACCTAATTAATTATAAGCGAAGAAGAAGAAAGTTATTAATTAAATATTTGCTGATTAGTTCTGCAACTTAATCTTGAAATTCGTAAAAATTCAAATTTATTAACATTTTATTTTTCGTTATTAATATTATTACCATTACTAATGTTGTCGTTATTATTGTAATTATTATTATCATTACTGTTAGTGTTCTTATTATTATTATAATTAATATTATTATTAGTTAAACTTTATAATTATAGGGTATGCAGAGTCTCATTTACCACGTTCTTTAAGATTGCGTTTGGTGTGCGTAAGACTTTAACGTCAAATCGTCTTTGTGTGGGGTACATAAATGTTCGTATGTGTGTGTGTGTGCATACGTATAAGGTATGTATATGTTTATGTGTGTATAATTATTTGCCGTTATTTGTATTATATGTATCAGAGAAGAAGATGATCATGTGTATATATTAATATTAATGTTTCACACGATTTATTGTTAGTTTGTGGGTGTATCTACAGTTACTTAATTTATTTCGCATTTTTGCTTATGTTTTTCGCGCGCATTGCGATTATTTTAATTTGTATATAATTAAATAATTTATTATGGAGCGTTTTATAATTTGTTTATGATTTTCCGCTTATTACTATAACATGTTTGTAAATGCTACAATTTTAATTTGTTAGCCGGCGCTCGCGCAGTTTATGCGCATAGTCGGTCTATGTTTTATTTTTATGTATGTAAACTTTTTAATGAAACGTCATAATAATAACTAAATTGAAAATTGAATTATTATTATTAATATTATTATTATTATTATTATTATTTTCGATTGTTTATTATTCCTGCTGAAAACTAGGACCGGTGGAATACTCAAAGCAGAAATTCTATTATTTTTGGTAAAACTCGTACGAGAATGCAGGCAGGCTACGTCTCCAATCTGACATTACATAACCATCTTAAGATTCCATATGTCAGTGATATATAGACACTTAACAATACAAGAGAGATTATTTGACACGTTCGAAGATCATCCGCAAGATGCATACAACATGTCTTTCAGACACAACTCGTCGAGTAGCCTGAGAAGAAAGTGGTGCCGTGATGCTATTCAGTTTTACTCCTCCTTCCTCAGACGATTACCTTTTTATTAACCGATACATTTACAGCGCATGCATCTTTTGTCTGTCACATTTCCGTCAATTTTATTTTTACTTTTTTCAATACAGCGGGATCAACATACGTTTTAGACGTACCATCACACTTTTTCTTATGTTTATTCGATGTCTAATTTCTTCTTCAGAGCCCCCTCGATTTTCCAACCTAGACATCGAAATTGTTTCATAATTTCCACGCCGTTAACAGCGTGTAATCCCGGACAATTATCGTTCTGTCTATCGATAATCATGATTTTCGTCTTATCTTTATTAATTATTAATCCGTATTCTGCGCTGTATTTTTCCAGACGACTTAGAGTTTGCGCGTCATACTGCTTAAGTAGTTATCAGCATAGTCTCGTCTGCATACCGGATATTTGATATATTAACTCCTCCAACGGAGAATCTGCTATCATGAGTCTGTAAAAACTTGCGCGTGATGTACTCTTCGTAGAGATTTTAAAACAGTGGTGGGTGAGGGGGGGACAGAATACAGCCTTTCCGTACGCCGCATGATGGGTAAAAATCTTCCGAGGGTATTGTTCGTATAAATTTATAATTAAACGCATGCATATATCCGTCCGTTATTTCCGCGCGCTCGTTTCGCGGTTTAACTGCCCATATATAACGCGTCGATAGAAGTTTCAGTTAAAAAAATAATATAATTAAATATATAAGTAAATAATTAAAATTAAACCTGTATAAAATGCGTATAATTATAATCGTTCGTTACAAAGTGCATTAATTAAAAAGAAGAATAGAACAAATATTCGCAAAGCGTGATGATAATAATGCGGAAATATATAGTATACAACATGGTTATACGCGTGAAGTAATTAGCGCATAACTGATAGTCGTAATCACCTTAAAATGTTCCCCACATATCGGACGATTCGCACTTGTTACAGTATTTCAGAGTTACAGTATTTCAGAGTTACAGTATTTCAGAGTGCGATTTAATTTCGTTTATGTATGAAAATTTCAAAAATATTTCGAAGTTTATTTAATATCACTCCAAAATGGTGGTACCGTATTTTCCGCGTGCAAATTGTTTAACTTCCTCTTCCAATCGTCCGTCCATCTGGTTTGTATATTACTTTTTTTTGCCCCCAACCCTCTTTAAGTGGAATTTTTAAATTTTCTTTCCAAATTCTATTCCGTTATCGATCTTATATCTATTTACATTTCGTCGGGATCCTATTTCGTAAAAACTATCTCGCTCGACTTTCAACTTGTCTAGATGCTGAAAAATTCGACTACTCGTTAGTTTAATTATTACTTATTCTTTGAATATTGACCATCTCTACCCGATAACATCAGATGGCTTTTCTACCTACTATTATAGTTCTTTATTGGGCCTGTTGCCGAACATCCTGTGTCTCCTTTTTTTTCTCGAGTTCAGAATTCTACTTATACTTTTCCTTTTCTTCCTTTTTTCGCAATATTTCAAACGTCATTTAGCTCTACGCAAATAAATACTGCGACGTTTAATAAATTGCACACTATAATAATTACCTTGGAATTTATTCGGGCGGATTCATATTTTACGAGCAAAAAAAAATGCTAGTAGCGTCAATCGATCGATACATATATTTACATATAAACGAATACATCAATTGCTAGTAAATGCGCCTATAAGCAGGAAAGCTACAATTGAAATATCTGCAATAATTTATAATAAGGACGGTTAGGAATCGGTGCTCAATCATTAATATAATTCTACTTACGTTTTATAAAAGCGGAACTTTATAATTACGAGTAAACGTACACAACGCATCCGTAAATCATTCGCGTTACGTAACGATATCGAAACATTAACCCTTAGCTTCAACAAGCTAAACGCTGTAACCAATTTACATCAACACAAACAATCTTAACGTTTTCCGTTCAAATCATCACTGGATATAGAAAATGCTATCGAATATATCGTTACGAACATTTATTCAGCAGCACGGGCATCAACAGTAGAAATTAAACCACATCGCAGTGTTCGAAATTATCCTAAATACATAAGAGATGCTGTAGAAAATAAAAGGAAACTGAGACAAATATGACAGGAAAACAGAGATCCGCAAGTGAAAAATAATGCTACTAAACGAATAAAAACTACGCTGCAACGATTAAGAAATGAAACCTTTAGGGATTAAACGTCTGTCGCCTTTGAAAAAAAAAAACAAAAAACGATTACAGCTTATGGAAGGTCAGAAAACAAATGAAACGGCCTAAACAAGGCGAATCTCCGATGCTCGAAACAAACGGAGAATGGGCTAATAAAACCGAAGAAAAAGCTGAACAATTTGCAGATCATTTGGAGAATCCAATCACATACTATAAATGATTAAAAAAATCCAACTTATCGGTCAGAGAAAAGAATGAACTCTACGAAATATATGTCTACGGGAGAAGTCAAAAATAAAGACCTTAAACCGGAGAAAGGTTCTATGACCTAATTACGCTTAAAGTAGTAAAACAATTACCTCGTAAAGCAGTAGTATTATTAACATATATATATATATATATAAGGCAATGCTGAGACTATCCATATTTCTCGTCACAGTGGAAATTTGTCGAAATTGTTGCGGTACTTAAAGCAGGTAAACCACCGGGAAAAACAGAATAGACCTATATCGTTATCGTCTGCTTTGTCAAAAATATTCGAAAAGTTGCTACACAAAAGATCGATGGAAATAGTTGAAAAAACAGTTCCGCTACACCAGTACGGTTTCAGACAGGAGCATACCATTGAAGACTGTTTAGAAAAACAAGAAGTCTGCACCGCTGTGTTTCCCGATGTAGAAAAAGCCTTCGACGCTGCGTGCCATGCATGGTTGATTCATAAATAAAATGAAAAATATTACCTATTCAGTATTGTACTTTATTAGAATCGTATCTACAGCGTCGAACATTTCGTGTTAAATGCGGCGAATTTTTGTCAACAATACGTGAAATAAGTGCCGCAGTACCGTAGGGAAGCGTACGCAGGGCCGTTATCGTATGTTATATTTACATCGGATATACCTCAATAATGTTGATATCGCTACATTAGTAGATGATACTGGTCTGCTCCGCTAACGATTTACAAGAGTGTAGTACGAATGTGCAGCATGCGATTTGTAAAGGTGAAATCGTGCTTTGATAAGTGGCGCCTGGAAATTAATACGTCTAAATCGACGCGCATATAATCTAGCCGTCGTATAACTTACGCGTCAAAAATTTATATCGATGGCAAGTAAATACTACAAAAAGATACGATATGGAGAAGAAATGAACCTGGAAGCACCATGACGAAACGAAAATATCTGGATATCAAACTCCGCAACGTGTTACTAGGAAGATGTTCAGAATTGACGTTAGAGAAGAAAATTCTATAATATGCCGTTGAAGCCGATATGACGGTATACGGGGCACAAAGAAAGTAACATAGTCATCATACAACACTTTCGAAACAAAGTATTGCGTTCAATACCCTTTTGGTTCATTTCGAACAAAACGTGACATACCGATCTCGACGTGAGGCATTTCTCAGATATCGGTTGAGGCGACGAAGTACCTTCATAGACTGGAGTAGTAATAATCCGTTAGCGATTGCATTAAAGAAGAAAAATCTAAAAACTTCTTAATTTTATCTTAATTTTATAAGCAGCAGTAATTTCCCAACGGTGAATGACTGCATTTCTATCACATTTGTTTCTCCTTTCCTTCTCCTCCTCCTCCCATTCATTCTTGTCTCCGAATCTCCTCTTTCACACTTCTCATATAAAGATCTACTAGATAGCTTATAAATCTAGTTGTAGGATAGAAAATAATAAAAAAAAAAACACGTTTTTTCCTTTTTATGTTACGTATCTCTCTCGTACACACTAGAGTTTATCTATATAAAATTTTCCGGTTATTTTAGTAAGTCTACCGTTGTAATGTTTGATACAGTCGTATTATACTATCGTCGACTATACGCGTTGTAAATGAACGGTTCAATGCGGTCGATTCATTTGGCGCCAATGAAACTTCAGGCACCAACTTATTTACAATCGATCACCGGACTGTTATAAGCCAAAAAGGGGATTCAAAGAAATAGACATAAAGAAAAAAGGAAAATTATCACTGATAAAACAGAATCCCTTCTCGAAACTTAACTAGAAAGAGGGAAGTAACGATGTGACGGATGAGTGAGAATAAATAATTTCCGATCGAAACAGCAATATTCCGAGTGAATGACGAACCTCGCAAATTTTCGTAAAAAAAATGTAGATAATCTTCGGGGATTTTGGTAAAAAAATTGTTATAACTTAACCTCCTCGATAACGAACAAAACTATAAAGGTCCTAGTAAATAATCTCGGCAATTACGTATCTATAATAATAATAATCCTAGTCAATGCGGGCTTTAAGAAGAAAAATAAAACTATAACCACGACGATCCTAGCGGATAAAGTCGACAATTATAGATCGATCATAAAAATCTTGGATAGTCTTACAAAGAGTAATAGAGTAATGTACCGGGTAAAACGAGACAAATCATAAAGTCGTACCTCCGTCGACGCGCAAATCTTATCGGTACGGAGATGTTGTCAGTATCGCGGGTAAAAAAAAAGACACTTGCTCTAAAGTTAGAACCAAATTCTAGAAGTACGAACGTTTTTATGTTAAAATATTTATTTAACATATTAAAGTTGGGGGGCATCGTTCAGTATACGCCGTAATGCGTTAAACGTGCATTGGATCACTTCACTGCCTATTGCGTAAATACCAAGAAAACCTCAGCTACTTGTACGTCTTGTGTGATCTCGATTATCCCGTTAATTATGAAGGATGCTTTGTTTACTTAAACATTTTTAATAGGAAATACAAAAGTTTCTTTATTAATCATCGCGATAATTCTGCGCTGATGTGCTTTACTAGATGATACTAAACAAGCATTACCGTTGACATCAAATTCAACATGTTTCGTCGCTACTTCTTTTCCACACGGTGGAATATAATGCGCTCATGCGCCTATTAATCTAAGCATCGTACCAGTAATTTCTTATGTGCGGGTATAACTAACGGTTCAACCTTGAGAAAGGAAATGTCCAAAGTCGCCGATACTGAAAATAATGGTGTCATACTTACAATTCTTCACCAGTTCTTCTGCAGAAACGTCATTTAATAGAACGAGAGTCATCAGAAACGTACGTTTGAAACAGCCCGACTAAAGTCGAGGATTACGACAAATAATATTAAATTCCTTTAATAATCTTGTTATAACTAATCAGGAAAGGTACGATATGCTATACACGTGTATGTTAGATATTTATTATGCGTTTGGATGTAAAAACGGCACGTGAATCAGTTCGGTAGGTATAAAACTGCTCGGAATTAATTTCAACGGTGGAACGCATAATGCCCGGTAGAATTGTCGTTGTTCAGAGTAAGAATAAAAACATTTTACCGAAATTAATTGAAATATTTCTTTGTATTTTTAATTCTTTTTTGTTTACTTCTTATTTAAATTTAAATATATATATATATATATATATATATATAATATATATGTATGTTTGTATTCAAAACATTCCTGGAAGAGTAAAGAAAAAAGTTTTTTTTTTCATTTTCCTTCCTTTCAAGTATTTATTTTCGAGTCTAAGAATCTCAAACAACATTATCATCATTATTATTGTCATTATTATTATTATTATATTATGTTTAATCTCATTTTCTTTTTAAATTCGTTTTCGTATTATTTTTGTATTTCCCGGCATCCTTTTTTGGATGCCGAGTTACTTTTAACTTGTTCCTAGAATAAAATCACTTTCCGCTTCCTCGAATCTTTCTTTCCCTTATAATATTATTCACTCTTATATATATATATATATATATATATATATATATATATATATATATATACAGGATTTTGTTACGTTTCATTTCCCGCTTTTTCAAAGGTTGGCGCAATTCTTTTCCTTTAAAAAGTAGTCCCGTGTTTTCTTAGTTTGCTCGGCAGGAGACAATATTTAATTTTGCTCGTTTCAACAACAATACTCAGTGATTTCAATGTTCGAGAGGGGCGATTCGCTTTTGAAATTTAACCGGGGTAGACAGGAAGACAATTTTAATTAAAGTTAAAATTATAGTGATCTAAAAAAAAAATAAATAAATAAATATCGCTTTATTACGGTTTTCCTCGTTGCTCTCAATTTGTAAAAGTTTTTTGCCGTAATTTAAATTGCTCTTTCTTTTTGTACTTTTTAAATTTCATCCAGTACTAATTGATTAATCTATTCCGGATTTCGGTACCTATATCTATCTCGTCTGGCGGACGTTAATTGTGCTAGTCTGATAAATAGGTTTTTCATTGTTTTTCATTTATTTATTTTTTTTTTTTCATCTTTATAACTATTATACCTGGAAATCCATTTCAAATCGAAATCAAATCGCATTATTTAACCGTTTCAGTCACGACGTCCTACTGTGCCGTATTGAATAATTCGAAGGGCTTGGTCACAAACAGGATGACGGCTTCCTTATAAGGAGGAAAAAATTAGACATTTAAAAATGATTACGTCGACGAAAATATGCGCGTAAAAATATGTTTAAAAAAAAAAAAAATTCTAAACAAAATTATTAGTACCGCGGAAAAATATAGGAATGTTTATTTTAATTTATTTCGATTAAAATACGTCGAAATAGATAATACACATTTATACCGATGAATAACAGAAAATCGAAGAAAACATTTTCGCGTTTTTTTGTTGTTGTTTTTTTTTGAGAAATTTTTGTATATCTGGTTTCGTACTGGTGCGATTGTCGAATAATTTAAATCACTTAATAATACATTTTTCACGATAAATAATTTTGCTACTCGTTAACGTTAAATATATGGTCCGTAAGAACGTTTCAACATTCCTAATATCGGCATCAGTTTCGTCCCTTTTTCCAAGTCATCGAGAGATCCACGATGAGGTACACCGTGCTGCACACGGGCCTATCCAAGTTTGCCTGCCGACGGTACTGGAAGAAGACGACGCAAAATATTATCGCCAGAAAATTCTGGACGCGTGGAATCGGTCCTTATCCATTTTCGGCCGACTATACTTGGAAATATAGGATTTAACCAGTTGGCCATCAAAAATTGGTTAAATTTGTTCAGCGAGGTTGGAAACAGCTGTCAACCGAGTGTATTACACACGCTGAGTACGCACTTCTGTCTATGCTCAACCACCACCAATATATTGTGCTGTTCTCCATTAACAGTCTACCCATATCGTGGTTAGCTCAATATCGGTGTAATCGACTGAAGAATAATGTACCGCATGTAAACAACCTCCTCCTAACCAACTTCATAATAAATTCAAAACGGCGTTCCATCTCTAATTCATATTTCGATTAAAAAAAAAAAACGCATTCGAAAAATATTCTCGAACGTCTTTATCGAGAATTAAAGAATACATCGCCTGCGCTTTTTATATTAAAAACATTTCCAATAGTTGAATTATTTTTTTCTGACGGCCGCTCGTTCTGTGCCTGGGCTAGTGCTCCAAGTGACCCCTTATGTAAATCCGGCTCTGAATATAAACTTTTAACTTATATATATATATATATATATATATATATATATATAATACAAGATACCTCGTATATTATTATTAATATTATTATTTATTAAAAAAAAATAAAGTATTTATAAAGAAAAATTTTATTTTATATTTAAAAAATAATTAATATATATTTATTAATGAATTAGTTATAAAAAATAATAATTTAATTTACTTGAAAATAATAAATAAACTAACCCAACCGGATTTGTAATTGTTGCCTGGCTATCCTTCTTCATTTCATTTTAACCATCTTGATCAGGAAACTAACGACTGAACTATGTAACTGAAAAAACTCGAACTATTTGACGGAAAAACTCGAACTCTCTTGAAAATGAACAACCATCCCTTTTTATATATTTTTCTTCATTATTTACTTGTAATTTATTTTTACTGGCTAGATTTATTTGGTCAAACTAATTTACTGTTTTTTTTTTCATTGACTAACTAAAATTAATTTTAACTATTTTATAATAATAGTTTATTTACTACAAATCCGGTTTGTTTATATTATAATAATTTTAATATATTTTACTTTAATTAAATAAATAATTACATACATATATTTTGTTTTATTATTTTAATTAAATTAAATATTAGTTTTCCACCTTCAATATAATAAATATATATATACTTTCGTAATAAGGGATATATTTAAATGTTTTTAAAATATTTTCTATAAGGCGTGAAAAAATTAATCGTCTAACAGGCGACAGTTTTTATACGCGAAATATTACTTTCTATTTTTTGAACCGTTCCAGCCGTTTTCCCCGTTATTTCGATAAACCAAAACTGTATAATTTCACGCGCGCAAAAAAAAAAACGACATTATTGGAGATGGCGGCATTTGCCGATGATACAGCATTATTCGCGGCGGATAATGATCCGGTAGCGGCGACAGAAAAATTACAGCGCGGTTTAAACGACTCCAACATGTGGACACGACAATGGAGGGTTAAAATTAACCCATCGAAGTCAATACATCATTTACAACTAGGCGGAACACATGCCCACCTGTTGATCTTATACGATCCCACAGGAAAATAAAGTACGATACCTGGGTATTTTGATCGCCGCTTGAGCTGGAAGGAACACATCAGGATCAAAGTTAATGAGATGTTAAAGTGCGGAACATGTACTGGCTTCTGGAACAAAACTCCCGAATTACTCTCTAAATTCGAAATTATTGCTTTACAGAGCAGTTATTAAGCCGGTGTGGACACATATGGCATATCACTATGGGGGACAGCATCAATATCGAATATTAAAATGGTGCAGCGATCTCAGTCAAAAATACTACCTGGTATATACGAAATGAAAATTTGCATAAAGGCCTAAAAGTACTAAATGTGCACGAAGTAGCTCGGGATTGCAGTAGCGAAGACTTGCACAGGTTTCACTCTAACCAGCTGACGGTAGATTTAATAAATCGTGCCAACGCAGATTGAACTATCGCACGCCTCTAGATCTTTCGCACCGGTTTAAATGACTGAAGAGGTAGTTCGGAATAATTTTAATTTATTATATGAAAAAAAAAATCGATGCGCGTAAACTTCGCGGAAAACGTAAAATATTCCAACGACGCATTAATCGACGGATAATCGTGCGAAAAACAGTCGAGCATCGCGTCCGCAGAAGTTGAAAATAAAAGTACTCGACCGATAGGAAAAAACTACGATCTATTGAAAATAAACAAATGCGGTACGTGGCCATTTTTTAAATCTACTCAGATTTATCGAATACAATTGCGGGATTACCGACATAGATTGCGTACGAAGACGTCGAAATTTCGCATACGATCATCCGCTAAAATAGATTTTAAAGCAATAATGATATAAATCGACAGACTTAAAAATTCCGACGGTCATCCATAAAAATTAACCGGATTTTCTCGCAAATACGCGAAACGATCGGAAAAGCGTGCTAACGCTGAAATCGTACAGCTGCTGGACAACACTGAGATGAGTATTTAAGACGACTTGAACATCGAAAACTGAACGATTTTTAGTAAAGTAGTGAATAAGTTGAAATAAATGGAATCACACCACTTAATAATATAAGATACGCGGATGATTGCCTGATTATAGCTAACAGTCAGGGGGAGAACGACGAAGAATGACGAATAAACTGGTAAAGTAAAGATTACGGATTAAAAATCGACAGTTTCAAGACAAAGTAATTGTGTTCTCCAGGAAATACGATTAAAATAGATCGGACAGAACTGGAGCAGGTCAAAACTCTATTAGATATCTCGGTACCCTGCTTGATGGTAACTCTATTAAAAAAAAAAAGAAATCAGATCGCGTATAGAGCAATCAAGAGCAATGCTCACTAAAATGAAAAATCTGCTCACTAGAAGGGAATTAAGTAATTGCGTATTAGAATGCTAAAACGCCACGTTTTCTCAATCCTTCTTTACGGAAGTTGGGCGCTCGATGCTACCTTGGAAAAAAGGCCTTCGAATTATATTCGTACCGACGCATGCTAAAAATTTCGTGCATACAGAAACAAAAAATTTCTGGATACAATGAAATTGAAGCGTCCGGAATTATTAAATCTGATAAAAGAAAGAAAAACAAGATATTTGGGCCGCATCATGAGAGGGCATAAATACGAAATTTTGCCTCTCATTATAGAAGGAAAGCTTCCAGGCAGAAGATTAAGAGGTCGTCCTCAAAATTCGTACTCAAAAGATGTTTATCGTTGGTTTTATGAAATCTATACATCGCCATGTTGATCACAAACCTTCGTGACGGAGTCAGCGCTTAAGGAAGAAGAAGAAGTGAGTAAGTCGAAGTCACTTCTTTGGAAGTGTAATTTTCGCCACGTACTTTTAATTTCACCGACGTTATTATTAAAGACCACACAGTCGTCGCGACGATTTAATCGGTAAAATCGATCGCCGCGATTAATTTAAAAATAATAATAATAATAAAAAAAAAACATCTGTGCCTCTTGGCGCGAGGAAGAAGTGAAACTAAAAGACGTTTTCCCAAAAAGACGCTCGTTTAATGACGGACCCTGTGTTTTAACCAGCGCGGTGTGGGTGTTTGTCGGTTGTAAATTAAGTGCGTAACTGATGGTTCTGTTAAATGTCCGTATAGGGGCAGTTTGTTGGTGGAGGGCTTTTAGTATACAGATAATTGTGTGATACGGCTGTATGACCCATACGTACACGGTTTAGGGTACCATATTATTTTCTGCTTGTGCCATCTGGAGGCCACTCAGGTTCTATAGTTGATTTTACGCTCCTCAGGAAGTTTGTTTGCGACGTCCAGTCAGTAGTCCATTCCTGTTTACTGTTGTTCATGAGTACGTGTGCTAATGTTGGTGCAGGTGATTCTGATACTGGTGAAAGTACCATAGACCGAGCTTCAAGGTCTGCTTTATCACTATTTCACATCCTTCCTTACGTAGTTTGTGTAGATTGTGTTGGATTTCAAATATTACGGTGTTCTTATTGTCTTGACGGCATATTAGTTGTTGAGAGAAGAGGTAGTCTGTCATGACTAATGCTTTTCGATGTGGAAGTACAGCTGATTTGATGTACTGAATACAGTGCATAATTTCATACAGCTCTGCATCCAGAGGAGTGAAGCCATCGCTTAGTCGGACTGACTGTAATGTATTACCAACTTGGCAAGAGCAACGTGCTGGTGAATTATCACCTTTTGCCGTAGATTTTGCTCCGTCTGTGTAAAATGTGATTTTTGTAGGAAAACTATTTTCTAACTCGTTAGTGGAAGTAAACTTCAGTAAACTTCAATTCTTCCACTAAAGCCTCGTCTGATTTGATCTCCGTAAAATATTCCGTTTACTCTGATGAAGATACGACACGTTCCCAATAAAATTCTAAACAGTGCTACTATGTAGTTCGAAATGTGGTTAGATAACACTCTATCGAAAATAATTAGTATCCCCGGTAAGGTCTCTGGTCGATCGATTATCTCTTGAATCACGTATTATAATAGTGTAATACATACATATATATATATATATATATATATATATATATATATATACACGTACATGCGTTGTAATTTTAATTTCGCCTCCAAAGTTTTCATATCTACAAATATAAAATAGTAACCTTCAGATAAAAATCCATCTCACCATCAACAATTATCCGTGATGCGCATTTCGATGAGCTAATATCTGCCTAACGACGTTACGTCAACTATTTCATAAGCGCACTTTGTCGATAAAATGTTGATTAGTCCAAGCTGCGGCTAGCTACATTACGATATTTTATGCGGCGTTTCGTGTTTTCCGGTTGTAGCAATGTGCATAATAAAGATTTTGATTTGATTTGATTATCATTATTATGGAGAACAAATAAGAATTAAATACACATATACTATAAACGAAGATTAAATATCCGGTACCCAGCCTATCAAAACACGTTTTGATGCGCTAAGGGTGTCGACAAAATAAAGGACGATATATATATATATATATATCCATATATATATATATATATATATATCAAACTATATATATATATATATATATATATATATATATATATATATATATATATATATATATATAAATGTAACTCCACCATTACCAACACTCAACCACGTTTTGTTGCGTTCCGCTCATCGAAGCTAAGCAGCAGCTGCAATGCTATGCATTTGCAGATTCTTATTGCTCTTATTGGCATGCGCTTTCTTTATCGATATGCGTTGATTCATAAATTCGTAAAAAATAAATTTTATTAATAAAATAATAACGAAATATAAATTTAATTATCGATTTAATTTTTTATACCTTACAAAGTATTGAAAAAAAAAACTGTAGCTAATTTTTGGAAAACGTCTTTAAGTTTCCTTTCTCCTTTGCGCTCCGAGGCATAGATGTTTTTTTTTTTTTTTTTTTTTTTTTTTTTAAAGAAACATCACAAAAGTGATATTAAAATACGGGGTCTGTTCGGGGAAAATTTACCATTATTCTGGTACTTCGCTTGTAATAAAATCATCTTCACAACAGTTGTTAATTTTCGCCGTCATCTTCCTAGGCTAATTCATGGCGTTTTTGTTGGTTTTAATGATCGCGTTTATAATCTCCTTCAGCTTGTTTATTTCCATATTTATACGCGTGTATAGTCTTTGTTGATATTTATTAGCTATAATTTCGAACACTTCCGAGGTATCGATAGAACTCCGAGATCACGATGGACAACTGAATTCCTTTCGTACTATGTAGCGTCTGATATATTTTTAAGAATATTATTCTGCATTCGTTGTTACATGTTGCTCGGTTTATCACAACCTTCCAGTCGACATCCGTACCTCCATACAGGTTAGCCTCCGTAATGAAATTTCTGGTATATAACGCAGTTTTAAAGCCTTTACGGACGTACGGTATTCAGCTTTGCGGTTGTGCGAAATATAGCAACATAGATATAATACGAAGCACCCTGATATGTCTCAAACGTCTCGATATATCGTCGCTTAAATGAAAGCACTGTTCTCGAGCAGGTCGAGAAAAGTGCTCGACGCCATTTAACAAGGTCGGAAAAGCATAAAAATTCAATTTGCTCGATAATTCGGAGCAGTTGCAACGGACTAAACGGTGTTAAACCGATTGATTTTTAAACTACGCCTAGAAGAAAATAAAGAACGGAACTACTGAGTTCTTTCCCTTTATACGTCATCTATCATATATCAAATGCTCGATGGAATCCGGCGTGGCAAGTTGTAGTTTAATTTGGAAAAGAAACATAAAAAATAAAATCTACAACTATAATAAACGGATCTGTTAACGGCAGCTTTGCCACCGTAAGTATTTTATTATTTCTCCACTAATATAGTTTATGACCTGAATTTTTTTTTATCGTCATCCCCAGAACTTATCTTATAAAAATGTCCGGTTCTTCATTACCATTTTCATCTCATCCGGATTATCCTATTATATGTTTTCATTTGAATCATTGTAAAATTTTCTATGTATATTCATTATATCTATCTGTAATTTTTTTACCATCCATTAGATAGTTCTCTTATTTCCGCGTATTTTATTTATATACATATGTGTGCAAAGACCAAATTATATAATGTTTAGATTTTGTATAAAAAAAAGAGAATGGAAGACAGAAAACGGAGTGAAGAAATTATGAAAGAGAAAGTCAAACACGAACAGATTGATTTAATATCGTTTACCGCGTGAAATATTTGTCACGGACAAAAATCACACTTATCGAATTGGCCCTGATTGCGTCCACGAAATATCTTCAATACACGTGCTAAAATATAGGCTAATTTCATTTTCATAAAGTAACCTTTTTTAAACTTTTCACAGATAAAAAAAAAAACGTAACAAAAACTTCCTACTTCTTTACATTACTTTCTGTTTAATAATTGAAGATAACGTTTTATTGTCCCTTGTATAAACACAAACAAACACACATACACATACATTTATATATATATATATAAGCAGTGAGAGAGAGTGAGAGATATTCCACATGAGGATGGTTTCAATTTAATTGCCTTCGTCATAAAGGACTAATCTTTCTGTGGTGTGTGTTTCTTATTCACACGTATTTGTGCGTAAATACGTTCGATACTTAAAGTTGTGCTCGTTTTACAAATTCATTATTTAAGAGTATGTTTGTGTATGTAGACATGTATACATAAATGCTATATATAAATACATTCATATATATATATATATATATATATATATATATATATATATATATATACATATATATATATCGTCCGTTTTATATGGTGGGAGAATAAATTAACAAACTTTGCTTATCATATTTTTCCGTGTTTGTACTTCTCTGACGTTATATATTTACGACCAACTTCGTTGCGCATCAGCAATCCGGTATTTACGCGAAGGGTATGATGTAGGGAACATTTGGAAACTTTACATTTGATTAAAAGTTAAATCCAAGCTAGAAGTTTCTTCTTTTGAGGTGTACAATCCTTTAACTGGACGTGTAACTTTTGGAATATATGCATGTATATATACAAATATACAAACACATATGCCATATATTAATATATATGTGTGTGTGTGTGTGTGTATGTGTGTATACGAGTGTGCGTATGCATAAGAACCCAGCGGCATATAGTTTTTATATATATATATATATATATATACATATATATATCTATTTATTATTATTATTATTATTAAATATAAACATCATAATTATAAACATAAAGTAACCTACTGGATAGCTTATGGTTATCTCTAGTGGTTATATATCATCATCATCATCGGTGGCTCGTTTCGAGCATCGTGACCCTATGAATCCTCATAAACGAACGTTTTTAGCCGCCATGTAGTTCGATCCGCTGCCCGGTCCATCATTTCTCGTATTGATGCGGTGCCTGCGATTCTTTTAATTCTGTCTATATATCTTGTTGGTGGCCTGCCTCTTTTCCTACGACCTTCTACCATACCCGTCATAATCATTTTTTCCAATCCATTCTGTCGTATAATATGTCCTGTGTATGATGTTATTCGTTTCTGTACCACGGTTTGTAATCTCTGATCCACCTTAATTTCTTGAAGTATTGACAAATTAGTTTTTTTCGCAGTCCATGGTATCCTTAGCATTCGCCTCCAGCAGTGCATTTCAAACGCATTAATGCGTTGTGTATCGCTCTTTTTCATTGTCCAGCATTCTGATGCATATAGGAATACAGAGAACACCAGCGAGTTCATAAGACGCATTTTTGTGTGTATTGTTATCTCATGGCTCTTCCATATTTTCGTTAATTGTAATAGCGCCATTTTTGCTATCTTTATTCTCCGTTTAATTTCCTCTGTTGAGCTTCCGTCCTTTGTGATTAGCGTTCCTAAGTATACAAATCCATCAACCACTTGTAAGCCATCTATACTTTGTGGATCCTGTGATTGACTGTTGCCATCTATAATCATTATCTTGGTCTTTTTCCTGTTTATGTATAATCCATGTTCTTTACTTATACTTTCCAATTTTTCAAGGAGGCTGACCATTTTTTGTTCTGATGAGGCGATTATTACAATATCGTCCGCGTATCGCAGGTTATTGATTGCTTTTCCTGCAATTTTTACACCATCTTCCCATTCTTGTAGGACACTTCTCATTATCCACTCACTATAAATGTTGAACATATGACCTTAAATACTTCATAATTATATAAATGTTGGAAACTATTCCACCAGAACTATCAGATTGAAAGGCAATGAATAGTCTATATTAAACGTTAATCTTAATTCATTATTATTATTTTCATTTCCAAATCCGCACTTACACGGCGGGGTAAATGTGAGAAACATAGTTCCTTAGACCATCAAGAATGTGTGTAAAATGAGTTTTAATATGTGTGTAAATATAAAAATGAATGTTATACCAACAAAATAATATATATACACGTGCACATATATATATATATATATATATATATATATATATATATATATACACATACAATTTAAAATAGCGATTTAAAAAAATATAATATTGCTAAGATAATGAAAGGGGACAAACAAACATTAAATGCTCAATATCATCTACAATACCAAAGGAGTCCTCGCTGGAACAGCAAAAGGTACACCGAGAACTGGAGGCAAGATGGAACCTATGCAGATATGAACCAAATTTACCATGACCAGAGAGCACCTGAGCATTGTAAAAGTTAATATTAATATTTTTAAGTTTACAACGCTCCAAAACCTTTGGGAAAAACACAAAGGTTTTCCTTCCAGTCGAACAACTGTCCCACCTAGCCTGCCAAATAGCAATAAGTGAGGAATGAATATATTTTTTTAGGATAGGAACACTAGGAAATGATTCCAAGATATGCGGATCAATATTAAGGAACTGGAAATTCCTGACACAAGCAACGTCTCTAACAACTCTAAATTCTGAGATGATAGAGGTGCCAATGACAAAATGATCCAGTGGCATGATATTAGATATAACATTAGCAGCAGAGGTGGGCCCTTTTCGGTATAGACATGAAATACTAAGAAGAAACTTCCTCAGACACTTGATAAGAGAACATAAAACGTTTTTATTAATATAAACAAGAGAGCCATATGCATAAAGTTATTAATCTCATCATGCATGTTGCCAATATATTTTTTATTAATATTATCAATAAATTTTTTTCTGTCTAAAGCCTTGAAAGTGCTTTTTGAAGGAGCAGGTAAATCGAGAGATAGGATAGAGCAGATATTTTTGTGAGAAGTAAGTTCAAAATCATTCAGTGAGAAAGTAAACCAAAGACTGCATTCTGCTATGAACAATGAGATAGGCAGTGATCCATTATAATTAGAAAAAGTTGTCATGATTAAAATTTAGTAAAAATTACAGAATGTTGTTTATAAGTCTGTTTATTCTCCATGAAAGTCAACCTTATATTAAAGTCGCCAATCAAAATGGGGGAAAAGCAGACAATCATCTTTAATGAAAGAATCCATTAAATCGATATGACGAAATTTAGGTTTATTCGGTGACAAATAACAAGAAATGAACAAATATATTTCCCTATAATGATGATAATTATATTATTTACGTTTAACAGTAACTTATGCTGAATGTATAAACATAGGGTTCTACAATAACACCTATGTCAGCATAACTGTCCTAAAGGGACTTCAAAAAAAGAAGCTGACAAGCATAGGAGTTATCAACATTCAAGTATGTAAGTGTAACCTCCAAAGTCAATTTTTGACCTTAGGTGTTCAACTGACTTAAGATAAATGGGACAATTTTTACTTAGAGTAACAAGATCAATGCCCTCTAAATACTTTTGAATCGTATAATTATTAGTAAGATGAACACTAATATCCTTAAAATTACACTCTTTTGAGATATTAAAGTGTAAACAATTGCTACATGAAGTATCCTTAAATTTAATGACAGGTTTAAAAAATCTGCTTCTACCTTACAAAACTTTTCAGTGTGACCAAAACGACAACATTTTTTGCATATCCTCGACATGATGGATTCTGCAAAAACAAGTGATTCCCAGTCCTCAGGAAGCTTCTTGTATTGTAGAGGAATAAGACGAACATAAATCCGACTACCATGCTGATTGGTGACCTTGGTATTTCGCCCAAATGACACTTGAAAATGCTGTTTAACATCATCTTCAGAAATATTGTTAGTACGAAAGATACAAATAGTAGGATCAAGCAGTTTCTCCTGATGAACTTTAACGTTAGAAATGCTGTCACAAATAATTGTTGCCAATTTATCAGAGTCCGTCTTGTAGGCAATATTAATAGTGGTCGTATTTTTATTATTTCTTAAATAAAAAGACACAAATCGATGAAGTAGGAGGGATGTGCAGAACATCCACTTTCTCAATCGCTGTTTTTTAGTGCTTAAAATCTTTTTATTCGACTCCAAAAGTCCAGCTGACTTGCATTCGATCTTACGCTGCTCCTAAAAAAAAGCATTCGCACTGTGCTATCGTCCACAATCTATTATCTCTCCAAAGGAAAAAGATATACTACTCCGACGGTACAAGTTCCGCAGAATTCGCTGGTTACGCAGTCGTCTTTAATCGAAATGTGATCTTTTCAACGTCACTTCCGTCGTTATTCACCGCTCTGTCCGCAGAACTATACGGAAACCTACTAGCGTTGGAACACGCGGTAAAATCCTACCATCACATTATAACGATAGCTACGGACACCATGGCAGATTTACATCGGACGGAAATCAGACCATCCTATCGCAGACTCCATAAATATAATCGTACAGAACTATCAAGCGGCAATAATCTTCCTATGGATTCCGAGCTACGCAAACATACCAGGAAATCGTATGGTCGATCTAGCAGCAAAAGAAGCATCCAAAATGGGCCCTGCGCTTTAAGATCCCATTCAGCGATATCAAGGAAGCAAAGACGGGACCTATTTTGTAGGTTGTGGCAAAAAAAGTTGGACGGAACAACAGAATACCTCACACCTGCATACAATAAAGCCGTCAATTCGCGAATGGAAGTTTCAACCTGAAGACCGAAGGGATCAGGTGGTGTCGACTCCGGATCGGTCATACGCAACTTACACATGGACACATATTCCAAAAACTAGTCCCACCAACCTGTGATAGATGTTAACTTCCAATTACAATTCACCACCTCTTAACAGAATATCCGAAAATCCCAAATTCTTCTTCCTGAAATATTTCATCAATTCTGGCCCAATATTCCCCATCCGTCTTATCTTTTCTTGCGGAGCTTACGTCGGTAAACCTGTTTAACAAAATTTAAATTTGCTGGCCGCGCTCCTAGCCTCGCTGCTATACATAGCGCGGAAAACGAAAAAAACGAAAAAAAAACACAAAACTTAATCTCGGGCCAGCCAATTAAGTATACAAATTGTCTTAAATATCTTGGTCTAATATTAGATCACCAGCTCTATCCTACATATCGAGTATATCCACAGGAAATGCGACTCCATATTCTTGATGTTTAAAAAACTACAGTTCAATAGTTTTTCATTGAAATATAGGGAGAGGCTAATTATGTGACCTGTCTCACTTCAGCTGCTAATGTCATCTCCAATATTATGCCTTTGGATTTTTTTTGTCATTGGTGCCTCTATTATCTCTGAGTTTATGGTTATTAGAGATGTCGTCTGTGTCAAGAATTTCAAATTCTTAAACATTGATCTTGTTTCATTTGGCTTCATTCCTAGTGTTTCAATTTTGAAAAAATTAGTACATTCCTCATTAAATGATACATGGCAAGCGAAGTGGGCAGTTGTCCCATTGGTAGAAAAAATCAAGTGTTTTTCCCAAAAATATCGCATAGCCTTAAACTTAGTAATATTAATTTTTATACAGATACTCTCTGGTTATGGTAATTTTGGTTCCTATTCATATAGATTTCATCTTGCTTCTGATCCTAGGTATGCGTTTTGCAATTCTAGTGTTGATTTTTCTGGTCCTCGTGATGATACTGAGCACTTATTGTTTGATTGTCCTTCGTTTGAGGATTTACGTTGTAATTGAAAATACGCAGAGGTCAACCTGTCATTTTCACAGAGTCAAATATTGACAGTCTTTTATTATTTATGGAGTTATCTATGCTGAAGAAGTTCAAATGTGGCCTATAATATTTTTACTTTTTTTTTCTTTTTATTGCACTATTAAGTGGTTATCAATTTCCTTTTCTTTTTATTTTTAAGTCAAGGTTTATTTTATTTTATTTATTATTATTATAATAATTCTTTTTCTGAAAATATAAATTCAAACGTTAAACCGCATCTTTTGAATCATGGTCAGTGCCCGCTTCCACTTTTATGTTTTTATTTGCTAAGGTTATTTAAATATATATCGATTTAATATGTATTTTAATTTAATATTGCCTATTCTATTTTTTTTTCATGTATATATATATATATTTTAATGTAGTTACTTTTTTCCCCTATGTTACTACTTGATTTTTGTAATATAACAACGGTTTCGTATGTACCAACGACGAGTAATGACGATCCATATTTGGAGTAGGATGAAGTCGAAAGGAATGGTATGTTTCGCCCCATACTTTCTCATTACGATCGTAGCGTCACAAACCCGGTAATATCAACGTCCACACGTTTTTCTGACGCGATCGGTCCGGACGTACACGTCTTACGTTCATGTTCACCAGCGATGATCGACTGACCTGGCTTGCATGCAATACTCCCCTTATCATCGCTCCCATTCTAACATCCTGTCCAACATATACCCTTCAGACACAATCATCCAAACGTATTACAACGCACTTCTTCCGCCCGAGACAAAACTTCTTTCACCAAAACACAAAAACATTTTTTTCTAATCTAATTTTTAACACCCTTCCTTCCGTACCTCTCTGAGCTAAGCAGTAGGATACGGTACGGTCACAAATCGAACAAGGGCTCAAATCAAATTTTTTATTAGTGTTCATTTCAATAATAATAATTATAAATAACGAGATAAATGAAGAAGGTAAGAATGATGTGTTTAATCGCGTATCACGTTATAAACACTTCGAAAGGTATTTGATATTTAAAATTAGAAAAACTTTAGTTCAGCCGACGATGCTATAGCGACGAAACTTAACTATTATATGTATATATATATGAAATATATGTATATTTATTTTATATATATATTGAAATATATGTATATTTATTCTATAAATATATATACATATATATATACGTACAGATTAACGTAGATTACAGAGACCGAAGGATACTATATAAAAATCAAGAAGCAGTAATAAACCAAAAAGCCGGAGCTAAGACAAAAAAAAAAAAAAAACGGGCAACACAAGGATGCTGCTCGTCTTTTTAATATATACATAAAGGAAGCAATGAAAGCTTTTGCAGAAAGGAAAAACGTCGGTACTAAGATCAAAGGAGTCCAGTATAGCACTACACGGTATGCCGATGATATTACTTCGATAGCGGACGAATAGAAAAAATCGCAACAAGAGTATCTTAATTATTTGGATGCTCTCTATTAATAGAAAAAAACGTATAAAATGAAAGTAAATGAACTAAAGTAACGATATGCGCAAACGACATCGCGGAAGACACAGACATAGCCTTTGATGGAAAAAGAATATTTCAAGGAAAAGAATTTCCTTATCTTAGCATTTTAATAGCGTGCGACGGAAAAGTAAAAGAGAACAGCGCAAACTAAAAAAACGCTGTTAATGAAAAAGAACAGAAAAAGAACGCATATTACATCGAGAAATGTTTCATTAGGAAGCCGTTCATTAAAACCTTTGCGTCTGCAACGTCACACTGTACGGAACGTGGACTTTACAAAATAAAGAAAGGGTTAAAACTTCCGATGCTTGAAGTTCGGTGTGCTATCGAAGGATGCTGAAAACATCGTGCATGGATAGAATTACAAATAAGGAGATGTACGAAAGAATAGAAAAACAACGGACGATAATAAGCACGATTGAAAAGAGAAGAACTAATACGATCGGTCATCAAATCGGACATTGTAAATGGCTAAAAAACTTAATAGAACGAAAAGCAAATGGAAAATTAATAAGGGGAAGATCAAGAACCCGATTTATGTACACCGCAATTAAAAGAACAGAGGAGTTATGTGAAAATAAAGGATGCTGCTCTCGTCAAGAAAATGTTGCCGGCAAACCTAGCCGTTGAGGAGAAATAATAATGATAATGTAGATATATATATATGTGTAAATCAGTGCATGTGTTTCGGTGTGTTTATTTGATATATATATATATATAAAAATTCTTCCTTTCTTTGAAATAAAATATTTTGTTTTTACGGTCGGATAAATAAACGATCCCGGTGCTCATATAAAACTCGCTGGTCCTACTTACTCACCTACTCCGCGAAAAATACAATAAATGCAAGGAAAACTTATTCTCTTGAAAGTTTGTCCCCGAAAGTAAATAAACGTGAGGATGCATATATACACTATATATATATATAGGAATATAAATTTATTTTTGTTTTTGAGTGCAGTAAAAATATTTTACAAAACCATTCGTATTTTTCACGTTTATAAAAAATAAAATAAAATATTTTTATGAACGGCAACCGCATTTTTAATAAAAAGTTTTCTACTACCTCGTGAATGAAGCTGTCAGCGCGTTACTATGATGGGTTTTCTTTTTAAATTGCCATGAACACGGATAAAGAGAAGAAATTTCTTATACGGTCTGCTTGGGTTTCTCGTAAGGAAGCAAGCCTCGTTTCTTCCCTGAATAGAATATACACGACTACAATAGTATATTAATATATATATATATATATATATATATATATATATATATATATATATATATATATATATATACAGTCGAATCCGCTTATAAGGGACTCGGGATAAGAGGGACATCCGTTTATAAGGGACAATCAGCAAAACTCCGAATCAATATGAAATGATGGTTGTTTTAGTTCGCTTTAGAGGGACAACGCCTTATAAGGGACAAATAGACTTTCAAGGCAATAAATAGTGTGAGGGGCGATAAGCCAGCCGATATAAAATGACACTTCCGGTCGTAAAACGAAAATATTCACATAAACAAAAATTGAATAAAAATGTTTTAGTCATTTTTACAATTCTGTTTAAGTGAACATTTTTGTTTTTTCTTCCTTTTGTTTTTCTTGTGCTGACATTCTTTCATTGACGCTATACTGTTTTTTGCTCTGTACGTTTGTTAATAATTATGCACTCTCCGATAGCTTATTAGTTCTTAGTTTAGTTCTGCAAAAATTGTAGTGCGTCGTGCGGTTTTATTTATTTTTTTCTTACGAAAATTTTCTTTTCTTTTTTTAGTTCTGGTGAATTTTTTGTATGAATAAAATGTCGCATAAACGTTTATCATTAAAGGAAAAAATTATTATTTCAGACAAAATCGAAATTCAACCTCCCAATATGCCTATTTGGGAGTTAGCAAAAATCATGGGCGTCTCCAAAAACAACCCCGTTTAAAAACAAATGAACAGAACTTACGTAAAAAATGGAATAGTACTGAAAAGGGCAGTCAGGTTCTTTTACCTTATGTATGCCTCCTGAATTTTTCTCTTAATTTCCATATAAATATTACGCATTAATAAGGTTATAAGTATGTTAATTGTTTACTAAATTGTATATATACTCGCTTCAATAAGAGATTTTAAAAAATTCGCTTATAAGAGACAACCGGTTATAAGGGACAAATGACTTCCGCCCGATGTGTCCCTTATAAGCTGATTCGACTGTATATATAAACGAAACCGCTTATAAGAGACGCCGGATGAGAGAGAGTCATCAGCTTATAAGAAATAAATAAGAGGAGACAAGCATTCTTTTCAGGCAATTCTATATAGTGAAACGGGCAAATACGCCTGTCAAGTTATAAAACAGTTTCGAATTTCACAAGGACTGTCAGTTTTAGCCGACATGTTGACACCCTTCATCGACTGAAAAAATTCTCAAACATTAAATCACGGCGACTCTTGAAAGAATTAGCATTTCGTTTTCTGTTTATTTTTTTGTTTATTTTCTTTTTCAACTTTTGTTTAGAACGTGAGAATATTCTCTCATTGACGTTATACTGTCTTTTTTTCTTTCCTCGGTTACTTAACCCGCTCCTCTCTCTCTCTCTCTCTCTTTCTCTCTCGGATACTTCATTACGATTTTAGTGTAGCCGTTCGGATGTGTGACGGATGTTCTCCGTCCGATCGGTGTCGCGTGTTGTGTTTCGTGTTTATTTTATAGACGTATCGTTTCTTAATAATTATTCGTTTAAAAAAAAAAATTCGTTTTACAATTTCACGTTACACCGCAAGACATCATGATTGAACGTGTTAACTAGTCTAAGCAGATAAATCTTTCTTATTCGGCGATATTCATCCGTGTTAAAACTCGTTCGTGTGAAAAGTGTTTTATTTTTTTTTTATTTTTTTTTATCTTTTTTTTTATTTTTTTTTATCTTTTTTTTTTTTTTTTTTTTTTTGGTTTTTGGTACGGATTATTTCACGTTCGAGTATTTACCGAAAACAACCCTAACTACAGTTTTAGTAGTAGAAACATGCGCGTGCGCATACATACGTGCGTAAATACTTCCTACTCCAAGTTGGTCTTTTTAAATTTTTACTCCGCCAAAGGGATTTTTCGTCATTTTTTTTTTTGTTTTTCAACTTTTTTTTCGTTAGAAAATTTCGACGCACCTTTTTCCCGATTCTTTTTATTTTTTTTCCTTTAGTCAGAAGTAGCGAACGATAATTTCATTCGACGGCCGACCCGGTAACCCAGTTTCTCGAAGATAATATTACCGAATGAAGCGTGGATCGGCGAAAGTGGATAAAGGACTTCTCAAGGAAGAAAGGAAAGAAGGATGTTTTTTGTTTTTTTTTTTTTTATGGGTAAAAATTGTACGAATAGGATAATGTAAATTAGAAAGGGATACGAATTCGTATAATCCGATTCTTCCAACGTACGTGTGTAACATTCTTCGCCATCGATTCGGTGTGTCAGGTTTACGGTTTAAGTCGCCTGTATTCATCTGGGGTTTATAATATAACCGCGAGAAAATAACTCGTCGTTTAATTAACTTCACAGAATAATAAGTCGGATTTCCTTCGGACACCAGCTCACTCGGGAATTTTTAATTAATGAAAATGCAGATAAAGCAGCTAAACCCCAACAGGTAAACCTGAAAATAGTTAAAGCCACCTACTTAACTAATTTACATTCAACCATTAAGCAGAAAGTTACAGCGCTGTACCAGAACTACTGGGAAACACGATAAAACCAAAGCTAGGATATTGGATGACAGCACAGAAATCGGCTTTAACTAGATTATACGCCTGAGGCATACATTGCTCACGTCTCGACATCTACTACACGGAGCACCTTTCTGCTCAACATGTAACGACCAACTAGCTTACACCGCATATTACTAGAATGCAAAAATTACGAGATAAAGAAATGTTAACCTATAAACTAACGGATTATAAAATAAACACCCTACTACAGGATAATATATCGAATACTTGTTAAAGTTTATTACAACCACCGGAATAATTAACGCCATACAAACGAAGCAAATGATCTTAGCAATGGAGCGTCTATAAACGAACCAAAATAAATCAAGATGACAGATAATAAACTAGTGGGACAATAATGTAGTAAGTTACCTGAAAACCTTTAAAAAAAAACCCGACGTGCATGTTAATTAATCACTATGCCACAAACATGATCAAAAACTGAAAATATTGTTTCGTAATATATATATATATATATATATATATATATATATATATATATATATATATATATATATATAAATTATTTATTGCGGCCTTAGAGGGTGTATTCAGAAAACTGAACTGGAACTCGAAAGGCATAACGGTAAATGGTGAAAAACTTAATCACCTACGATTTGCAGATGACATCGTTATAATAAGCAGGAATCAATAAGAATTAGAATCTGGAAAATAGGATTAAGAATAAATAAACAGAAAACAAAGGTAATGACTAATAACACGGATGGTATGTCAGTGAAGATAAATGGGGAGCACATCGAACAGGTACATCGGTATATTTATTTAGGACAAGAAATAACTACAGACAGAGAAGTAAATATGCAAAGAGAGATAGAAAGGAGAAGATCTCTCGCATGGGCCGCATTTGGGAAGTTATCCAACATATTCAGGAACAAAGATATACCGAACAGTTTGAAGTGCAAACTTTATAACCAGTGTGTCTTACCGGTATTAACATACGGAGCGGAAACGTGGAGCTTCACAAAGGGAATAATTATGAAAATCAGGAAAACTCAAACAGCTCACGAAAGGATAATATTAAACGTGAAGTTAAAAGACAGAAAAACCATTACTTGGATCAGGGAGCGCACTAAATTGGCCGACGCGGTGGAACAAATTTCAAAATTAAAATGGACATGGGCTGGACACGTGGCGCGTAGACATGATGACAGGTGGACAAAACATATCCTTCAATGGTGTCCATTGGATTCGAAAAGGCAAAGGGGCAGACCAACAACACGGTAGCGAGACGACATTGCCAAACATGCAGGAATCAATTGGATCCGAGTGGCACAGAGCCGAAGTCGTTGGAAACGTCTGGGACATGCCTACACCCAGCAGTGGGTCGATATGGGCATAACGTGATAACGTGATATATATATATATATATATAATCGTCATCATCGTATTGTTCGTTGCCGAACGTCGTGACTAGCTATTGTACGTTTATTTTTACGTACAAAATTAGCTAGCATTCGAGGCACTGTTTATATGCAACGCAGATGCGCTTGCATATGATGTTAAACGGATTGAGCTGCCACTGCCTTCCCGTGATAATTAAGAATTAAACAATGATGAAATCTTTCTATGTCGCGTGTTGTTTCGAACCCCCGACTGTCGAGTTGACAGTCGAGCACTCGAGCAACTACACCATCGTGACATTATATATATATATATATATATATATATATATATATATATATATATATATATATATATATATATATGTATATTTACAATAAATAATTTTAGAAAGACGGTTAAACAAAAATAAGAAATATAATACTCAAAATTTATTATAATGTGTACGTTTAATTATGTACACTATTGAAAGAAGATTATATACAAATACTCGCACTAATATGGGAATAAATTATGAAAATGTGACCTGAGTTGAGTATAAGTCGTGGCAGACTGTATCTATCGAAAAATCAGCGAACTGTGTAACAATTGCGTCCACATTATTTGGAGACCGATGCGTTTTGTTTCGGGTTATGCGTCCACCATATATGGAGACACCTAAATGGAACATCACCAATGCTGTCCACCATGTATGAAGACGTTGTTATTTTTGACACTTTTCAAAATTTCGCTTGGGCTTAAAGTGTTAAAAGACACCACCAAACAGATCTAGTTACATAAATATGTAAGTCCACTTATATAATAAAAGAATATATCAAAAGTTATGGTCGATGGGCCATTAAACCCATAGGCTTGACTAATAGAACAAGTGTTTGTTAGATTAAGCTAAAGTTTGTTAAATTTGATGCTTATTTAACTCAGTAGGTTAAGACTCTATCTTTATTTGTATATATATATATATATATGTATATATTAAAAAAAAAAATTATTTACGATGGTTTCAATGTGAACAATTTTAAAAACGACCCAAAATTTATAGAAAAAAAAAAAAAAAAAAGGTTGAAAATTCGAAATTGAACGATCTTTTTTTCGAACGTGAAAAAAAATTTTATCACATTCTCTGTGGCTATATCCTGTCTATGCGGGTGCACGTCCCATAGCTCAGTGCTTGGTAGAGTCACGTTGTATTTAACCTAACGCAGTCGATCATTTTTTTTACGACTAATAATCTTCAAGTAGCCACATTAGGCCGATGATGGGGCACTCCTTTCTTAAGATACCTATCCAAATATAGCGAGTAATAGTTCTCAAACTGCCGTTTGCCAGAGTCGAAAACTGGTTTTATTAAATGTAACATAAAAGTCAACGAGAACGAATCCGTAACTATACAGTTTACTAACAAGAAAACCTGTATATCCTGCTGTTAGAATCGATAACGCTGAAATACCGATCGGAACAAGCGTGAAATATCTAGACACTTGAATAGCCGACTAACATGTCGCAATCGTATTCAAACGAAGAGGCAAGAACTTAGATGTACGTATTGAAAACAATATTCCGTTTAAACGGCAGAAATAGCGTGCTGTCTATTGACAACGAACGTCTTATTTATACCGCAACTTTAAAGTCCGTCCGGAAGCTGTGGGGCTGTTCGACGAATGTAAAAAATATACAGATCGCCTAGAATAAAATTCTTCGGCCGATAACGAATAGCAAATCGGATTATTCGCCATGATTTAACCATTTCTTATGTACGCGAGTTCGTTAAGCAATATGCACAGAGCCGTTGTGAGACTGGAAAATCATCCAAATACACTTTACTCAGGACTACACGACCAATTATGTAAGACTCTTAAGACGTAGAAAACGCCTGGACCTAATCTAAGGTCGTAGTTACCGGGTGTGTACCAGCCGTTTCTTCTTCTAAATACTGCTAAATTATCTCGTTGGTCAGCTCGCGTTAAATATTACGAGCAAACTATTACTACTCCGAAAGGGTAATACTTCAGAAATATCGTTACGACGACAAATAAATGCACGCAAACATGTTTGATATTATTGATGTTTTCGTTCGAGCCGAAGCAAGAAAATAAGAATAGTAATGTTTAAAGGATAATTCTAATCGTAATTGAAATAAGTTATACATTATTATTGTGAGCAGATTGATGTAATGAATTTTTAAAAGTCCGTTTTTTATCGCGTACGTATATTTTTATAAACATATTTTAAAAAGGGGCCTATAGCGGCATCGCACTTAAATCCGTGCCGCTGGATGGCCGGATATGCTATTACGGGGCTGATGAGTTAGCCGTTAGATGTAGTAGTAAACTCGGCGGAAGGAGGTAATTAATTCTATAATTGAGGAAATATGACTATAGCAAAGGAAACCAGATCGGATATCGATAAGGACGGGTATCGTAAAATACGACGAATAAGAGAAGTATTTGTAAAAATGGGGCAAAAAGCAGATGGACACGTTGAATTAGATGGTCATGAGATAGAGTTGATATCGGTGAGCGCTATATAGTTGGAACTGGAGACGGTAACAAATAGAGATCAACGTTGGGTTGGCACCGTTTGTAGCGGTGAAAAAGTATGGCAATAATCTCGTCTAAGAAAAAAAATCTCGCGCGGGATAAATTCTCATAATGCTGCTAGACATTCAGAGGTGAGTGCGGAATAAAGATCGGATAAATTGAAGGCGTTAGTAATATTAACTGACAGGATGAACACGTTCCCTAAGCCGTATCGCTCGAGAAGATATGTACCGCGAGCTGATATTATGAGAAGCTACTTATTAAAACGATTACTTATTTAATATCGAGTTAAGGTTGTAACGGATATAAATTTGTTATATATATGTGTGTGTGTGTGCATTGTAAAATAAGGAAAAGTAATAATTACTTCATCGAAATGATAAGCGCATCTCAAATATTTTACGCTATATCGAGAAATCGATTTAATTAATCGATATGCAATTGAAAAAATACGATTTAAAATAAAGTTCTACAATTACTCCGAAGTTATAATCCAAAATAGAGTTTAGAAAAAAAAAACAAACAAGACAGCTCACAAACATAATCGCACGCAGTTACGGTAATTTTCACAATGCAGACTGGATTTCGTTCGTAAGAATGAAGAAAATGTTCTCTAATATTTTTGTTTGTTTATTTTTCCGAAAAATCACGATAGTGTGTGTGTGTGTGTGTATGTTTGTATATGTGTGCATTTACAAAAACTGATTTTAATGTAATTTTCCGTATTAAACGTTCAAAAATTATTCGAATATCAAATATCACTTTAATTCGATTTGTGATGTTTCCGTATGAAATTCGTACGAATATTTAGATCGCTAATTTAACGTAAATACGTTGTCATGCCTTTATTATATTCAAACTCGTACGAATGAGCCCTGGATATTTTCGTTAATATTACGATATTTTCGAATCCAGTCGTGTGTATGTTGTAATGTACAGTTTCACGCTATATGACGTATTCAAAGACGAGGGAGATATATACTATTTTGGGGGTAGTAATAAAATAAATGAATAACGAATATTTCGTAACCTTAAAGAACGCATACAACTGCTAATTCGCACCGACTTTTATAGAACTACCCCGTATATGGTTTTTTTTCTCTACTAACCCTATCTTAGGCAGATTTGGTAATTTCGCTGTAGAAATGTACTAGTGTGTGTGCGTGTGCGTGTGTACGCGTACGCTATAATACTAAGTATGTTTGAAGTAATTGTGAAGATATGTATACACCGTGAAAAGAATTATTACTTTTCCTTTTATAATCTGATTCTAACCGTCTTCTTTCCTAACAGTACGAGCAGTCGAACGGTCTAATATCCGAGGGTGATTTTATATATATAATACGGTTAGTATACTTTCGGTGACCGTTACACGGACTTCATAGGAGTCGGTAAAACTTCGTCACATTTTTAAACATCTTCTAGTTACATCTCGGATGAAGGAAGATGTAAATATGATAGGGCAAAAAATTATCATATATATATATATTATATTAAATTTCTCTAAGCCTGCTGTGTATAATATGGATTTTTTTTTTTTTCCGAATAAATTTAACGGGGGACCGTCTATGGGACGCAGTGGATGAAATATCAATGGATAAACATTATACGAAACATAAAAACCGATAATAAGAATCGGGGGAAAAGAAGAAGAAATAGGGAAAATAATAAGACAAGGGTTTTGTATTATAAGCAGAAGAAATAATGCGAGATTTTTGAAGAGAAAGGATCAAAGATGTTTATGTTCCGTTTTGCAGATGACGTAGCAATCGTGGGAAGTAATGAAAAAGGAAGAAACGGTAAAACAGAGAGCTAGCGAAAAAGTATAATTCGTCGATAAATGAAGAAAAAAAATCTAGTTAATGTGCTAAAAAGCGAAATATAATAGATGTTAAAATTAATGGAAAAAGATTGAGTAAATTGGTCTAGATACCTGAATAGCGTAATCACACTCAAGAAGGAAGAAGTGACAAAGAGATATCGACTAGAATTAGTCTAGCAATAATGGCTCTCAATGAAAAGAGATCTTTACTAACGTGGAGAAATTTTTAAAGTATATATACTAGAAAGCACTCTATTAAATCATAGTACGGAACGTACTTGATGTATTGATCGGAAAGTTGCACGATCAACCGCCGAATCTATAAAAAAATAGATACCTTCGAAATTCGGTGCTGGCCTAGATTACAGCAAAATTAGTCGGAAAAGCGGCAAACGAAAAAGTTTTGTAAAAAAAACATATCCAAGGAGCTTACTTCAGAAGCTAAAAAGTAGAAGAATTAAAATACAATTTAAATTTCGTACAATTAAAGGGAAAATGTAAAAAAAAACGATACAGAGGTAAGGAGTATATATATATATATATATATATATATATATATATATATATATATATATATATATATATATATATATATATATATATATAGAGTGCGGATTTCTCGGCATTTGCCGAATCATTTGGCTGCACGCTACAGAAGATCTGATCACAGACAAATTCGAATTGGAGTTCGCTGATTCTATAACCGAAATTTTATTTTGCCGAAAAGTGCCGGAAAACAAAATAAATGCCGAAAACAGAATAAATGCCGAAAATGATGATTAATACTATTTTAAACATTTTTTACATGTTAGAAAAATCCATTGATGATTTTTTTTTAATTTCGATTTTTAATCGTGTAGAAGTCGAAAAGTTTGTAAGGTCGTTCTATGTCATATTTCGTGTCTGTGACTAATATGATAAATAGTGTGAATCGCCATTTTACTTTAACCGTTTACTTTTACTTTTCATTTCTGTTTTCTATGTTGTTACTAGTTTTGTTACCTGTTTTGGTTTTCTCTAAATAAAGAAAGGTGTGTTCTGTTTATAATTAACATTTGATTTGTTTTTTTTTTCCATTCGTTAGATATTTTAATTTTTGTTTACTTTGTTTCCTAATATTTGTAATTTGTTCTCAAAATGGCAAAATCGACCTCTGCAAAAAGTGTTCTATTAAAAAGATCAATTCAGATAAGAAGAATGCTGTGGTAGCTAAAAATACCGGAGATATATAGATTTAAAGAAAATAAGTAATTTTTCAGTTGAAGGAGAAGGAGAAATAAATACATTTAGTCCTACTGAAATTAGGGCATACAAATACGCGCCAATTACGTCGGCAGATGTGGAAAGAAGCTTTTCCCATCTGAAAAATATTTTAAGTGATAAACGTCACCAATTTGGCGAATTAAATTTTGAAAAACATTTAATTATTTCATATAACGCCAAATTATTTAAGTAATAGTGTAATAATTGTATATCTACAGCTAATTAATCCGAAATTTCATGTACTGTAGTGTTTAAGTATAATATTTTCCTATATATATATAGTATTTAATAAATCCGTAATTTCGTATACTGTAGTGTTTTATTATCATTACTTCGGTTTTCAATGCTCATATGAAAATTGTATGTGAAATATAAGCCTTTTTTTATGAATGCCGGAAAATGCCGAAAATGACTTTTTAAACGCCGAAAAAAAAATTTTTAGTGCTGATAAATCCGCACTCTATATATATATATATATATATATATATATATATATATATATATATATATAATAATAGAAAACACGGGAGCAGCAAGTTATCCTTAAAAGAAGGACAGAAAAATGACAATTTTAGTTGAACTGACTAGGATCACACGAGAGTCATATATGCATCAATCTACGGATTGGGAAAAAGAAGAAGATTTAATATACTTTATAAATTAATTTATATATTAAAAAAAAAAAAACTATATCTTACTTTATAAAAAGCGACAACGATTAATTAAATGTACGGCTGTAAGTTTTAATTTCGCTAGTAAAAGATTACCGATAGAATTTTTGTCGTAATTAATCCTTTCAATCATACATTTTAAAATCTTAATAAATTTTAGACGGGTGTTTTTTATACAATACTGCTTCTTTAGGTGAACGGTAGATAATTTTCTATGTACTTATATAAATATTGTTAAAATTGAAACATTTCATGTATAAAAATAAATTTCACGTCCCCTATAGTGGATATTGTGACTGAAAGGGTTAATTCTAGTTTTCATTAATTTCTCAGAGCGATATTATCAGTCACAGTTTTTGAATTGGAGATTTTTTTTTTAACTTCATAATACTTTAACACACGCAGAATCGAAGTTATTCGAACAATGTTTCGCCATCTAACATAATCGATTAATAACGATTATACCGAAAATGCCGATCGAAATATTCGTACGATAGCTCGCTTCGATAGATGTCAATAAACGCATCGGAAGTGGCTTATTTAAATGTTATCGTTAAGCATATTCCGTTTTTTTCCGCGTTGCAATTAATACATTTATTTTTAATTACAAGATGGAACGAATTTTTCGAAAGGATTATTTTTAAAAGAGCAATAAATTTTTTCTCATTATTTTTCTTCATTCGCCATTACGAAGGTCGGCGACGAACTCTTCCAACGCAGCAGTCCGAAGTAATTGCATAGACGAAGCATCGTAGGTCCGGCCTTCCGTGAATTTGCGAACGGCCCACTGATCTCTTATAAAAATCCGCATTATTTCATATTTAGATCTTCTCAGAATGTATCCTGAGTGTATCGCAGCTTCCTTTCTCGCGTACAGATTAATAATTTCGGGTGCTTTTTATTCGGTTTATTAAGTGAACTTCTTTATTAGCGACTTTTCGTGTATGCCAGAAATTTTCGATCTCCCTCTATACCGGTACATTTCGAGAACTTCAATGCGCTTTTCAAATCTAACATCCGGCATCCAGTGTTTCGCAGCCATATAGTAAAACTGAAATAGCATTTAGCTATTCTTAATCGCAAGTATAAAAATTGATTTTCTAGCCGGTACTTAATTTTTATAATAACGCGTCTCGCCCCCGCTCTATTATCGATCGTACTTCATTTGTTGATTTACAGGCATTCTCACACGATTGGTGCCTAAATTATTTGATAGTTGGAACTTGCTCCATCTCTGTATTGTTTAACCATACATCGGTTAAAACACGATCGCTTTTGTTTTAAGTTTGTTGATCGAGAGTCCGAAAGCTCTTTGCTTCCGGTAACAAGTTTATCTACCGTTTTCTGCAACTCATCCTGGCTATTTGTCTATAAATAAAATTCTATTCGAAATTTTATACAGACATTCGTTATACAATACAGCTTCTCAAATGAATTGTAGATAATTAGGAATATTTTAAAATCTGAGGCATTTCACGTCAACCAGAAAATCAAACTTCACGTACTCTCTATAATCACTTATAGATTGTTTACTTGAATAATAATAATAATAATAATACTAAATTTACGTGCCGTAAACAGCGACTTAGGCCAGAGGCGCGGAAAATTATATTTATAACATCGAGAACATTGGCCGAATTGTTTATATGTTGTATGTGTTCGACTGGAAAGGTATGAGATGACATTTGCTAGGACTTGTGTGCATCGTCGCGTAGCAAGCTTGACAGAGGTAAATTCGACGCTGATCTGAGATGAGCATGTTGAATGCAGTCTAGGGAATATATATATGTCGGTCGTTCTTACACGATGATGGACATACCGGAAATGTTGTTTTTTTTTTTTTATTAAGCGGATGCGGGTAACATTTGTATATCGCAATCGAAGTCGGCTGCGTCGTCTCTTCGTCGGTTAGAACGAAAGATGGTTAATTTAATTAGACGCAGTTGATTCGATGATGAGGTATTGATCGATCGGTCGTTTCATAGGTATAGGAAAGGAAAGCAACTCGTCGGGGAGCAGGTAAGAATAGTACTCCTTGTTTGTCTGCCAGGTTGTTATCACAGAATGGGCTGCAACCCACAGGAAGGTTGTTTTCCGATGTGGCGCGGCTATTAATATTTTTATAATTTCTTTCGCGAGCGGATGTTGATTGCTGCTGTACGCATCGTTGATCGCGTTTAATGTTGCAAGTGAGTCTGAGCGTATCTCAGGTCGAATTATGATCGTTAATGCATCGTTAAGTATATTTCGTAAAGTTCGGCAGATGTGACGGAGAAATTTTTAGGTAGATATCGGATATGCGATTTTCAGTTGTTGCACTAGCCAACAGACGAGCTAAAACTAGACGCATGAGTGAAAAATGTAGATGATTCTGCGGTGCAGCAGTTTATTTCGCTTTTTCTAAAACTGTATTTTTATCTCTGCTGTTTAATAGATCGACGCGTATAATTACCGGGGCTCGTAGTGGAATAATTGCGTAGGAATTTGTTATAATTTGCGGTTTATTTGTATCGCTGGTTGACAGGATCTGTTGATATCGAAACGCGACAGTCTGGACAGTTTGGCGAGAACACGTGGATGAATTTCTTATTGCATATGAAGTTGTTTAGTTTAATATAAAACGACAAACGTGAAAATCATGTTTGGAGAATAATATTAGACGGAAAATATATTCCAAAAATAACAATTTATTCCTATTTAATCATATAATCCGAAACGACGATACACAGTTTACACATTCCGAACAGTACTGGCAATAAATATACACATATGTATATATATATTTACTGGCAATAAATATACACATATGTATATATATATATATATATATATATATATATATATATATATATATATATCCGTGTGTTTATGTGCCGGCTATTATTAAAACGAGAAAAGCGGGTCAATTTGTAAATTTTATTTTCATATTTGCGTATAAAATTCGGTTTGTATTCTACATCCGTGTACATTCTTAACCCCTCTACATGTTTATCATAATATCGTATAGGTAGTATAATTCAGCATCCTACCCGGGGATTGTTCTATTTTCCCATTAGCATAAAGAAAATAAAAAAAACGAAATAAATATACACACACATATATTATTATATATATATATATATATATATCCGTGTGTTTATGTGTCGGCTATTATTAAAACGAGAAAAGTGGGTCAATTTGTAAACTTTATTTTCATATTTGCGTATAAAATCTGGATTGTATTCTATATCGTGCACATTCTTAACCTCTACACGTTTATCAATAATATCGTATAGGTAGTATAATTCAGCATCCTACTCGGGGATTGTTCTATTTTCCCATTAGCATATGATTAAGAAAATAAAAAAAAAAACGACTAAAAAAAAAATTGTCAAGCGTAATAATCGCGTTATTACCAGTCTCGAGCCAAGTTTAATTCAACGCAGCCATTTGGCCTAGTTAACGTGCATAGAAAATTCTGCTATTATTATTATTATTATTATTATTATTATTATTAATTTTCGAAAAATTTTATTTTTCCATCGTAATATCGTACGCTTTTACGTTTGTACCGGGTTTTTTTCTCATCTTTTTTGTTATCTATCATTTTCGCGTTGTTAGTCGTTTATCGTTTTTGATACTATCCGTATTTTCGCGAAAAAATGAAAAAGACGATTCCCGTTTATTTTTACTTCGACATAATATAATAGCGTCGACGACGACTACGACCATCGAGACTTTACTAAGAATAGGACTATGCGATGACGAAACACCGAAGCGGAATTCAAAGCGGAAAATAAGAAAGCGTTCACTAATGAGGGCTTCTCAAAATAGTCAAAAAAATAACGTCAAGGGGTTCTCATTAACGAAACGTAATGCAGACTGTTTTGTTTTTTTAATTTTTTTTCTTTTCCCACCGGCTGTCTCCGTGTATATATACGCATTCCAACTTCAGGCGAATACGGTTCGGCGTCTCTTCAGCTTTGGCTCAAACTTCTAACTTCTATTCTAACTTCCAGTAGTGGTCTGGCTATTCGCCGATAATTATATAATACGTATATATGTGTATTCAGGTAAATATGTAAGTGCGAGTGTGTACCCTAATTCGTTGGTATGTGTTATTTTTACACCGTGTTATATACAGCTCAAGTTGTGTACGATTTTGCTTTCCTGGTATTATGCATGCGTTACGTTCTTTATGTGTTATATACCCGTATTTAGATAAGTACGTGTGTGTGTGTGGGTATATATGTAATTTGTCTGCGTAAATCGTTGTTATGTTTGGGTTTTGCACGTTATATTCTTATCTTCTTGTTGTTCGTATGTTCGTATGTTCGACTTTAGCCACACGTAGAAATGTTTTCTTCCTCTTCATCTTCTTCTTATCATTGGTTATTATTGGTTATTATTGGTTATTATTATTATTGCTATTATTATTTATTTATTAATATTGTTATCACCATCACTATCGCCGTTATTTAATGTGAGGGTAATTTTTTCTTTCTTTTCAAAATAAGGATACGTTAGTAGTTGGGCCTCTATTCGGCGATGAGAGAGAGTAGGTGGACGATGAAAATCTAGATATATCGTTTCAGTCTAGGTTCGTTCGCGAATAGTTTATTATTATTAAGTTTATATCATAACCGCATATAGAAACAGTTAAAAGTCCGATGTTACCGATCTGTCGATGTAAATTTTTTTGTATTTTGGTTTGTGCGCGATAAAAAATTAAAATAAATATAACTATATATTTATTATATTATATTTTATTTTATTTATATATATATATATATATATATATATATATATATATATATATATATATCTTTTCGCCGTACGTTATTCGGTTCGGTAATAAACTGATCGAAGTGTAATATTTTTTCTATATTTCTATATAATTTCGGGACTATCGCAAGAAATATACGTAACGAAGAATCTAAAACGATAGTAATAACGATATAATTTTTAATAATTAACAATAATATCGATATAATTTTTAATAATTAACATTAATATCGATATAATTTTTAATAATTAACGAGTATAACCGTATAATTTTTAATAATTAACCGTAATAACGATATAATTTTTAATAATTAATCGTAATATCGATATAATTTGTAATAATTAATTGTGACAACACACAGTTCACCCCCCCCCCCAAAAAAAAAAAAAAAAACTATATAATCCCCCTACTACGTGGCTAACGTTGAGTTTATACATATGTCTTCAAAACTGATCATTTTCGGGTAAATTTGCATAAAAAAACGACTAGCGAATGAAAACATTTTTCACCGGAACTGATAAGTTTCCGAAAAAAATGAATTTTCGAGACCGTGTTTCCGAATTTACTAAATCAACAAAATAGAATTAAAAAAAAAAAAAAAAACACACCTTATATATAGGTCATTTTATTTAAAATGACTAATACTTATTAAAAGCACCGTGCATAATTAAACTATATAAAAAAAATCGCACTTGTTTCAAACTTTAAAATATTTGAAATAAACAAATAGACACGACTGATATAAAATGCCACTAAGTATCGATGAAAAATTGAATATTTTTTTCGATTTAAAATTAAAACGAATTTTAATGGCGAAATCGATCGAAAATCGTTATAATTAATTAAAACAATTTTGAAATTAAACGTGTAATTTTTTAGCCGATATTAAGCTGATCCGATATGCTGACGATACAACCCTGTTAGCTAAAAGTACAGCAAATATAACATGTTTACTGCGACGATTGCAAGAAATCCGTTCACAATTTAGTCTAATAATCAACAAGGAAAAAACTAAAATATGATGATGGTTAATAACTCTCCTAACATTAAGCAAATAGACAGTATAGAAGTGGACAACAAGTTAACGTACTTATAGGGTCGATTGTTGAGAACACAGGAGGATGTAAAGCAACCGCACGCAGATGGTTTAGTAAAAGTTTGCCAAAAAGTAAATAGGAAAGTGTACTTTCGATCTTCTTATATGGCGCTGAGACAATACACAGCACAGAACGCGAGTACATCGAATAAAAGCCTTGATCAGAATTGGACGATTTTTTTGGCCACAGAGGGCAAATGGACTGGAAGCACTCTTTATCGAGGGGGGTGGCCGTCTGCCTTTAAGATGGTCAATGGGATTGAAAAATTTACCGGAAAGAGTTGCAGTCGAGCATATACAATAGAAATGGACGGTGAAAACTAGCGAATTCCGAATTATGAAAGAATTTCGATGTCACGATGTCTCTACTAGTGGGAACTATGATTCAAAGTGAACAGATTAAGCAGCATCAATGACGGTCACTTTGATCTTGCCCAACAGGCCGAGAAGCGGTCTACAAAATTACGTTTAACCCATTCAGTCACAATGTCCATTATGTGGGACATGTAATTTTAATGTCAAAAAAAAAAAATGTTTACACGTGAAATGTCTTAATTTTAAAAATATTTATATAAATACATTGAAAATTATCTGAGGTTCGCCCAAGGAGCAGTATTGTATAATAAACACCTGTATAAAATTTATAATTTAATGTTAAGATTTTATAATGTATGACTGAAAGGGTTAAATTATTTCAAAATTTTTACGATTAATTATAATAGTTTTCGTTTAGTTAATCGTCAAGAATACAAATCGCATTTATGTGTATAGTTGCGATTGGCGGTGAAAAGTTTTTTCGACGAAATTTTTGAACACGTAAAAACTATATTTCCGTCGTTAGCGCTAGTATCGCTGCTTTTAATCATTCGCTTGTTTGGTGTTTTCTTAAAAAAAAAAAAGAAAGAAAAAAAATCAATTCCGAAGAAAAATCTTTTACCGTTTTTATGCAAAAATGTAATAAAAACACGATTTTAAATTAGGATTCAGGTGTATCGGGAATTAAACTGATCAGAATACACTTTGATGTTGTCCAACGGGCCTGGAAGCGATATTATTTCAGATTAGGTTTGATGTGTATCAAATATTAAGTTGATACTAGACTTTGATCTTGCTCAACAGGTCGAGAAACGTTATTATTTTCGATTAGGTTCGAGGTGTATCAAATATTAAGGCTTCATTTGGTAAAACACCGATTACCTATAGAGTCGTATTAAAATATATTCAACTGATCGATGGAGTTCTAATATCTGTATGATTGTGCTATTTACTTAGCAGAATTTATAAAATTCCAGATTATCCATTAGTTACTCAACTGAAATATATGTTTTTAATTTTTTTTTTGTTTAAATACATTTATTTTATATCTGTTATTCACTATATAACTTATTATCATTTAGGGATATTTTCATTTGTTATGCCATGTTTGCATCGTACTAGAATTAAATCTGATTAAATAAAAAACAAACAAACGAATAATTAGTCGGTTTTTAGAAACTGTGTTACTAATTAGTCGGTTATGCCCACCATTAGTATATATATATATATATATATATATATATATATATATATAAATTTCCCTTTTAAGTGTCATCTATAAAGTATTTGAAAGAATAATATATAATCGAATAAAACAACATATCGAAGACATGATCTCAATCGAACAAGCAGGATTTCGAAGCTCGAGAAGCTCATCAGATAACTGCCTTGAAAACATAGATCGAACACAGATTCCAATTAAACAACAAAACAACTGTCGCATTTGTCGATCTTTCCTCGGTCTATGACACAGTATGGCGGACAGGATTGTTTGCATGACTTTTGGAAATAAATCCTTATAAAACCTTAAATAAACTGATGAACGAAATGCTGAGTAATCGCAAATTTACAGTCACTGTAGGTGGAAAGGTTAGTCCGTCAAGAATACTTAACAACGGCCTACCTTAGGTATCCGTGCTCTCTCCAATACTATATAACCTATGACTGGTGGAATTCTAAAGTACAAAGCCTTAGGGATAAAATTAATATTGTTAGAAAAAAGAAATCAAAAAGTAAGAATTCTTGCACATTTTTTATTCTTTACAATGTATTATTGGAATTAAATAGTATATACGAAAAAGAAATTGCTAGGGCCAAGCTTGTGCATTGGAAAGCATTTGTTTGCGAAAGCGGTTCATGGAGTAAACCCTACAAGATGTCGGTGAAAGATAGAGCAGGGTTGATTATTCCAGACTTATGGGATGGTCAGCAGCTGCTCTCTTACGACACTGACAGATGTGGGTTTCTCATGGAGCACTTCTTCCCCAATAAAACTGATGTCCCACTGCAGCTTGTGCATACTGATGTTATTACACCACCAGGTATCACATCAGATGTGATGGATAATAACATTAAATCCTTCAGTAATAGGAAGGCCGCTACGACAGACCGAATTAATAATAAAATTTGTTAAGCATTTAAATCAGAAATTCCCACAGTTATTTGGTACATTTTTGACAAAGTTGAATTTCAAATCTTTCCCCAGTGCTGAAAGCTAGCTAATGTTAAGCTGCTTCCAAAACCTGGCAAAGATCCTCTTCTAAATTCGATTGGCAAAGTGTTTGAAAAGGTTGTCCTGAAGTTATTACTATGTGAGGTATCCAGTAAGAACCTGCTTCACACAAATCAATTTGGTTTTCGGACTGGAGAGTTCACCACAGGGTCGAGCAGTTCTGCCTTAAGATAAATAACAAATGCGAGTTAATCTTGCCAATGATTTGTGACTAATTTTCGATATATACAAAAACTTCCCTTTCAAACAGATAGAAATTATTTCCAGGTTTTTAAAGGGTACTTTTCTAAAGGATACTGTTGGTGACCTTGTTTTAGTGTTTTCGGTCGCCAAGCACTGCTATTCAGTGTTTGGTGATCGAAGCATTTCTGCCCATGTTACCGACCTACCTCTGTTATCTGGGTGTATAATATCACACACAACTACTCTTAAGTATCTAGGAGTTATCATTGATGAAAACCTGACATTTGCTCCACCCTGCAATACGATAACACAACAATGTGACAATCTCTTCTCTATACTTGCTACAATCCAGCCCAATGGATCGGGATTGGCTTGTAGGGAGCGGCTCATACTTTATAAGAGTCTCATTCAGGCCCTGTATGATTATGCGGCTGCTGTCTATGTCAGTCCCAAATTATTCGAGAGAGTTAACAAACAACAAAGAAAATTTCTCCTTAGAATTTCTTCACTTTACAAAACGGCATCTACATCGGCAGCTTGCGTCATTAGTGACGTTCTCCCATTGGATTTATATTTAGTTGGCAGAGCGATGGTCAGTGAGCACAGGCTTGTCGGTATAGTTACACATATGGGGTCATTAAGGTTGTTAGATAACAATTCTGCCAACACATATTCCTAATGAAATTTTTAAGATATACGTCAATACCTCGATTGATGCTTGACTGAGAAGGTGGGATACAGATGCTACCGGTAGGAAAACTTATGTTTTCCTGCCGGATGTCTCTCAAAGATTAAAAATCAAAAATATGCGAATTAACTTTTACAACTTCCAGGTGCTCTCTGAGCATGGTAGGTTTCAAGCCTATTTGTTCAGGCTTAAGCTTGCCATTGCTGACAGGGGTGCACTAAGGATGCTGTTGATGATACTCATCATTTTATCTTTGAGTGTTCTGCCTTCTCTTCACTGTGTGACACTTTCAATATTGACAAATATAAAAACTCGCTTATCTCGAACCGAATCATGTAGCCTTACTTGAATTTGCAGAGAAAGCCATGCGTTTCAAATTTACAATTACAAATTAATTAACGACAATTAGCTAAATTCAAACGTCAAACCAATATCCCCTTCGCTCCTGGTGGCATGGTCCCCTCTCGCCAATTACTTATAATTCATTTATAATTTACCTGACTATATATTATTAATATGTACAAATATGTAATGATGTTCATAACTGTTTTAAATTTAAAATATTTCCATCTTGACCATGATGAAGTATGTTTTTCTTTTAATGACACTTATCTGTCGATGTATTTTGCTTAAGTCTTATTTTTTTTTATATTCTTCTAAGATTTTTATTTTTGAAATGGTGTATTTCATTATCGGCAAGATATATTTTGGTATGTTTTTTTCTGAGAACTATATTGTATATTTATTTTTATTACTCATTACTACTATGCACTCCACAGACTCCTTTCTTCATGCACACAGGTAGTCGATGTGACTATGTTTTTCATCCCATCACTGCCCTTAGATTAAGTACACGAGCAGGGTACTATTACACACATGATTTCACTTACTTTTCAGCTACACACTACTTATATGCACTTCTATAATTATTTAGCTTTAAGCACACTAGTTCCCTGTCCTTTATAATAACACCTAGATTTTAAGCAATAAACTAGTCCCACCGGGTAAATCCGGATTGGGGAACAAACTAGAAAAAAAAAAAAATACTATATAACATGTACACTTCGGATTTACCAGTAACAACATTCAGGAAGATTATGTACGCAGATGACCTGGCTCTAGCAAATCAGAATAATAAAATGGAAATCACAGAGAATGTACTAAATGACGATCTAGAAGTTCTGATACAGTATTTTAAGAAATGACGTTTAAAACTAAATACGAAGAAAACTGTAGTGTTATGTTTCCACCTTGCTACCAATCTGACAAAAAAGAAACTAGACATAACAGTCGATGGTTGTAAACTACTGCACGAAAAATTTCCAAAATATCTAGGCGTCTTACTGGACAGACAACTTACTTATCGGGAAACATATTGAAAACACCGCTGCAAAAATATGAACAAGAGCAATTATCATACACAGCTGGCAGGAACAACGTGTGCAGCCTCCGCATCAACATTAAGGACATCAGTTTTAACATCGGCATTCTAGCTGAATATGTAGCTCCAGTGTGGCTGAACGGTGTACATGTCAAGAAAATTGACATCGAACTCGACACAATGATGAGAACAATAACTGATACTGTCCAGTGGTATATAGTACCTCCGGACATCCGACGGAAAAAAGCTGCTCTAAAAGAATGGACGAAATAAAACAGAAATGAAGCCCTAGTGGTACATCTGGATACAAATGCTGTAGAACGACTCAAATCGAGGAAACCTGCATAAGAAAGCTCGGCTCAACTAATCGCTGATAAATTTAACGATACTCAGGCTTCGATACATAAATGATCGGCTGAAAATCCGGATAAACACAAACTTATACAAGATCCCTCTGTCGAACCGCCAAGTTTTAGTCTTCCAAGGAAACTGTGGACGAGACTTAATCGTATCAGAACGGAACATAGAAGATGCGGAAAAATGTTGAATACGTGGGAGATCGAAGACAATGCAGCATGTGACTGAGGAGAGAAGGAACGAACAATCAATCACATCTTACAGAATTGTCCAACGCTAGCATTAATCACTGAAAAGAGATTGCGAAGCTGATAGAATCAGCAAAAGAATGGATTAAAAACTTGGATATTAATTTATAAAATAACTATGTAATTACTTGTGTTTATACCTGAAAACATACGAATAATATATATATATATATATATATATATATATACGTGTACATTCATATACACACGTACATATGTGCGCATCAACATGTATATATGTTTACATGCACGTTATATAAACATACATATATATCGCATAATATACATTACATACGTGTTGCATGTTACGTAAACATACATACATATGATACATTATATATGTCTATATATACACACACACATACATATATATGTAATTACAGATATATGCTAAAAAATATAGAGCCGTTTTTTTTCTTAATTCTTGTTGTCGTTATTGTTGCAGCTTTCTAAATCGTCGGATCTCGGATAATTGTCGTTCGCATGTAAAATGACGATTAGGACGGACAACCTGATAAAGTTTTCGTATAATCGGCAATCCGAGAGAATTATCCGTTTGAAGGGGAAAGCGAAAATTTCAAACAATTCGTTGAATTAGAACCGGGATAATTAATCGATTAAAGTTTATTAAAGTTCGATTAGATTTCGATTAAAATTATTATTACTTTTTCTTTCTAAACTTGTCGCGTTCAAATTTTATCCGATTCGCTCTTGTTAGTATTATTATTATTATTATTATTATTATACAAAACCAGTGACGTGTCGTCATTTTCCATTTCGGCTATTATGCGCGGCATCGTTCTATTTAGAATTTCAAAAGTGGCCTAGATTGATGTAATATTGGACGCCTGTTTAACACGAAAATTGCGTTATATAATTTGAGTATCCGAGTAAAATTTTAATTTATCGGAAGTTCTACAATCGCTTTGAACGCTTCAACTAACAGCTGATAGGTAAGTGATTTAACGATTATATATAGTAATATCCTCATCACAACACGCACAAATACATATATATTCTAATAATTATATATATATATATATATATATATATATATATATATATATATATATATAAGTAGTTCTTTATTATATAATTATTTATACTATAAAACTATTAATGCCGAGTACATAAAACTTACATTGGCAATAAATAAAATTATGTTCGAAAGGGATACGATGTAATAATGTGGATATTACTGAAAGGTTCGATAGTTTAAATTTGAATAAATTAATGTCATCATTGGAAAATTCGGGCATTGATCGCAATTTATTAAATATATTAAATTATTATATTTAATAAATGACACGCATTTGCAAAATATTAAAAATGTAAAAACGCATATATTTGACATTATATTAAAAAGTTACAATAATATTTAATAAATGGAACAAATGCCCTCTTCATTTATGAAATTCTAATAATATAAACTGGTAAATAATAAATATACAAGATAAAAATAGTATTGATGGTCAGACAAAAAAACCATCACAAATGAAAAGCGGTAATTTAAAAAATAATAAATATAAGTTTATATAACGAATACGTAATATCATTTATAAGTAATGGAAGCGTAAGCAAACAAAATTATAACGTTATTAATACATTATGTTTAATGCGTCGATGCTTATACTTAGTATATATCTTAATTTCTTATTGCTGGAAGTAAATTATTACGGTGCACACTAGAACTGAGAAAAATTTTTCGGGATAGTTTGAGGATATATTCGTATATGGTATCTGCAGATATGCGTATATGAACTTTTAATGATACGGGGGGACATTGAGGATATATCTAAGACATCGATTTTTGCACTAATTGCAGTCTATTAAAACTAACATTTAAGACTGGAGACCAAACTGGACTAGAATATGTTAAAATAGGCCTAATGATTGACTTGTAGATTACTAGTTTATTAAAACGCCCGATAGCGACAGGAATATTGCAAGGATCGGTATTAGGACCGGTATTTAGAGAATATTGTACAAGAATTTACAAAATCAAGTTACCGAAGAACGTAAACATCATCACGTTTGTGAACATATACGAACGAAATAAATATGAAAAAGAAAACGTATATATTCTATACGAAGAAATTTAACAATTTTTAAACGAATATAATCGAAATATTAATACGTCCGAATCAAATTACTTATTATTCGATAGGAAATTAGAAAAAAAAAAAATTAATCTGTTACAGTATGGTATTAATTTAAATTGCGTAACAAGTATGAAGTATTTGGGGTGGTAACAATTGATAACAACCTAAAATTGTATAATCATTTCAGTAACGTAAAAAAAAAAATTAAATATATATACGATGATAAAAATAGAAATAATTATAAGAAAGGAATTTAATGATATAAATCTGTAATAATAACAAATATAATATATAGTATTTATTAATTAATGATATATTAAAAATTAATAAGTTTATAACATTAATTATATCCTATCGAAGAATAATCAAAGCGAACAAAAGAACGAGTTCCTAGTTAATAGTGGTTGTAGGAAGAATTACAGCCATTGACTTAGAAATAAAGAAACGTATCGATTTAGTTTTAATTTTGAAATAATATTAAAACGGAACACGAATTTAATCAAGTGAAATATTATTAATAAACAATTTATATACGAAGCTAAACAAATTAACGTTAGTTTAAAAATATACTAAATCGACATTATATTTTATAATATCAAAAAATGTGGAATCAGTAATATAATGGATTAGCGTATAAATATACTTTACAGATTTAAGCGAAAGATTTAAAAGGAAAAATATTTCACTCCCAATTATTGCGAGGTACAATTTATCACTATGGTAGCTTTAAAATATATTTAAACAGATTTTTTTTTTTCTAATTTTGCCCGCAATCTGTATTTAATAACATATAAAAATCAAAAGGAGGATAGCAACCCAATGGGTGTGCTGATTCTATTTATTGATGAATACTTGTTATCTTAATCTGCAATTTTTAAGAGTAAGATATTATTAGGATCGATGTTGAAGTTATGGAATCTGTGTATTGAATTCAATGCAGTTTGACAACAGATTCTTCGCTAGTATATTTGAGTGTTGATTCAGTCTTTCTTTGTATTTTGCACTTTAGCTGCGGATTTCATCTTTAACCGAGCTGATCTTCAAGTCCCTAGAGATGTCATCCAAAGCGCATTCACAATTTTCCGTAGGATTTTTGCTTGTGTTCTTTCGATAATAGCTATATTGGATTTAGCAGCAGTACCCCATAGAGAATTTTATTTTCTAGAGAAAGAACTGAATTTCTTCCAATCAACCAGTCCATATTTCTCAGTTTCAGTCTGATTTGATTACGTTTGGAGGTTATGTGCTTATTCCAAGTCAATCTCTGGTCGAGATGTAGACCAAGGTATTTCGCACGGTTTGCTATTGGAAGTTGTTTATTGTTGAGATATGTCGGATTGGCCGATCGGCTTTTCAATGTAAATAATACATTGAGGCACTTATCTTCGTTTATTTTTATTTTCCACTGTTTGAACCAATTTGTTAGATAGTTTAAGTGATCTTGGACGTAGCTGGCAGCAGTACTGTGACGTCATTGTGGATCGCTAAAATTGCAGTGTCGTCGGCAATATTATTTACCGAAAAATCGCCGGTGTAAATCTGATATAGTGAAGGAAAAAGAACACTACCCTGTGGAACTCCTGCCTTGATCGGAAATATAGATGACCGTGAACCGTTGGAATTAATTTGAAAGTATCTCTCTGTGAGATAAGATCTTATTATTTTGAAATACTGATAGGGCAGCTTGAGTTTTAATTTGTAAAGAATACCTTCATGCCAAACTCTATCAAAAGCCTTCTCGACATCCAAAAAGGCGACGGAGCAATATTTTTTATCCTTAAAGCATGAATTTATGACATCAACCACTCTACGGATCAAACAGATTTGGAGCATAGCAGAACCGAAAATTGTAGGTGCAATGTTCATAGTGTTACAATTATAGTACGGAAGAATTAGTAAGAGATTGAACGATTTCGATAATTTAACTATAGAAGAAATAAGCAACCGAAAAAAAGAAAAAAATTATAATTTATAATATTGGATTTATTTAAAACTTTATTTTGAAAATATTACAATTTAAGATACAATTAACGATATATAAAGAATGAATTATTAAATGTTGGGCTAACACGTTCTATTACTATATATTAAGATTAACATTATTTTTTGTATTATTATCGTCATGATGATTGCGTTCGATTGTAAATGGAGTTTGAAGTGGAATAAAACTTAATAGGATTGTTTCGCTTTAAATTTCACACTATAAAATCTATTTTAATAATAAATATATTCATTTAAAGAGAAAAAAAACAGCTTTGTAAATTCTGCCTTAATTTGTACATCTTTATACCAGTAAGAGTTAATCTTATTATTCATATTTTAATATACGTAGATGGATAATTTGATCGAATCGTGGTACGCGTAACCATTAGGGCGCTATATTTCGACAGTAGGTACGCGAATTTGTTCCCAAGTATCGCTCGAGAAAGTGTAATTATTATCATATTCGTTCCCAAATATTGCTCGAGAAAGTGTAATTATTATCATATTCGTTCCCAAATATCGCTCGAGAAAGTGTAATTATTATCATATTCGTTCCCAAATATCGCTCGAGAAAGTGTAATTATTATCATATTCGTTCCCAAATATCGCTCGAGAAAGTGTAATTATTATCATATTCGTTCCCAAATATCGCTCGAGAAAGTGTAATTATTATCATATTCGTTCCCAAATATCGCTCGAGAAAGTGTAATTATTATCATATTCGTTCCCAAATATTGCTCGAGAAAGTGTAATTATTATCATATTCATTCCCAAATATCGCTCGAGAAAGTGTAATTATTATCATATTCGTTCCCAAATATCGCTTGAGAAAGTGTAATTATTATCATATTCGTTCCCAAATATCGCTCGAGAAAGTGTAATTATTATCATCGACGAAAGTTTTTTTATTTTTAGTTAGAGTACTATGCTTTAAAACTGTGATACGGAAACAATCGACAACTATGGAAAGTTAAGAAAAGGTTAACAAAAAAGAAGTTAAAATCACTAACAGCTTTTTCTTTATGAAAAATCACAAAGCTTTTTGGCAATTGAGTCATTATCAAGCGGACATTTAAAAAAAATGTATTCAAAATACGTGCAACTTATTTAAAAATTATAAAAGCAGTTTTCGCTATCGGATTATTCTGTAAATAGCCAATTTTTTACTTGGATTTTTTTTTTGTAATATTGCACATCAAAATTAAGTACCATATTATATCGATTAACGTGCCGTGTACTAGTCGTAAGGGAATTGTACTCATCAGTAGATTGCGAATTGGACATCATTTACTGCTTGACCGTCTTTTCTGTATGCAGCTTAGAGAAAGTCCCTTCTGTCCACTCCATTCTGAATAATCGGCAATACCGATCACATTATTTTTTAATGATCTGCTCTGACACTGTTGCGTTCTGAGCTTTACCTTGTGTTGCTAAGTTCTACATGTATTACACTAACGTATAATGTTTTGTCCCTTCTCCATCTGAATAAAGTTGTTCCCCCATATAGCGACGTTTCTAGAGAAGTCAGCATCCTTGATTAAAATGTAAATAGTCCCCACAGTATCACGTTCGGTAAACTGTAAAGGCACCCCCATTAAAAAAAAAAAAAAAAAAGCTATGTAGGGTAGTTAACATTATAGAGAATTCTTTGAAAACTAAAAAGATCTGTACAGCAGTATTTCTTGATGTTCAAAAGGCATTTGATAAGGTCTGGCACATTGGCTTGTTGTATATAAGTTGAAGCTGCTACCTCCCGCAGACCATTATCTCTTATTAAAATCCGATATTAGTGAAAGATATTTTCACCTACGCTATAATCACACATTTTCACCTACGCTATAATCACGCGTTCTCCGAGTTGTATCCCGTCTCTGCGGGTGTGCCTCAATGCTCAGTGCTTGGACCTACGCTGTATTTAATTTATACAGCCGATTATTTTCCTGCGACCAGTAATGTTCAGATAGTCACATTTGCCGATGACACGACGCTTCTTTCGATATCCGTCCAAATACAGCAATTAGTAACCTTCAGACAGCATTTGCTAGAGTTGAAGACCGGTTTTAGCAAATGGAGCGTAACAGTCAGCGAGAAATAATCTGTAAATATACAGTTTACTAACAGAAAATTTGTATCTCTTCCTGTTGGTTTTTTATTTATACCGCGACTTTAAGACCTGTCTGGACTTACGGCGCCGCGCAGCTGCGTAGTGTTGTGCAAATTCGACAAATGTAAGAACTATACAGGCTGTACGATATAAAATTATTCGTCCGAGAAAATGCGACCTGGTATGTAGCGAAGCGAGGTCATTAAGCAATTTGCACAGAGCCATGCTGTGAGGCTGGAAAATCGTCCGAATACCCTTGCTTCAGGGCTGTTGGACACGGTCGGCTATATAAGAAAGACTCAGAAAAACCCAGAACTTAATCCAAGGGCGTAATTATCGGGTGTGTACCCCAGTGGGTACTATACCCTTTCTGTTACGCCTTTCTCCTAAATACTGCTAAATGAGACCTTGTTGGTCAGGTTGCAGTAAATAAGAATGAGAAAAAACATACATACATACATACATATATATATATATATATATATATATATATATATATATATATATATATATCATCATCATAGTCGTTGGGCTCGGTCCGAGCATCGTGATATTATGATTCACTTTAATTTTTCTGAGTAATTGATCGCCATCTATCCCTGTCCTGGGCGCATCTGACCATTTGCTGTAGTGAACTGGCGCTAGTTATCATTTTGATATTGTCCACATATCGCGTTGGTGGTCTCCCTCTTCACCTGCGACCATCAACCATACCTAATATTATAAGCTCTTCTAGATTGTTCCGTCGCATAATATAACCAAAGAAAGTGGATATGCGTTTTTTAACGATATCTTGTAATCGAGCATCCGGGTTAACTTCTTCCAATATTGACACGTTTGTTCTCCTCGCTGTCCACGGTACTCTCAGCATTCGCAACCAGCAATATATTTCAAAAGTATCGATTCTTCGAACGTCTGTGTCTTTCAGTGTCCAGCATTCAGATGCATATAAGAATATAGAGAACACTAACGTTTTCATTAGGCGCATTTTAGTGGTCATCGTTATGTCATGGCTTCTCCAAATCCTTCTTAATTGAGTTAGTGCAACCTTCGCTGTTATTATTCGCCGTTTAATTTCATCTCTTCAGCCGCCATTATTTGTGATAAGTGACCCCAAGTAAACAAATTTATCAACTACTTGGAGATTTAAGCTTTGTGGATTATCTGTTTTGTTTTTATCATCGACGATCATTACTTTAGTTTTATCTTTATTGATTAATAAGCCGGCTTCTTCGTTTATACTATCCAGCCTTTGAAATAAATGGAGCAATTTTTCTTTCGATGAAGTGATTATCACAATATCATCGGCATATTGCAGGTTATTAATTATCTTTCCAGCGACTTTAACGCCATCGTCCCATCCGTCCGTTACTTTTTTTAGTATCCATTCACTGTATATGTTGAAAAGGTTTGGACTTAATATGCATCCTTGACGGACTCCTTTTTCTGACTTAAATTCATCTGTCAGGCTATAATTAATTTTTACTTTGACGCTATTGGCTGCGTACAAGGATTTTACTAAATCAATTAAGTGACGTGGAATTCCAAATTCACCTAGTATATGCCATAGTCTTTGCCATCGTACTAAGTCAAATGCTTTCGCATAGTCTATAAAGCAGAAGTATGCATTAACATTAAACTCCCTGCACATTTTTCAATTATTTGCTTTATGTTCAGGCCCGCGTTTCTCTCCCTGAAACGAAACCCGCTTGTTCTGGCGATAGCTATGGTAATAAATACGATTTCAATCGTTCATGTATAATGTGGAGCATAACCTTGCTTGCATGTGGTAGCAATGCTATGGTTCTATAGTTATGGCATAAATAACGCTCTCCTTTTTTGTAAATTTGTACATAAGTGAATTGCGTCCAATCATTCGGCCACATGGACGTATCTCAAATTCTCTGTGTGTAGAATTTTGGTCATGTTATCGCCTAGATTCATGAACATCTCCATGACTGATTCTCTCCAGTCGCCTTGTATTTCTTTAGCTTGTGTATAGCTAGATGAACCTCTTCCTCTAGTATTGATGGTTTCTTATCAGCTGTCGAACTTAGTACTTCTCTTTGATTTTCCTCACATTCCTCATGCATGAGGTTTTCGCAACAGTTTCGCCATCTGGATCTTATTTTCCTTTCGTCCATTAACATTTCCCCATTTGCATTTTTAATCGCCATATGCCGACGGACGAATCCTCTCGTTATTTGTTTTATCTTGCGGAACATATCTCTTGTTTCATTTTTGTCTTTATTCCGTTCAATATTTTTACAAATGCCATTTAAGAACTTGTTTTTGTCGTTTCTGCATTTTTGTTTAATCTGTTCACTTAGGTGATTGTATTTGCGAATTGCTTCATCGCCATTCAAACCTTTCCTCTTAACTTACTTCCTTTCTCGTGTATTATTCCCCAACGTTTCATTAGTGATCCATATTTTCTTCTTGTCACACGGTTCATTAAAGATTTTCGCCGTTTGTTCTAGAATGTTTTTTGTTCTGTTCCATACGGATTGAGCGTCTGCTGTGTGGTTTATTGATTTCGCCATATCCGCTATTCGTTTGCTTGCTTCTTGATGATATCCTTTATGAGTGCCTAAGTACCATCTGTTTCGGCACACAATGTTTTTGTTTGGCATGTTCTCAGTTTTATTTTCACTTCGGCAGCTAGTAGCTGATGGTCACTACCACAATCTTTAACCGGGTATGTTTTCACGTTTTTAATTGCTGTTCTCCACCTTGCATTAATCAGTATATAGTCTATGTGATTTCGATATCTGTCACCAGGTAACCGCCATGTGTATAGACGCCTAGGATGGTGTTCGAACCCAGAGTTGCATATAAACATATTGACGCTGGCGCAGAACTGCATCAAATTTTCCTACAATATGATGTAATTCATTATCATGAATAGTTTCACCAATTTCGGCGTTGAAATCGCCTATTATCATTGTGACTTCTCGGCTCGGCACTTTTCTTACGGTCTCTTCTAGTGTCGCATAAAAAGTTTCTACACATTCTTGATCAGCTTCCTCGGTTGGAGCATAAACTTGTATTATGTTTATATTTACCGGGTACGCTTTCATGTTTAGAACCAAAATCCGATCACTAATGGGTTCATACCCAATTACTCTACCACGATATTTGTCTTTTATAATAATCGCTACACCATTGTTTGATTGGTTTTCGTTTCCCGAATAGTATATTGCATTATTATCATTGCTTAAGAAATGTCCTTTACCCGTCCAATGTGTTTCTGAAAGACCCGCAACAACGTAATCCATTGTTTACTTTTCTACAATACATAACTTTCCGACTTCCTTTAGCCCGCGTACATTCCACGTTCCTGCTTTAATAGCTTTCCATATTTTTATTCCAGTCACCAATTTTCCATGGGTTGCCTGGTTTCCGACAACACCACAGCCGGTCGCGCATATTTTACACTACCAAGCCCGGTAACTGAGTAGCGCCGATTGCCAATCTGGTCACATGGCACAACATTATCCAGATTTTAAAATTCATCATAATTTTTTCGTGGGGTATTTATAAACGCAGTGGGACACCGATTCCTTCTGCGTGTAGAATGAGGCCGCCCTTAACATAGAGAACATACGCTCACCAGGGAACCGCCTCTAACATGAGGAATAGACGCTTCTGGATTTATAGTTGTCATAGAGGTCGCTAGAGGGAATATATGGAAAACGATCTGCAGAATTAATAGCACTTTTCGCCAAAGTGTCAACTCTGTCGTTCATGGAGATGCCACAATGACTAGGTATCCACAAAAACTTCAGGTTGCCTCCACATTGAGAGATTATCAACTCCTTAATTTCTAATATGAAGGGATGATAATTAAAACTACTGTTTTGAATAGCCAAAAGAGCGCTAAATCGGAACAAATAACAAAATTACCGGTACAAGAAAGAAATTTTATAATATATTCACAGGCCTTATCGATCGCTAACAGCTCCGCTGTAAATATGGAGGTCTCAGGAGCTAAAGAAAACTGCTGTATAAATAAATTCGGAATAAAAAACGCAGCACACACGTTCTCATTGGACCCTCAACTTAGATCCATCGGTAAAAATCTGAATATATTCAGGATACATTGTTTCTCGGTGATAAAAAGGAAATGAGCATTGACTAATCCAAGTGGTAAGTTTAATTAATTTTTTACATGTGTCAATATCCATGTCTGTATTAATTAGATTAATGTCGTAGGGAAGGTTAAAATATATAGAGGGAAAAACGGGAATGAGTGCAGGCTTATATGTAATATATCGGGAAACCCGTTTGGCAAGAAGAGGAATTTTGGAGTGAACAAACCTCCAGTTACTGAAAAGATATAGGATATTATCTATGAGAGAATAATTTTGAAGATTGCAGTATTTGGATAAGAATTTATCTGTCAGGAAATTCTTCTAAAATGTAATGGTGGAGTCAAAGTCTCGATTTGGAAACGTACTACAGGGCAAGAACGAATATTGCCTGTAATAAGTTTCAAACCAATGTTCTGAAGACAATCTAGTTTTTTGAGATGAGAGGAGGCAGCTGATTCGTAGAATATTGAACCATAATCTAGTCTAGATCTTACGAAGGACCTGAATAACAAACTTAAAATCACAGGATCACATCCCCACCAATAGTTACTAATAGCTTTCAGAGGATTGTAGATCATCATGAGTTGAGTCGATAGAGCGGTTATGTGAGACTTCCAGGATAATCTGGAATCCAGGTATAAACCCAAATATTTGACTTTTTTTTAAACAAATGGAATCAACTGATTATAGATATTGATTTGTAAGTTGGTACAACTAAATGGCCTAAGTGAAAAAACGCAAACACTTGATTTATCAGGAGATAAAAGGAGATTATGGAAGGTATTACAAAGCACAGAAATAGATGATTGAACATTATTAACGGCTTCAAGAAAATTCTGATGGGACTAGTATAATACAAAATCAACTGCATAAGACAAAACTCGGGAAGACGCTCCAGATAGGCACTTAAAAACTGCCAAAACATAAATATTAAAAAGGACAGGGCTCTAAGCTGATCCTTGAGCAAGTCCTTTATAAAAAATACGTGTAACAGTGAGGTTGAAAAGTGAGTTTCAGAAGATTAAAGATCTATTAGAAAAAAGTTTACATAGTAATTTGTCCACATTAACAGGAATACCAATTTTGAAAATTGCATCATATAGAACAGGGAGACATTATCGAAAGCTCCTTTGATATTCAAAAAGGAAGCTATGAGAAAGTCCTTTTTAATGAAGGAGGAGTAGACGTCGCAAAGAAAGTGGCCTATACAGTCTAGTGTACCTCATCCGGGACGAAATCCAAACATACCCAAGGGAAGAATATTCTCATTCTCGATCGAAATTATATCCAAAACTGTGGAGCCCTTGCGATCATTTATACTAGAGCCTCACAATGAGTTTAGGGCATTGAAATCACCACCAAGAATAATGGGACTATTCTCTAAATTATCAAGACCCTCTAAAAAGATTTGTGAATTAATAGAATGACTGGTAGGGGAGTAATAGGAAATGAAGGAATCAGAGAAATTACCAATCGTAGCGAAAAGACTGACTGCGTTGGAAGAAGTGTCATTGATAATCAAGTTAGTATTAATGACATGACGATTGATACCATGTCGGACGAAGATGGCAGCACCTCCACACCCATCCACTCTATCATCTCGGTAGCAATAATAATTGGGAATACGGAATTGTTGATTCACTGATAACCAGGTTTCAGATAAAAGAATTATATCGAGTGTATGGCAACTTACGAAATATTTAAATTCGCATCTATTGACTAAAATATTTCTCGCGTTCCATTGTAATATATACGAATCATAGACATAGGAAGAAGGAAGGAAAAAAGATAAAAAGAATGAAGGAAAGGGAATTATAAGGAGGGGTAAAAGGAATGAAAGGATAAATATACTATCCGGATGCCAAGAAAAATATAGACTAAGTTAGAGAAGGGATAATTAACTATGTAACAGAAATAGATAAGATTACATAAAATCATTATAAATAAATAAAATTAAAGAAAAATTGAAGAGCAGAAAAAAAAAGGGGGAAAAAAACGACAACCTTCCATTTTTGATTAGGGTGAATAAAATAGGAGATAACCGAAAGATTACTTTATATTTATAGAATTTTTACTATCTATGACATTTTTAATTTTAACGTTAGGATCTAGGTTCTTTTCACTCGAATTAACTGGGCTAGATTTAATAGGCAAATCTTTTAAAAGCGCTTGATCATTAATAACTAAGTTGGCTGAATTTATACACTTACTATGACTGGTCTGACGACTACAGCCACAGTTGCTGATGCTACTATGAAAATTTCAGTACGTAACCTAGTCTGTCGTCATAGTCGTGGCCTCTCGCTCCACAGCTTCGGACGGTCGAGAAACTTTAGAAATCAACTCCTCCACCTCATTTCGCGAACAACCCTTCAAAACTTGTTCGTCTTTTCTTCACTTCGTACGATGTTTTCAAGGGAAAAAAGTTTCGTACCTGCAGGCGAGGACGCTAGAAAAGCAATCTCTCAATTTAAGCGTGTTCCGCACTTTTCTCCTTTAATTTACTTTTCCGCAGCTTTCAAATTACAAATAAACAGTTCCTCCGCTGCTGAGAAAAAAGATTTTTTGTTTGTTTTTTCCATCGGAGTTGTCGCGCAAACATCGGTTTCGAATGACACCGCTTTAAAGTTTTCCTCGTCCGAGGGGTTTTACAAAATGTCCTCTTTATATATATATATATATATATATATATCCTTATATTGAGGATTTCATTTTATAAATGAACGAGAATGTCGCTTACATTTCGACTTATTTACCACAGTATATATATACGCCTATACACATCTCACAAATATACAGTTCACGTAGCTGCTAGCCACGATTACAATGCGAATATTGAGAAATGAATAATTAATAAACAGGAAAAATCACAGAAGATTCAGGAAAAACAGAATATCAAATTTCTATACATACATAGTTGATGTATTGGAGAGTAGTGATTTTATGAATTAACAAAACAAAATAAAATCGAAGTTAATCGCTAAAAAATGTTTTATTATATAAGCGAAGCTTTTCGACTATAAAGTCATTATCAAGCTATTACTGAAAACGTTACAAATAAATTAACAAAGAAATATCGATACATTAAATAGCCAGATGTTAAAAATTTTACAATTTATAAAACCGATTTTAAAATTAATTCTTCCTCAAAATTAGTCGTATTTTATTTAATAAATTATCACTACTTCTATGTTTTATAATTTGTAGTTTTTCTAATAATTTTTTTAAATTTATATTCTACGTGTAAAATGTTTATATTGTCTGTAATGTTTTTTCTATAATATGTTTTTCTTCTCTACAGTGTTGACTTATCATCATTTTCATTTTTATACGAATTAAAGTTTTCTCATAGTCTATTATTTGTCTGACGTCCTGCTTCACCTATATACAACTTATTACATTTTGTGCAGTTTATTCTATATACTCCAGCTTTTTCTAATACCCTATTCTCTTCTATTTTATTGTTGCAAATTGATTTAAATAAAAAGTTGAATATATTGGAGAGTAGTGATTTTATTAATTAATTATAAAAGAAAAAAAATATAACACAATCACTTTTGTTTTTTAATCGCGAAGCTTTTCGACAGTCACGTCATTTTCAAGCGTGAACAAAAATTATTTTTTTCTTTTATAATTAATTGATTTAAATAATGTTTTATTATTATTCTCCGTGATGATTAAGAATTAAATAATGATGAAAACTTTCTATGTCGCCTGTTGGTTTCGAGCCCCGACCGTCGAGTTGACAGTGGAGCACTCTAGCAACTACGCCACCACGATATATATATATATATATATATCATCAGCATTTCTCCTCACCCGCTAGGTTGCGGGGCAACATGGCCTGCAGCTAAGTAAATAATTTCCTGGCAAGATTCTTTTATCTTCACATAATTCTGCTCTTTTATTACGGCGTCTATAAAACGGGTTCTTGCTTTTCTTAATTTTCCATTTGCTTTTCCTTCCATTAAGTTTTTCAGCCATTTGCAATGTCCGATTTGATGGCCGATCATACTATTTCTTCCAATCGTGTTTATTATCTCTGGTTTTTCTTCTATTCTTTCGAATACCTTCTTGTTTGTGATTTTATCCATCCATGATATTCTCGGCATCCTTCTCGATAGCATCGAACTTTAAAAGCTTGAACTTTAATCTTTCTTTTTTTCCCTAAAGTCCATATTTCACAGCCGTACAGTGCAACGCTCCAGCGCGTATGGATGATAAAAGTGTTTTTACGCGTTCAAATAAACTAGCGCGATCTCATCCGCCAACTATTACGACGGAAGAGGTTAACGCGCATATTACAAGCGAAAGGGAAGGGCATGTCGCACCTGGCCCGACAACTCACACCGTGAGATGATCACGATGATGATGATGGTGATTATGTTGATGGTGATGATATGCTTAAAGAAGAGATAACGAAGTTAAATTGGGCTGATGCGACCGCCCACAATAGTAAAAGCTCGGCGAAGAGAATTAAATCAATCGAACATGGGAATAGCGACGAAAAACCGATTCGCTCCGCTGCACAATGCTTTAGATGTAAGCTTAGATGTTAACAAAATTATTCACCGAGGAAATATCACCGGTAACCATAATAATAATAATAATAATAATAATAATAATACTATTTATCTGAATACTAGATAATATTATAAATAATAGCGGTAATAGAAATAAAATTCCGCCAATTATTTTTCGCGGTCCACTAAAGCAAAATCATAACGAATTCATTTCTAATATTAATAAAAGGTTAAAGATTAACATTAAAATTAAAACGAATAAAAATACATACATTTTATATACCAAATGTATCGAAGATTACGATCAAGTACTAAAAAATTTAACGGAGATGAAAATCGAACACCACACACACCGAAAACAAGGAAACCTGTTAATCGAGAGCTCCAATCGACCAATCGATTATTCAGGCAAATCATAGATTAGCATCAAAGCTTATCTATTAAAAACATTAAACTAAGTTTAAAAGAAGTATAATTTGTTTGCAAAGAGTTAAATTATCTTATAAAAATTTTTTTTCGTATTTTAATTATGTCCATTGTTTTTAATAAATTTATCTAATCATTTTAAATATAATATGCGATAAATAACCGCGTTAATACCGGTTTTTTGTTACGATCTTGTAAATTTCGAAACACAGTTGAAAACGTTGAATTTTTCGAAAATTTAACCATAAAACAATAGAATAACCGTTGTATTCCGTAACATTGCATCATATTACATCATATTACATCATATTGCATCATCCAACGAAAACCACCGTACATACCATTGACTTGAATTAATTAAAACACTATATATAAATAATATTATTACTTTTTTAAATTATATTATTATTTTATTCAACAAATTATTTAAATATTATATGCAAATAATTATAAAATTTATGAATGTTAATTTAATATCGCTTCTCGGCCTGTTGGGCAACCGATCAAAGTGAGTTATGTTAACTGTTTTCATCACCTTAATATCTAATATACTCCGTTACATTACCTAACTTTTTATATATAAATATATATATTTATATATAAAATTAATTTTAAAAATAATAAATATTTAATTTATAATCGATAGTCGAGAGCTCCAATGGACCAATCGATTATTTAGGCAAATCATAGATTAGCATCAAGGCTTATCTATTATAAACATTAAACTAAGTTTAAAAGAAGTATAATTTGTTTGCATAGAGTTAAATTATCTTACAAAAAATTTTTTTCGTATTTTAATTATGTCCATTGTTTTTAATAAATTTATCTAATCATTTTAAATATAATATGCGATAAATAACCGCGTTAATACCGGTTTTTTGTTACGATCTTGTAAATTTCGAAACACAGTTGAAAACGTTGAATTTTTTCGAAAATTTTTGACCAGCACCCAGAAATTTAATTTGTCAGTAGTTGTATTTATGCGAATTGTGGTATGTACACCAAAAAAAAATCCGTTATTAAGTTTCTGGAAAGAGCTCATGTTTAGCCCTTATTTTAAAAGGTCTTCCATATAGCGTAAATATTAACGATGTAAAAAGCGACATCGAACAAAAAATTAACGTAATTATTAATATAAAACAATTTATTTAAAAAAATACCGAAAATGGTATGGTAATAAATTTACCCGTATACGCGGTAACTTTCCCGGCCAACACTAACTATAAAGATATTTAGCAAAACAAAATAAAATCGGAGTTAATCACTAAAAAATTTATTACATAAACACAAACACGAACACGAAGCTTTTCGACTATGAAGTCATTTTCAAGCTATTTGAAAATGACTTCATAGTCGAAAAGCTTCGTGTTCGTGTTTATGTAATAAATTTTTTAGTGATTAACTCCGATTTTATTTTGTTTTGCTAAATTCATAAAATCACTACTCTCCACTACATCAATATAAAGATATTATTAAAATTAAAGAGATATGCTACTGTATGGTACGCTGGGAAAAATTTATAAATAGAAATCCAGTTCTCCAATGTTACAACTGCTTAGGGTATGGCCATGTGGCCTATAATTGTTTTAAAAATTGTAAATGTCTAAAATGCGGTGGACCGCACTATTTTAAGAACTGTATGAATGAAAATATTTTAAAATGTGCTAACTGCAACGGTAATCATACAGCTAATTCTAAGAACTGCGCAGTTTATAATAAAATATCGGGCATCGTCATTAACAAAAGGTCACGTCGTAATGTAGCTAACCTAAATAATAATTCAGTTGACCTAAACAATTCCAATATCACACGAAACAACTCGTATAATCGAAATTCATTTAGCAATACTAATGTAAATAATAATGATAGAAATGGTATTAATTATTCACGCACTTATGCTCAAGTGGCGTCTAATAAAAAAAATAATACGAATAATTATATTATTAATACTCACAGTAATAGTAATATTAATAACGATTTATCTCAAATTATGGATTTACTTAAAACAATTGGTTTAAATAAGATACTTTTTTTTGTTTAAGAAATATCATTTCTAAGTTAAAATCGAGTCGCAGCTCGGATATATTTAATATAATCACAACCATTATCGAATGTGTTACCGACACCTTCGTAATGGATTAATATTTATTCTCTTTCTAGGCAAATAACGAAAAACGATATTAGCATTATCGGATGGAATGCAAAATCACTAATAAAATGATTGAACTAGAAAATTTCATTTGCACAAATAATGTTAAAATTTCAGGAATTTCAGAAACTAAAGTAGATGAAGAGCACTTACCTAACGATGCCAAACTATCATTTATTCCGTAATAATAAAACCCATGAGCAGTGGAGGTGTAGTTTTGCTAATACATAATAGCATACAGTGCGAAGAGATTCCCGCCCTACAAACAAAGCACGTTCAGGCTGTTGGAGCTAAAGTCTGTGTAGATGGCAAATTGCTAACTATTTATGCAGTTTATAGACCACCAACAAAACCGATAAACTTTCAAACTGATATCAAATTTCTTATCTGCCGAAAGAGTTTTATTAATCGGAGATTTTAATGCGAAACATCGTACCTGGAACTGTTACAATGGTAACAGGGCCGGAAATGAGTTACTAAACTTGTCTGCAACCTTAAACTTTCAAATAAAAGCACCCAATGAACCTACGTTTTTTCCGGGCCACCCGTCTTCAAAACCTAGCATAATTGATCTGGTCCTTACAAAAAACTACTTTGAAATTACCGATCCTATATCAATTAGTAAGCTGTCTTCCTATCATAATCCAATAATATGTTCTCTCGGTGGTACGATAAGGCGAATTGTAACACAACCAAATTTTGATTACTCTAAAGCAAACTGGAGAAAATATCAACAAAACATACAAAACGAAGTCAAAATTCCAATAACCTTACACAATCCTTCTTATGTATACATTCGTTATCTTAACTCTATTATCTTAAAGGCCGCAGAAAGCTCCGTCCCATTATTAAAAGGGAATGTTAAAAATTTTTCGATCTCCCCTGGCACTTTGCAAATAATAAAAATTAAAAATTATTATAGGAAACTTTATCAGAGATATCATAATGAAAATATGTATATATTTAAACAACTATACGATAGGTTGAATAAATTAGTTAAAAGACGACTGTTACAAGAAAAAAATGCTCATTACAACGCGTTTCTCAGTAATATACCACAAATGAATAATCAGCTATGGAAAGTAAACAAATATTTTTCCCGGGGGACAAATAAACTTGCCTCCTATTAAAAAACCTGGAAGTGTCGATATAGTAGCGTGCTCAAACTAAGATAAAGCTGAGCTTATAGCGGAACACTTTCAGAATATACATGAACAGAATAATGTCCACACGATATCACGAACGGAAATTAAAACAAACGATAAATACATTTTTAACAAATAACGTACCTACATTAAACTATGCTGACTTAACCGCACCGAAAGTGATCAAGAACTGCATTAGATCACTAAGAAATACATACTCTACCGGACACGATAAAATTAGCGTAAAAATGATTAAAAATTTATCTCGTAAAGGTGTAGTCGCTCTCACAGTGTTATTTAATTCCTGCATTCGTTTGTTACCCTCTGTCGTGGAGACTGTCCTTAATTGTACCTCTTCCTAAACCTGGCAAGGATGCTTCCTCGATGAAAAATATACGACCTGTTAGTCTGCTCAGTAACGTTAGAAAAATTTTTGAGAAAATATTACTCATTAGATTTAGAAAACATAGCGATTTAAATGGTATTCTTAATAAGTTCCAATTCGGCTTTCGACCGAATTTAAACACTACCACGCAGCTAGTAAAAATTTGTAATCTGATTACTGATAATTTTAATAAAAATAAGCACACTGGGCTTAGACATTGAAAAAGCTTTCGACACTACTTGGCACGATGGAATTCTGTATAAATTAATAAAATACGGTTTTCCATATCAACTAGTTTCCATGACTAAAGCATATTTACGTAACAGAAAATTTTATGTGAAAATTAAAAATCATAATTCTAAAGTCAGATATGCATCGGCAGGAGTACCTCAGGGCAGCATCCTTGGTCCATTCTTGTTTATTATTTACATAAATGATATTAGTACAATTAAAAAAGTTGATGTTAATTTATATGCTGACGATACTGCTCTGCTGACATCATCATATCGTATTGATACGATTAGTAACAGATTAACCGCTGCAATTAACAAAATGTCCAAATACTTTCATAAGTGGAAAATTAAAATTAACGAGATAGTAAAACAGAGACTATTATTTTCACAAAGCGTAAACCGGCTATAAATGACTTTGTTCGAATTCATAATGAGTACCTAGACTGGAAATCTAAAGTAAATTATCTCGGTGTAACATTAGATAGTAAGCTTTACTAAACATATTAACGAGTGTATCTACAGAGGACATAAAAAAATGAGTGTACTGTTTCCAATATTTAACAGGAAATCTACGCTATCACCGGTGAACAAGCTTTTGATTTATAATCAGGTAATTCAACCTAAAATTCTTTATGCTAGTCCTGTATGGTCGAACACCTGCCTAAGTAATATAAACAAATTACAACGATTACAAAATCATTGCCTAAGAATAGTGTTGAACAAATCCAGATACACGCCCATTAAAACAATGCATGACATTTTAAACTATCCCTATATACGAGAAATAATAAAAAACAGGACCTTAAAATTTTTTAATTCATAATGTCTGCTGACCAAAAAGTCGATGAAATTGGAAACTACGATTATCAGTCTCTACGACACAGGTATAATAAATATAAGACGAATTAAACATATCTTATTAGTGTAGCATTAGGTTTAAAATTCAATGATATTATATATAAATTTTATTTGATATATTTTTGTATGTTTTTCTCTTTAAATTTTATAAATTATTTTAACCATTGTGTTTAAAATTTACTTATGAATTATTGCAGGTTTAATTTTTCCTGTAAATTTCATTAAGCGATGAATGTTTATAACTATCACTGGTGTATATTTTTTAAAATTATTATTAAGTTTATCGGTTAAGGAATTTTTTATATTTCGGAACGATAGAACGCTATATATTAGAAGTTATTATTTTCTTGTAAAGTTTAATCAATCAAAATATACTTTTCTTCTTCTTCTTCTTCTTCTTCTTCTTCTTCTTCTTCTTCTTCTTCTTCTTCTTCTTCTTCCAGACGAAAGTTTCAACGAACGGCTTCCTTATGCGTAATGGGTAATATTTCTCGATGTAATAAGCGTTCTTTCCTTTTATTAAAAGTCTTTTTTATATTCTTTTTGTTACTTCTATTTCTATTCGTCCGTATGATGTTATTTAATTGCCAAGATTCACCAATCTTCCTCATCTTCGAACTCACTCTTGCCGTGCTGTAGTTTTTAATGGTATACTATTGGTCGAAGTGAGAAAGTTTTTCCCGGATTTCATCAACCGTGGTGTTGTCGCACCTCGTGCATAGGGTTTCTTAGAGTCTCGAACCTGCTTCGTTCTCTCTATATCTGCAGCGGTAATTTTTACATGTGGAAGTGAAATACTAAATAAATTACATGCTAACAAGTTCGTGTATGACAGCGTTAGAATAAACAAAATTCTACGTATTAGTTTGAAACGGACATTTTCTTGTCATACTCGTATTCTAGTAGTATACCGAGCTTTTCTAGTCATCGCTAGAAGCACCGTTTTGCTATCATCATACGTAATCTTACCTTAATACGCGCGTGTGTGTGTATATGTGTTAGCGTACATGTTTATCATCACTATTACGTATCAATTTGCGGGGTAACGTTAATGCGAAAGTAGTAATAGTAATTGTAGTAGTTGTAATATTAGTAAATGAACTTGCGATAAGAATTTGGTAATGAATACGAAACGAAAACGAAAAGTATGTTCTTAAAACTTGCGATGAATAGAAAAAGATATAAAACCGCTTTATGCATTCAAGCTCGCTGTATGACAGAGAAAAAGATATGTACGAAGAAAAATTGAAATAGAAATGGAACGGTAAATTACTAAAGATATAATCGTAGACGAAAACTTAAGATGGAACAAATATACAGTCTTCGTAGTAAACGAACTACGTATATACACGCCTCGAAATTATGTAAGTAAAGAGACATTTAAGATAGTTTACTACGCATTTAGTAGATTCCAGGCTGAGATATGGATTGCAAACATAGTTTGGCAAGTAAATCTTATATAATAAATACGAATCGATTGCAACAAAAAAAAATGTTCGAACTATAGGAGGGATTGTGTTTAATGATAACAAATTTCGAATCACCTAAAAAACGTTAAAATATAAGATACAAATACCGAGATTTATAATCGTACATCTAGAGTAATAAGTGGGTCGTCCATTCTCATTGCGGTAATGCCGGAAACGAAGGTGGTCGAAGGATTAATTATGATTTATCAAGTGTCCCTGGCGAGAACATTAAATGAAATTGGACTGATATGTTACTAAAGATTGAACAAATTTTACTAATCGATTTTCAACAGTATTACACCGTCCGAAGTCAGTATAAATCGGCGTACTTCGCCATGGATGGCTTCAATTATATCAGACCGTTTCGAGGGATTATACATCAACTTTACTCGCATCTTGCTAAATTAGGCATAATTTCGGACGGTGCATGTAACACGTGCTGACGACTGTATTGAGCATTAAATTTGTTGGATTGTCCGAAATGGCTAAATGAGCTGTTATCTAATATTTTACAAAAATGGCACACATTACCCGTGTGAGTATTGAATTGTTTCTAACCCCATTGTCATCTGTTAAAATTAGTTTATATAAATTTATCAAACGTAGTAGCATCGAGATTTAAAATACACTAACTAGATAAAACTGGCCAAATAGCGCAAGCTGGGCCAAAAAAAAAAAAAAAAAAATAAAAATAAAAAAGTACGGTAGACTGATAAATTAATAATAACACGTTTTACAAATAGCCGAGGATATAATAAACGAAAATATATTAATAGAAAAACACTCGAAGAACGGTTAGGAGACGATAGAAATTTAAATAAAAAATATTCAAAAAGCAGTTGTAGAATGAGAAATGGCGAGAATGAGAGACAGACAGACAACTTGGATATATTGCGAGGAAATAAATAAAATAAAAATGCAATATGTCGGGGAAATTGTTCTAAAAATGAGCGAAACGAATAAATGGCTTTTTAAAATGAGTTCAATACTGTATTCGCTAAGTAAATTGTTGAAACACCTATAATGTGTATGTACACGTTGTGTATAAATATTAATTAATTAGTATACGATACCTATCGACAAAGCTCGACGGAGTGAGGAAATTTATGATTATACGCGTATAAATTTTTAATTTCCGAATAAATGTAGATGAATTTATAGCGTATATATATATATATATATATATATGGTGTGTGTGTGCGATAATAATATTACACACACAAAATTTATTTACATGTATGCGTATTAATATGACTGTATAATTGTCTAAAAATTATTCAAATATACGATTAAACAAAAAATAAATAATAATAATAAAACGAGTATTATTAACGATAGTAGTAGCGACTAGAAGATGCTGCACAAGCTGCTACGGAGGTAGCGAATAAATAGTTTAAACTAGAAATCCGTTTATAAAACGGCGTATTACTAGCCGTGTTAGTTACGTTCAATTTATAATGTAGAACAGCGTACGCTAGTATATAGCAGACGATGTAACATAGTAAAAAAGACGTAATGAATTGGTGTTGTTGTAGCAGCAGAAGCAGCAGCAGCAGCAGGCGGTTGTGTTCTATTTTTAGGGATCGATCCCTCGGTAAGTTTAAGGCGACTAGGGCTTGCATATTCGCTAAGAATAAAACAGAAAAAGCTGGTAGACGTGGAAGAGTCGACTTCTTTTATAAAACTCAGCCTTTCGGAATATGGTAGAAGCTGGCTTTTTTTTACATTATGTGTACGAGCTTACATATGTGTATGTGTGTGCGTGCCTATATAATATCGCAGTAAAAAAAAAAAAACACAGAAAATTTTTGGCACCGAAATATATGGTATATATCCCCGGACACGAACGACCGTTTGTCTCGGCTGTTCCGAAGCCAAATACTACTTATATATATATATATATATATATATATATATATATATATATATATAGGTATATATACACGTTGTTCCTTCTTTTTTCGACAAAGTTATTTCTCATTATTATTAATCATTATTATTATTATTTTCATTTTGTAATCTAGCTCTAAATTTTTATTTTTTATATCCGATCTTCTGTATATTATTCATTCGGTTCGCGAAACTCGTTATATTACAATAAGATCTTAGTTGTTTAAATTTGCGTGCATATGATTTAAAATGTCCGATACATTTCATAACCGAGATTTTTTGCGTATTTAATTATCTATCATCTTTAGCTCAGTTTCTTATTATTACAATTTTAATATTCTAATAATATTTCCAATATTATAATAATAATAATAATAATAATAATAATAATAATTATTATTATTATTATTATTATTATTATTATTATTATTATACGTTTTAATAAATAAATAACTAATATTGTAAATATTGTAAATACTTGCTGAAATACATTTGATTCGATTTGATTATTGTTTTCTATACAATTTTTTAGTGTCCGTTATCATCGTATTTCCTAAAATTGGTGTAATCGAATTTCGAAAAAAGGAAATATAGGACATTTCCATTTAAATCGAACGGTATCGTAATAATAAAATGACAGAGGTAGAAATACATTATCGAACGTTAAATTGTAGAAAGTTTGAAGGATAACGATTGAAAAATGAACTTTTCAAATGTAGCTAACCTTTTTTTCTAGTAGGAAACTTGCAGCTCGATCGTCTATAAATATTTTGGCTGACGTATAGTATTTATCATAAATCAAACTACTATCGATATTTTTACGTACGTATATACATCGTCATCATGATTTCTCCTCAACCGCCAGGTTGGTAGGCGGCCTGCAGCTAGACAAAAATAATTTCCCGGCGACAGTAGCATATTTTATCATCGCATAACGCTGTTCTTTTATTAGGACGTGCATAAATCGGCTTCTTCGTCTTGCTCTTCTTAATTTTGCGTTATTCCTTTCATTAAGTTTTTTAGCCATTTAAAATGTCCGATTTGATGACCGATCGTACTCTATTTCTTCTCTTTTCAATCGTGTTTATTATATTCTTTTGAATACCTTATTTGAGATTTTATCCATTCACGATGTTCTCAGCACCCCTCGATAGTACCAAACTTCAAAAGTTTGAAGTTTTAATCTTTCTTTCTTACGTAAAGTCCGTGTTTCACAGCCGTAAAGTACGACGCTCCAGACAAAAAATGAACTGCTTATTTGATGTCACCGGGTAATAAGCGTTCATTTATTATTTTTTTTTTTATTAAAAACGTCTTTAACTGATTCTTTTTATTACTTCTTCTTTTATTCTTCCTATTAAACTGCCAAGTACGATATAAAAGGTTCATCAAACAATCGGCGGTCGCCTGCAGTAATGCAGACTGATTTGAGTTCGACTCTCGTTGGTGCAACGCTCTCTGCAGGAGGGGAAAAATGCTAGGAACATATCGAAAAGCACCAAAAAGATTAAAATTGGTACCTGGAACGTTCGATCGCTGAAACAATGTGCGAAATTAAAAAATAAGGATGAATATTGACGTCGTAGGAGTAAGTGATATCAAGTGGCAAGAACGCAACGGAAAGCGCAGATTTGTCCACAGCGGATCTTTAAATGGAAATACAGAAGTTGGCATTCTACTAAATGAAAATACAAGGAATAAAATCAAAACTGTTTCGGCATTAAGTGATAGAATTATTCTGATTAAAATCTCAGATTCATAAAGACATACATACATACATATATATATATACATATCCTCTTCTTGTTCAGTACCATGACCGATCTCGATCTTAGGCTCATTCATTGGCAGACTCCATTTATACGCGTTCTGGAACTGTGTGTGAAACAATTCTTCAACGCTGCAGTTTGTCCATGTTCGTAAGTCTTTGAACTAAGACATTCTTCTTCGACCAACTCTCCTTTTTCCTTCTACCACTCTCATTATTATATTCTGTAAAGGGCATTACATGACCGAAATATTCCATTTTACTTCTTTTAACAATATCAAGCAATTATTTTTCATTTCTCGTTATTCGTAGCACTTCAACAACATTCGTCATGTTTTTAGTCCGTGGGTTCTTAAGTAAATGACGATAGCATCAAAACTCGAAGGCTTATAGTCTGTCGAGTGCTCTAGATACCAGTGTCCACGTTTCCACGCCGTATAGCAACACTGGCAAGGCGTAGCATTTCATTGTTTTGAATCTTAAGTCAAGATGTAGGCCGTGAGCGGTGAGCATCTTCTTCATTTTCATGAAGCCAGTACGAGCCTGCTCAATGCGACATCTAATTTCTGCGTTCGAATTTTCATTCTTATTAATCCAAGCACCAAGATGTTTGAATTTATCAACATATATATGTATATTATATATGTATATTATATATGTATATTATATATGTATATTATATATGTATATTATATATGTATATTATATATATATATATATATATATATATATATATATATATATATATATATATATAATGATGATCGTCGTATGTTCACTTCGAAATAAAAACAACAATAAATTTAGGAAATAAAAATCATATAACAATTATTTAAGTCAAAATATGATCGTTTCCTTCTGGCTCTCTCGGGTATGCGTGACTGCACTTATTTTCCGATTTCTTCATCGTAAAATTCCTAATTTTATCTCGGAATTATTTAAGATTAAACATATAGATATCGATAGTCACTATCGGTGGTCATAAGCTACTTTCGCAGGCTACTCTATATTGTTTTATAACAACAACAAAAAGTATATTTGCATAAGTAATAAACATAAAAGAAAATATAACCCGGGTTACAAACATTGTGTACCGGGGATTACCACAAACAAGTTTTCTAATTACAAGTAATACATGATAATATAGAAAATTAAGTCTAAACTACAAAAACATATTGTGTAGGTTGTAAGTTCTTCAATAAATACTATATATATATATATATATATATATATATATATATATATATATATATATATATATATAAAATGGATGACACGGGTGTCTAAGGTGCTTACTAAGTAAAGGGGTTAATTAACTAAGTTATAATTAAAAAATTATAATTAATTACTACATAATGTTATGTTTAAGTCGCCTGTGTTTATATTTGGAATACATGAAACGAAGTTGCTTAGAATCGTAATTGGCAATCGAGGAGACGAGTACATTGTTTTGGTATGAGCGTTTAATAAAAAAGTCAGTCGATAGCTTTAGAACAACATCTCTAATATAGGGCAGGTCAGTAGCTTCGTGCATACTGTCGATTCTGGCATAGCGAGGTGCATTGAGAATAGATCTGAGGCATCTGTTTTGAATGACTTGTAACTTGTTAAAGGAGGTTCTTGATATAGAGCTCCAGGAAGTATGTATATATATCAAATCAAATCAAATCAAATCAAATCAAATCAAGCTTTATTTTTACTTCCTTATATATAACAGTTTACAATAACATGATTAAAACGATCGAATATGATCAACTAACCAAATATCCATCGGTTATCGTCCTCCGTTCTCTATCACTTCCTTAATTTTTTCTAATGACTCCCGTGTTTTCCTCCTTCTTTACAAATTCCTAACCAATTGTAACATCATTAACTATTTATGAACACGTTAGTGGGTTGTGATTGCTCCTCAGTAGTGCCCCCCCCCCAAAAAAAAAAAAACCTAACTAAATACTGTATCAACAACAAGAATGATGGGAAGCAATATTAATTAATATGTAAATTGATTTCATTAACACTGCCGCTTATTGTATTTAACTAGGCAGATCGTGTGCAAAATTAAAAAAAAAATATATTTATAAGTATTTATGTATATATATATATATATATATATATATATATATATATATATATATATATATATATATATATATATATATATATAAAATAGGCAGCTTTATGATCGGTATACAGGTTTTGTTGGTGTGTTTTCCTTGTATTTTTATTTCAGTTAAAACGAACAACTGGCACACTTTTTTAAAACTAGTATACGTAGAAATAAAAATTTTCGAAATGCGTTATATTAATTTGGTTATTTTTTTTTGTAACATATATTTGTTTCGTTAATACACTTTTTGTCTCTCTGATTATGATCTTCCGTTATATATATATATATATATATATATATATAAATTTTTATTTAAGCGAGGGTTAGTAGAACCGAAATATAAAATAAAAATTTAATACAACCCGCTAACCTATCTTATACTACCAGCGATGATTTATGTATGTGTTTAGTTTTGAATAATTCCGAATTCGTTTTTTTTCCCCCGGTGGAAACCGTGTCGATTTTTATTACTTTGGAACGTTTCGAGAACAGGCCTAATTATTTTAATTCCCTAGTTTCGAAAATGGAAATTGCGAGTGTTCGCCAAACGTCGGGGAAGAAGTAATAAAATTGACGTAGTTTCTATCGTGGATGGACAACAACCATAGTTCCAGTTAGTTGAAGTCAGCTGAAGTTCCGACAGAAGAAGAAGAAGAAGAAGAAACTGAATCAGGAGATACAGTAGTATGTAGAAGACGACGCAGCAGCAGCAAGCAGTTACAATTACGGTGGTTGTAGCGAAAAATTCGGTTTCGAGTTAAATAATTAAATAAAGAAAATTGTTCCGGTTAAATTACATCGAGCCTTCGATACTGTGTACTATCTCCGCTGATGCTAATCTCGCTACGGTAGTGTACGTGTACGATAAATTTGAACGGTTTATAACGTTTATTATTACGGATAAAATAATAAAAAAAATATATTAAAACGATTAAATTTTTTTTTTTTTAAACTTCAAAAATCTTTTCTCGGCTGTTAGGCCATTATCAAGCGATTATTTAAAACGATAAAAATATAAAGCGAAAAAATATTAATTTAAGATTACAATTGACAAAAATCAGTTTTAATAAAACAATCTGCCGGCGAATTGTTTTCATGTTGCCGATTGTTACGAATTCTAATCTTAAATAAATATTTTTTTCACATTTTTATCGTTTTAACTAATCACTCGATAACGGCCTAACAGCCGAGAAAAGCTTCTTGAGATTTTTTTATAAGGCAAACAATTTTTTAACAATTTCAACTTCTATTTTGTTTTCTTTTTTTTTTTATTTCAATAAAAAATCACTCTACATACCGCATTCGTCAAATTATATTACAGATAATATGCGTAATTTATTTAAATTACAACGACGAATCGCCGATCAAGGAAAGACAAAATTCTACTAGAACAGGTAAAGTCGGTGCTGATAAATGAAAATTACACGCTGGACCACGGATACGGAAAGAGAATCTCTAGCTGGTGGTGTGCTAACGACGAAGTCGGCTTGTGTTTGCAAGAAAATGTTTTCCATATTATCACGCTAAATCATCTATCGCATAATGTCTTCAATCTAGGAGAGGATAATCCTTTTTCAGCGATCCTAATTTTCCTGGGCTCGCTTCGGTCCCGCATAATTTTCCATTCCACCGTTCCTTTACAATGCCGTTACGTTGCTACGAATGTACTTCTAAGCATTTCACCAGTTTGTCTCCGATAATTTCACACATTCTACTACATCTGCGACCATGCCAAAGTACATGTGCCATCCAATTTAGGCGCGTTCTCTTTATTCTGTGCGTGAGCGACCTTTTTTCTTCAATTTGTTGGAACACCTGTTCGTTGGTTTTCTTCTCTGTCCAAATTATCCGTCCCATTTTCCGCCAGACCCACATTTGGAACGTCTGTAACTTAACTACATTTCCTTTATTTAAGGTAAATATATGTAGGCTTAATTTAACGATTGTTGAATTTCTTCGCATCTTTCATTTAAGCGGTTTTTGTTGTTAACCCGCAAAACGAGCGAGCGAAAATAACAGACGATATATATATATATATATATATATTTATATAATATATACCAACACCCCCTATCTAACCGCGTTTTATTACGTTTGTTGTGTCAACGAAATAACGGGTGGATATATATATATATATATAAAACAGTTCGCATGTACCGCACTACCAACACCTATCCTTAAAGCCACGTTTTGTAGCGTTTGCGCGTCGACTTATACACATAGATAGGCTTATTCTTATATATATATATATATATATATATATATATATATATATATGTGCGTGTGTTTATATATATACACGTATGCGTGAAAATTAAAAAAAAACTCTGTATCAAATTTAGTTAAAACGTCTTTAAATTTCAATTGTTCCCTGCGCTCTGAGGCACAGATGTTTTTTTTTTCGTTTCTCGATGTACACTAGTTAGATACTGTAATTTTTTATTTATTTCTATCCGTTATTACCGAGTAGTCATTTTCTTAAATTTACCAATATTCCGTTGCGTTTTCGCAATTCCACAAATAAATGGGTTTTTAATGAATAATTTATAATTTCTTTTACCTATTTAAGCGTACGTCTCGGAGCTATTTATCATAACATATACATCCTACATCCATTATTTATTCCTCGGTCGCATTCCCAATGGTATTTCACTTCCTACTATCCACCGATTAACAACAACAACGTACATTTCAACATAATTTACAGTGAGTAGTCAAAAACCAAAAATTTTAAATAAAAATTACGTAACGCCCAGAAATAATACAAAGACCCGTAAACTGTACAGCAAAAAACAAAAAATTAAGATAGTAATAATAAAACAAAAGAAAAAACACGTTAGACGTTAAATAAATAAAGAAGGAATACTAATTCCTAAAATAATCGCCATATAACGTTACAACAGGTTATGTTTGAGCCTCCTATGTTTTATATTTACTATAGGCATAAATTGGAGTTAATCGTAATTACCGATGGTAGAAATTAAATTATTATCGTGGACTAGTCATCGCAGAACTTACGCGTTAAATTTAAGATATTGTCCTTAATATAAGGCATGTTTTAGTATGCATGTCGACGATTTTGCGGTATCTAGCGACATTTAGCACACATCTGAGACACCTATTTTGATATACTTGTAATTTGTGTTAAAATTTGCATTTGAAATGAAACTCCAAGCTGGACAACAGTACGTCATTACGGGACGTATAAGTGTTTTATACAGAATTAATTTATTATTAACATAAAGAAATGATTTTCCCTCGATTAGTGGATATATGGCAGATATACTCCTGCTAGCTTTCAAGGTAGTATGACTGACATGTTCAGAAAATTTAGTCTGTTATCCAAGACTACCCCGAGGTATCGAACATGTTTTGACCAACTCACAACGGTAGAGTTGACCTGAACTTCAGTAGGTAATGCGGGACGCCTGCGGGTGAAAAATATAGCCTCCGTTTTATCAATATCAATTTGTCATTTTTTATAATAACGCAAGACACGATTTATTCCTGACCGTAACTTATTAGTAATTGCTTTAGGTATATAAGAAGTACAGAGAAGAGCTGTATCGTCTGCATAAAGAGCAGTCTGAATATCAGATAGATTTGGGAAATCAGATAAGAACAAAGTAAACAGAAAGGGACCCAGAATACTACCTTGGGGGACCTCCGCTGAGCACGTTTTCATAGTAGACGTTGGATCATTGATGGTAACGTAAAATAGTCTTGCTAAATAGCCGCTAATAATTATATAACGAGGAAACTGATATTATTTTGTAAATAATACCTTTATGCCAAGTAGTATCGAGAAAGACTTCGCTATATCCGGGAGAACCATACCAGTATGTTTATTACGATTAAAATTACGCGTGATAAACTCGGTGATTCGTGTTACTTGTTGGACGGTGGAATAACCCGGACGAAAGCCAAACTGTGTGTTAGGAATGATTTTTTGGTTATCTGCATAAAATCTTGAACGGGATTACATCCACAATATGATCTATTGTTTTATAAACGGCTCACATTAACAACTGTCGCTATCTTCGAGTCTTATTATATTAGCGGATAATTTTTTCTTCCACACTGGATATTTAACCAATTTAATTTTTTAGGCGTCGTTTCCTTAGTAAAATCGAAACTCAAGTATCTGTTGTTTGAATTAGAGATTAGTTTTGTAGCGATTCTATTTCGGTCAACAGTATGGACCGCGTATCTTTTCTGGTGAGTTTCCTGGTTTCGAGTAGGCCTTTGTATCTTGATTTTGTAGTTAAATTAACCGTAGCTAACTAAATAACAAAAATGTTAAAATCTGTCTATATAGGACCGGGAGCAAATATAAAAGCACATTGATAAACAAAATAAAGAAACGTAGTAAATGAGATAATTAAATTCAAGAAGTTATATACATGAAAGTTTATGATTAAAGATTTTAAAAAATAGCCAGAGTACGAATGCGTCGAGAGGAATGTTTAGTAAATGACAAATGTTAGTGCGATTTGTAAATATTTATAATAGGTACATACATATAAATATAATTTTTATTTTTTTATTTTTTTCTTACCCGATTAAAACGAAATCATCTACTGGATTTTATGTAGGTGTATATCAGGAGATGGAGGTTTTAGCAAATCCAACCGCCTTCGAGTGATATTACTCAAATCAGATTTATGATTCGTTTCCGTTTTAATCTTTTAGGTATTTCTTCAATAAGTAGGTTAGCTGCCAATAAATTTGGATGGTGTTGAAGTGTTGATAAGTGTCTATGAACAGCCGATTTAATCTCTTCAGCGACATATCGCACACGTAGGTCGGTATGTAATGTCCTGTTGGAGACGTACCATGGAGCACCAACTGTCAACCGTAGTATTTTATTCTGCCTGCGTTGAATTTATTCTACGTTGGTTGCCGAAGTTTTGCCGCATATAACGGTTTCAATATTGCTTTATACAATATTAATTTATTATTGATATTCAATCGCGAGCGAGGACCTATCAGTCAATACCCAATTGTTGCATCTTGAGTTCTAGTTCGATGTTCTTAGCTTTTATATGTTTCAGCCAGGTTAATGATCCAAATAAACACCGAGATATTTAGTAGACTCGCTTTGCATTAATGAATTAGAATTTATCGTAACTTTATATTTATCGCGCGCAATACGTCGTTTGGTAAAGATGATGTGATCGTATTTTTGCTCATTGATTACCCATCTCTGCGACCATTCGACTATGTTGTCAATAGCATTTTGAACGCAATTATTTAGACATCGATGAGATGTCATCACTACCGTATCATCTGCAAATGTAGCTACAAATACGTTTTCATTTATCGGCATATCATTGGTGAACAACGAGTACAGGAGAGGCTACGCTCCCCGGGCTATATTTTTCGTATGATTGTTTATCATTTATCACAACTCGAAAATATCGTTCATCCAAATAGGATTTGATAATGTTCTAATATCGAGCAGGCAAAGTCTTCTTACATTTGTAGAGTAACCCTGGATGCCAGACGCGATCGAACGCTTGCCGAATATCCAAAAATACTGCGGAACATATTTCATTCTTATCGAAACTCACTTCAATTTTCTTAACCACTCTGTGAACCTGTTGCACTGTTGAGTACCCAGTTCGAAAGCCAAATTGCTGATTTGGAATTATTTGATCTTTGTCAATTATCTTTTGAATCCTTTTTTTTTTTTTTTTAATTTTTTCAAATCCTTTAGAGAGTATTGGATGTAAATAAATTGGTCGATAGGAAGTCAGTTGTTCAGGAGGTTTTCCAGGTTTCGAAACCGTAATTATATTTGTAAATTTCCGTAGTGCTGAAACGTATTGTAATCTCGTGATTGCGTTGGATATATATGTTAATTTTACTATTGATTTTCTCGGTAATTCTTTTAGAACTCGACTGGTGATTAAATCATAACCAGAAGCCTTCTTGTTGCTCAATTTATCGATTGTGGATTTCCGCAGGAGAGAAAAACTTGATTATCGTTGGTCTTGAAGATTGGTTTAGGTACTCACGAACTACATTTTCAACTTTTGATCGGTTGTTATTTGGGTGAAAAATTTCGGCTAAAAGTATGGAAAAAAGTTCAGCTTTATTTTATTCATCGGTAGTCTAATTACCATCGTTCATTTTTAAAGGATCATTTTTTTTTTGTTTGGTTTTTTTTTTTAGGTATTTAACAGATTTCCACAGCGAATAATTTCCAACCTTTGAGGAAGATAGATTGGTTACATATAAATGTATCGTTTTTGAAATTTTGAAGCAATGCTTTCAGTTTCCTCGTCTGACGAGTGAACGCTGTTCTATGGATTTCTCGTTCTCATCCACTGTCTTCTTAGTTGTCACTTTGTCGTTACCTGCTGGCGCACATAATTAAACCGTAGTATAATTTATTATAGTTTTGATCAAAGGAGTTTGCATTTATTATTTGATTAGTAAATAAGTTGACACTATTATCGATATCTTCATTCGTTTTAATGCGAAGATTTCGGCATTCTTCTAACGTATTCCTATTTCCCAGTTTGTAAACTTGTTGAATAGCGCGGGTCTTCTTTCTCTCATCTAGACACTAATTAACGTGAGAAAATATAATCGAATAAGAAACTAGAATTAAGGAGAATTGTAAAACAAGACTTGTTGGGTGAATAGAATAAAATAAATATTAAACCAGTAAGTCCACCTTCAACGAGCATTATAACTGGATTGGGGTAAACGGAAAAAGTACCTAGCATTTACTTTTGTAACTTTATTTTCCTGAAATATATTGATTGATTGATTGATTGATTGATTGAATATGGGTGAGAGTGAAAATTGCGTATAGTTTCCTTAAGCAAATATACGTTTTCAAAAGAAAAACATATTCCTAGTAGTGGGAGTAGTAGTTAGTTCTATAGTTCGGACGTGTTCGCTTCGTGTACGTTTGAAGTATAGTTCTTTCTAATTTCTTTTAGCGTACCGCCAAGCAGCCATTGTAGTAATAAAGAGTTTGTACTTTATATCTTTTTTAAATCATCACATATCGGAATCACGATGGAGAAACTATGTGCGAAATGAAAGCAACAGCTGCCAGGCTTTGGTTTTGACCGCACCGCTATAACACGGGCGACCTACCAAACACGATCGAAAAAAAGGACAAAGACACATGGCGGTGTCATCGATGTCGAAGGAACAACGAAAAATATCGTACGGCGCCAGTGATGAACAGTAGTGAAGACGAGAATATAGGAAATAACAAGGGCAACGAAAAAATGGATCATCTTATAGCAAAAACCAAAGAAAAATATGAAGAAACGACGTAATTAAATATATTCATTAATGAACTATAGCGATATGGTCGACGTGACACTGTTGAAATAAGTGACGTCAGTGAGAAGGAACAAGAAGACCTGAAAAAAATGTCCGTCGAAATGATGAACAAAACGAATATCAATCTCGATAAGAATGACGTAATACCCGGCACAGAATTAAAGGGAACAACGAGAACAAAAGAGATAGACCTATTATATCAAAATTAAATCGTAAGAAAGCAGACCAAATAATTATATATATATATATATATATATTTTTATTAATACTTTATTATGCAAATTAATAATGTACAACTTGTTGCATTTATAGAGGAGCAATACACTGCACCACCGCTTAGGCTTAATCAGTGTATTGCTCCCCTTTACAATACTCTATAGTTGACAATAATATAGTAACCACTTTTACACTCGCATTTGCGCGGGCTGTGCGTCAGTTTCACTCGCAGTCATAGTATACATGTATTCTCTTATAACTTCTTATACTAGTTAATAATTAAAATTATAACTTAGGTATACTAGTTAACTTAGGTATACTAGATGCATAAATGTATGAACTATCCATAATGACACATACATATACATATACATATACAGAACTTAAACATTATATGCATAAATTCCACACAAACACCCCCGTATATACATGTACACGTGCAGAAATACACTCGTTATACATATTACTGTAAACGTTTTATCACGGATTCACAACGTAAAAACTTCAGTGACCATGGAATTTCTTATGCATTACATTAAATGCGAATAATTGGAATTGTCGAGCAGTGTATTTGTCTTGTAGGTTAAAATTAATTTTATTGTAAAATCTTAAATGGTCCATAGCGGGGCATACAAATAGTACACGGTTCACAGTTTCTACTGCGCCGCATTCACATTTGTCATCATTACTTAACTTAAGAAGAAATAAATAAGACCCAAATTTTCCATGCCCCGTTAATAATTGGGTAGTGTAGAAATCAGGAGTAATTTTAATATTGTGTCTATTTAATATATTGGGGATTAGGCTGTGGGTGTGTCGGCCAGTATTATCTTGTTCCCATCTTTTTTGCCAAATTTCTAAGTAGTGTCGTTTTATAGCTTTCAGGGTATAGATATATTGAGTTCTGGTTTCGCTGCGAGAATTTAGGTTGAATTTTGAGATTATGGCGTTTGTTTCTTCTATTAACTGCTCATTAAGATATGGAAGGAAGTCCACGTTTTTTATGGCAAACATGACTGCCCTTCTGAGCATAAGAAGATCGACAGGAAGTACATTAGCAATAACTACAGATGAGCTGTGTGAAATTGTTTTATATCCCCTGCAAGCGTTTATTAGATATTTTCTTTGCATACCAAAAAGTTTTTTTCTTTACTGTTTTAACTTTTAGCCGGTATATATATATATATATATATATATATATATATATATATATATATATATATATATATAGAGAGAGAGAGAGAGAGAGAGAGATTGAGAAAGAGAATGTTAACAAAGGCATACCAACTAGTGATGACAGATACATAAATGAATCTTTATAACCCTATCGTAAGAATTTATTATTGAACATAAAAGAAAAATCAAAAGAAGCCGGATGAAACGTTGTAATTCCTTAAATTATAATAAACACCTGCAAATTATATTAGTAGTCGGTGGAAACAGAAAAACACAATAACACACATTGTATTACACATTCAATAAACGTTACTAAAGAATCGAATAATTCAATAACTTATAAACCAACTAAAATTAGTCGTTAATAGTCTACTAAAACACTATATTACACGCGTTCAATAATCGAATAACGAGTAGTAACTGTGTAAAGTTACTAACAAAATGTAAATAAATATAAGTAGCTTATATATACGATAAGTGACTAAATTATTTTCGTACTATAAATCTGACCAAATCGTTTCAGCGAAACCGACTTAACTTTGAACCGGCTAATAAGTCAACAAACAACAATTTCTTTTTCGAAAAATTATTCGATTTTATTATTTGTATTTTTTTTTTTTAATAATTTTTTATTAAAATAATTTTTAATTTACATTATTCGTTATTACTTTTCAAATGTTTTACGCTTCTCACTACATTTGAAATATCATACATAGTATATTTTATTTTATATATTTTTATATTTTAAAAAAAACCCGTTGCGAATTAAGGTAATTAAATTTAAAACAAACGATATTTAAAGTATAAACAGCTGACTAAAATTTTATCATAATTCATTGAAAATAATTAACGATTTAGAATTAGTACACTCTTTTATTTCGCGTAAAATTAAAAAAGGCCTCGTTTATCTTTCTTTCATACACACACACACACACACACACACACACACACACAGTATACCCAAAATAAATTAATTTTTTCGTGCCGGTTAAAGTGAGGGGAAAAAAAAGGATCTTATTTTATTTTGCGTTAAACTCTTATTTTAGAACGGTTTAAACATGATCGACGCACCGTCGAAAATTTATATATATCGCCCGGCTTCTTCGTTATTTAGGTAATCTATGCCGGCGATAGCAGGCGTCGCGCTTTGGTACACGTTATCGCAGTTTTGGTACACGTTATCGCAATTTTGGTACACGTTATCGCAATTTTGGTACACATTATCGCAATTTTGGTACACGTTATCGCAATTTTGGTACACGTTATTGCGATTTTATTACACATTATTGCAATTAATCCTTTCGATGATACATTATAAAATGTTGACGCAAAATTATAAACTTTACACAGACGTCTATTATATAATACCGTTTCTTAGGTGAACTGTAGATAATTTTCAACTGTATTTAATATTTAAAATCGAGACATTTCGCGTTAACCGGAAAATGAAAAAAAAATTATTAACTCGAAAAGTTCATGTATCGTATAGTGGATATTGCGATTGAAACGGTTAAGAAATGTTACATTAATAATTACGCTAAATAGAAAACCAATCTCGGTCCTACTGACTGATACGTCACATCCATCACGTAGGCTTTATTATTATTATTATTACTGTAGAAGAAAAAAACGATCACTATTTATAGGTTTCTTACGATATAACGACAATATTTGTACACACACACTAACACACACACAAATATGCATATATATATAATATCTATATATGTATATAAGTAATTTTTAGTCATTGGACCGAGGTATTTTCTGAGAAATATTGATCAATTCTCTCTTTAACAAACGAAATTTGTTAGGCATTTTTCTATATCGGATTCGTTCGTTTTAATAATTAAATCAATTCATTTCCTTCTTCGATTTGGTAAAGGCCTTCGACCGGATTCCTGTATACAAGGTTTTATCTACCCTTCAAAACTGGAATATTCGCGGACGTCTTGCTATCTTCATTCAGAACTTTCTAATTGAGCGTCAATTTCGCGTTAGATTAAACGATACGATGTCATCGTTTTATAACCTGTCCACAGGCCTTCCTCAAGGGTCAGTTTTAAGTCTTGCATTATTTAATATAGCGTTCAATGATATTGTAAATGAGATTGCTCCACCAGTCAAATATGCTGCTTATGCCGATGACCTTGCAATATTTATCTCGGTTCCTTATGTCAGTCTTGGTGAAGATTCCTTACAAGATGCTATAAATAAGCTGACTTCCTGGTCACTAAAATATGGAATGGAGTTTTCTCCTTCTAAAACTTCCGCAGTTCACGTTTGTCGAATACGAAACTGCCAACATAGACTTAATGTGTACTTGAATGGCATCCGCATTAAATTTTCAAACGTCGTTAAATATCTTGGGATAATTTTTTTTTGATAACAAGTTAACTTGGAAACCTCATGCAGCGCATATTAAATCGGAATGCACTTCCAGACTTAACATTATCAAAATGCTCTCACACTCAACATTTGGATCAGATCGTTTAACTCTGTTAAAAATATACCATGCTGTTATAAAACCTAAAATTGACTATGGCGTCGAAATCTACAGTTCCGCTAGTAAAAAGGTCATTTCACCCCTTAACACAATCCATCACATAGCAATCGGACTGGCCATCGGTGCGTTCCCAACGACTCCAGTTTGCAGCATGCGAAGTTGGAGAACTCCCTCTTGATCTACATAGGTAGCGTTCTCTACTTCTCTCCTTCATTCACTTCTCCTCAAATCCTAACTTTCCTTCCACTCCTCAACCTTTGGCATCAAATCTTCCCCCTCAATTCTTACTTTTGCTAAACAAACAGAAAATATCCTGTCCTCTCTTCAAATCTACCTTTCCCCAGTTTTTCCTTCCTTCTTAACATCATTCCTCCTTGAAGTGAGCACACTATTCCAATAGACCTCAATCTCACCAAATTTTCGAATAATCATACTCCTAAACATGTAATAAAAGCAGCTTACTTAGAAATGATCTCACGGTACCCATCTCATAGTTTATACTTCACCGATGACTCTAAAAACAAAACTGGAGCAGGAGGCGCTTTCGTTTCCTTCCACGACTCTATAGTTCGTTTCTCCACTCTAGGCCCATTACTGAATACTATCGGCGGAATTATATGCTATCAAAATGGCGATAATGGATGTTTCAAACGTTGTCGTTGACTAGTCGTTCTTAATATGTACGGACTCTCTTGTATCATTCCAATGCCTTCTTCATGATCCTAAATTACACCCCCTGGCTAAAGAAATTGGTCATTTGATCATAACTTCTAGTAAGCATGTAGTTCTCACATGGATGCCATCGCATGTTGATATACAAGGAAATGATCAAGCGGATAGTGCAGCAAGAGAAGGTACATTGCTTCAACCATTCCCGCTCCTGTCTACACCAATGAAAGATCTCCAGACTTACGTAAAATCCTCAGTGCGTAAATCATCGAACATCCAGTGGTCTGCACTTCTATTCACCAACAAACTGCGATCGAGATACAACATGCCTCCGGATTCCATCTCACTCAGCAAACAGAAGAGATGATGTTGTACTTGCTCGTCTGAGCCTAGGTCATACTAATATCTGACAACACAGCTATATCCTACAAATCTTCCTCCTCCTCTATGTTCAACCTGTAATGTCCTCATTACCGTCGACCACATTCTCCTTGAATGTGCGCAATTCAACTCCCAACGTTCTATCCTCGACAAACCGCTCACGCTAATAAACATTCTTTCCTACGCGCAAGATGTTTCCAATAGTTTATTAAATTTTCTTAAATCCTGCAATTTATATAATCTAATTTAACAATCCGTACTTCCAATTTATTCTTCCAACTTTCTACTGATTCTCACGAACCCTACCCTCTCTCCTTTCCTGTGCCTCTGGCCTAGATGCAGTACATGGGACGTAAATCTACAGGTAATCTATAGGTAATATTTTCGAAATAGTTCGATATAACAGTAAAGGTTAGGTAGATTTATTAGATCATGTCAATGAACCTAGCAGATTAATAAACTATCGCACATCCCCACCGAATTGCATTATTAGGCAATTCGGAGTGTTATTGTAGAATAACATCTCCCATCCTGTCATAACTCACATCCCAGTTGCTTATTGGCTACATCAGCCAGTTTGCAATTTATATATAAATCAATATTTTCTAATACCACCATTCTCGATTTTTTAACACCTTCGTACTGTATTGTCGTAGCAGTAATTACTGTAAATTCGATTTTTTCTTTAGAAATATAACATATAGATGTCACGATATATATATATATATATATATATATATATATATATATATATATACATATATATATATATATATATATATATATATATATATATATATGTATGTATGTATGTATATATAATTATTTAATTTTTTCGTTTATAAAATTTGATAACGTTGGCAAAACCTATGGTCTAAATATAAATACAAGAAAAACTAAGTGGATGTTGATTAGTAAACAACAAATTAATAGCGCTGTAATAACCGTTAATAATGAAATTATTGAAAAAGTGAATAGATTTAAATATCTGGGTTGCTATGTCACTAGTAGTCTCGATGTGGATGCCGAGGTTAAAGCACGGTGCAGTTACGCACGGGTAGCCTTCAATAATATGAAACAATTATTATGTGATAGATGGCTTAGTCTGAAGATAAGACAAGATATAGTTCGATGTTATATCCAGTCAATTTTGTTATATGGTATTGAGGCTATGCCTCTAAATAAAAAACATTTTAACCGATACGAAGCTATGGAAATGTGGATACATAGAAGGATGCTGAGGATACCTTGGACAGCAAAAATATCCAATAAAGATGTCTTAAAGAAGGCGAATACAGATCGACAATTACAGAATATTATTATAAAGAGAAATGTGTCATACTTTGGCCATATCATTAGAGGTGCAAAGTATGAAATTTTACAGATTATTATACAAGGACAGATAGAAGGAATAAGAAGTCCGGGAAGAAGGAGGACAGATTGGCTGAAAAATATCAAAAACTGAACCGGCGCATCTTCGATACAACAATTAATGGCAGATGCAAGACAACGTAAGATCTAGTTGGCACATTGGTGACCGCCTACGCTCTCTTGAGTATGGCACATAGAAGAAGAAGAATTCAATTTTTATTCAATTTTCTACTTTAAATTTTCAAAGTTAGTAGTATAAAAATCTCGATTTTCTAAATAATTCTACTTTTATTACGCTCGTACATATATATTTCTCTTCGGTGTTACTTCGATAACCGTATATTTTCTATTGGGCGCGTGGATAATATAGACGAATAAAAGTATAATGCAAATAAAAACATTAAATTTAAAAATTAAAATACTTTTATACCCTGTCCGCAACATATTTATATTTAAGAATCGACTAGTTTCACTGGCTACAGCGCATCGTCAGGAAATGACAGCATCGTCGGAAAATGACAGCGCATCGTCAGGAAATGTAGTCTCGGTGAAACTCGTTAACCGGTTCTTTATAAATAAATATATTACGATACGGTATTAAAAGTTTTTCCATTTTTTTAAATTAAATATATCATCGAAAAGATGTAGTAGACAAATAATTATCGAAAAACATTAAATATTTTTCCATACATATTATATTATTATTACGACGATGAAATTATATAGTATTAGGAATTATCTTTTTAACATTAATTCGTACTAAACGTGTGTTGTTTTTCAAATAAAATTTGAGCTGCGAACTAGAGGCGCGGTTCGAAAAAAAAAAAAGGAAAAAAAAGATAGATCAAGCGATAGAGAACGGACTGTTTAAGGAAATTAATTAAATTCGACAGAGAAGAACAGTCATCTTTTTGAAAAAGAGAGCAAGCGAAGGAGGAACATTAAGCGATGTCTTCAGAGCGACGAGGATGAAAGATAGTCAATTAGTACACACGAAACGGAGAGGATAACTGGATGGTAGTTTTTTGTTAAGATACAGCGTAAGGGGTTCAGTGGCAATCTAAACCGATGTTTGATTTTCCGTTATTTGATGAAGTCAGCTGTAACTTCGGTTGCCGTAATGCGAAAAGACCCGATTTTACTCGTTTGTGTAAGAGCCCCGTATGTTCAGCTAGGAAATTGCTTCACACGCGTATAACCCTAATAATCAGTTTACGTTGTCATTGCGTATTTCACTCTGCTACATTAATTTTGCAGACGGTCTGAGACACCGACCTCGTCAGACTACGTTTTCTACTCAAACAGAAGTAAAATTAATATTTCGCATTTATTTTATTAGAAAAAACAAAAAAAAATATTCCTTAACTCAAATACGCATATAAAACACTGAAAATAATTTGAAATATAGTCTAAAGTAAAGATGTTCACACTACCTTGGCGTTTTAAGCGAGATCGCCTTTTGAATTATTCCAACGAACGTGTTTTTCAAATTAATACACTTACATATTTTTTGATTACGCACAAAACGACTTGGTCTGGTCTCTACGAAGCCGAAGCTGCTCGTAAAATGCGATTAACTGATGAATAATTAATTGGGTTTTGAAAATTTCATAGAAGGAGGATGATACTAGCGATGAAGAAATTGATACAGCGAAGGTATTCCTTAAAGAAGATTCGGAAAGCGAGCGGGAATTAGAAAATTTTACAGACAACAAGAATATAATGAAAATAATAATTGATTTTGTTCACATCGGTATGACAAAATGAAAAATACATTGCGGAACAAAAGCTGTTGGAACTAGATAATATATATATATATATATATATATATATATATATATATATATATATAATTGCACCGTGTATTATATATGTAATTTTATACGCGCACGTTTAATTTTATGTTTTATATGGTACACATTAAAGTTTATAAGTTTTACATTTATTTCCGTTATTCTTTACACGTTCGAAAATTTGTGAACATTATTCTATAAATAATTTTTGTGTTGGTCCATAATTTTTCAATCCCATATTTGGGGGATAGTATTTTTCATATATATATATATATATAGGTTACGGTGAATTAAACTTATTAATCTATACATTTATAATAATGAAGCGTTAAATAACTTACATGTTGCAAACTTCCGTATAAAATTCACTTTCAAGTTCCAGTCGATCCGTAAGACCAGCCTCAATGCAACATAATTTCAACACGCGTACATAAAGAAAAATGTAATCTTAATGAAAATGAAAATGTCGCAGAACTACCCTACTTACTAAAGTAGCAACAGTCGTAAGCATTTTTGCTAAATTAGAATAAGTAAAGTAGTCGTTTCTTCGACACAGCGTATCAACCGATATTAGTCAGTGATAGTTATTTATAATAGTCAAACTGTGAAAAATTTAATTGGCTTTATAAAGAGTGTATTCCGTTACTCTAGTCAATATGATTTTCACCGATTACTTTTCATTTCGATGTTAAATATTAACCATCGCTACATTACACCAGTCTCGTACATGAAAGTCGCAACGGTTGCATAACCACCAGAAATATCCGGAACAGCGTAAAAATTACAGATACGATAAAACAGTCAAAAGTACTGATTATTTTATGAGCATTACACGAAATAAGTGCGAATTTTAATTATATTTTTCGTAGAATATATTACAAAAAAATTAAAAAAAAAAAAAAAAATTAAAAAATTGTTTCGAAATGCCTAGTTAGAACGGTCGGTTGTTGTACACACAGCCATTGGAAAGAGATATACAGCTTTACAATGGATGCGGAGTTTACATCTGTATTAGCGAGACTGCTGGTTGTAATGATTTTTTGCAACTGGAATCCTTCAAGTGTACATTCGCTTAACGCAGGGCAGAGAATAAGTTTTTCTCGTTGTGTTGTTCATAATGTATGCGGTTGCATTACCACCGGCCGACAAACGAACGAGTCTATTATATTTCGTCTGTTTCTCTGAGATTAGTTTCTCTTCTTCGTTTTTCTATCGGTGCTTCTTTCTTTTACCGTGTACGAATTGTTTCGTTGTGTCTCTCCAGTTGATGCATTATTACCGACCGATGTTAATATATATATATGTATAGGTGTAATTTTTTCCTTACTGAAGCTTTTTTATTTATACGCGGCAATTGATCGTTTCATTTTCAGAGGTTTATCAATTGTGACAAAATTAATACATAGTTTATTAAAAAATCAATTGAAAATTAGTTAAATCACTAATATTTATTATCTTATAGAAAACACAAAGCTTTTCGGCCATTTACGCCATTATCAAGTGAAACATTTTAAAAAATCATAATTTTAAAAATATAAATTAAATTAGAGAATAATAACATTAAAAATAAAAATATATTTTAAAATAATGTTAAATTATGGAAAAGATATATCGATGATATGTTAATAATATGGAATTTTAATCATGATAATGGCGGTATTTTGGATGATTTTGTATCTAATTTAAATAATTATAATAAAAACATTCAGTTTATGTTAGAAATAGGAGGAAAAACAATAAATTTTTTAGATTTAAATATTAACATTATTAACCGAAAAGTTGATATAGATATACACAGAAAACCTACACAAACAGATATATTAATACCAAATGATTCATTTCACCCAAAAATGCATAAATTAGCAAGTTTAAGAAACTTTATTAATAGAGCAAAATCAATTATAACAGACAATTTGAATAAAGAAAAAAAACATTATAAAACAAACAGCAATAAGCAACAAATATAAGCCTATTATAGTGGATCAAATACGGAATATAAAACTAAAATCAGTATAAATACAGAAAACGATAAAAATAATTATTTAGGTTCTATAAATTATGTAGGAAGTTATACATATAAAATAATTAAAATATTTAATCGATTTAGCAATAAGAAATAATAGTACATTATTAAAATCAATTAATAATAACAAAATAGAAAAATAGAAATATATTAAAAAATTCAGGAGTCTATAAATTGTAATCAATGTGAAAAAGATAGGAGGAAACAGACAATTCGTAACAAGAATTAAAGAACATTTAAACTCAAACGCAAATAATGATGAAAAATCATTATTTGGAAAACGTCGTGTAGAATTAGAACATAAAATAAATAATATTAATCGAAATTTTACATACGGAGAAACATTTTAAACAAAGAAAACTACTCGAAAAAATGGAAATAATAAAAGAACGGGATAAAAATAATTTATTAAATTTGATGGTAAATTTTGATGAAGAATTAATTTTAAAAAGTATATCGTAAAAAAAGTTATAATTTTACTGGCTATTAATTTTTAAATGTTGAATATATTGGAGAGTAGTGATTTTATTAATTAATTAATAGCAAACCGAACAAAATATAACACAATCACTAAAAGTTTTTTAATCGCGAAGCTTTTCGACAGTTACGTCATTTTCAAGCACGCGCCAAAATTATTACTTTAAAATACGTCAATCACTCTTTATTCGTATTAAAAAGAATAAAACATTATGTTCTAAAAATACATCGTTCTCAATATCAAAATTTTGAGTATTTATATATAGATGAGATTTTTATAATTAGTTTATAAAATACAACACGTAAAAAATAACTTTCACGCTGAATATTTCGATATTGTTTAATTACTATCTATTAATATTGAAAATTGAAAAGTATAAATTATTTAAATTTCTCAATGTTATTTTGCACGTAACGAAACAACTGGCAAACTATATCATTTTCAATCTCAAATTTTTTCAGTATCATACGATTGACATGTTATATCATATTGTACTGTTTATAATTTTTAACGTATTCCTAATTACTATATTTCTGTATTGTGTGAAAAACGAATGTCATCTATAACATTGAAGAATTGTTTGATAAACATTAATTTTATATTTCATATAATTCTTCACAACATATCTCATTTCCAAAATTTTCGAACGATTTATTTCGATTAAATTATGTATAATATTAATTTTTCATTTTTAATAAACTATCGTAAATCTTTATACACGAAAGGTTTTTTTATTAATCGTTTACATACTTCAGATTAAACGTGAAAATAACGATTAAAATGTTTATGTTTGTTTCATAATTTTGTAAACATGATTTAGCATTTTATAAACTTATTATAAAAATATCTCGTTTCAAATTTTAAAAAAATTTCACCCATCCAAGTATATATAAACATAAGTAGTGTAACGTTTGTAGCTGTTCAGAATATTAATGTATTAATGAAGATATTTGCATTAGCCAATTTAGTTACTTTTTTTTTCTCAACACAAAACAAAAACAAATCTTATATCTAGTTGACATTGTTTAATATGTATAAAATGAATAAACGACTATATTTTTATTTATCATAACTACATATAACGTGAAAATGGATGAATTGCAAATGAACGCTATTTTTATATTTATTTAATTAACATAGTGTAACATCTAAAAATTATGACGAATATACGATTATTAGATAAACTGAACCTACTGACAAAATACAGCGTTTTCAAACACTTTTCTTTTTTTTCTTAATGAAATATAAGAAACGTTTTATAGTTTCAGTACTTATTTTTAGTATTTATATATAGATGAGATTTTTATAATTATTTTATAAAATACAACACGTAAAAAATAACTTCTACACTGATTATTTCGAAATTGTTTAATTACTATCTATTAATATTGAAAAGAATAAATTATTTAAATTTCTCAATGTTATCTGGTACGTAATGGAACAACTGGCAAACTATATAATTTTCAATCTCAAAATTTTTTACTAATCATATACGATACATGACACGTTATATTATATTTTAATGTTTTTAATTTTTAATTTAAGTACTCCTCATTAACTATATTTATGTATTGCATGAAAAACGAATTTTATCTATCACATTGAAGAATTGTTAAATAAATCTGATTTTATATTTAATAAAACTATTAACAAAATACATCTTTTTAAAATTTCTAATACGATATGACTGCTTATATTTGTTGTAGTACAATAAAACATTACGCTCTGAATGTTATTTTCAACCAATTATAATAATTATCTAAATACATCGTTTCTAATTTCAAAATAATTTTCCATAAACTTGATAAAGATAATAACTTTTACATAGAATAACTTTTGGATGAACGTAATTATGTATTTTATAATATTACTGACAACAAACATAATCAATTTAAATTTCAAAACAAAATCTTAACACTATGCGTAGAATGCTCTATTTCATTTTTGATAATATATCGTTAATATTTTATAATCAAAACTTCTTTCGACTTTTACCTTCTTTATCTAAAGTTTATACAACACGTAAAAAATAACTTCTACGCTGATTATTTCGAAATTGTTTAATTACTATCTATTAATATTGAAAAGTATAAATTATTTAAATTTCTCAATATTATCTTGCACGTAACGAAACAATCGGAAAACTATATCATTTTCAAACTCAAAAATTTTCCCTATCAAACAAAACATCACATGTTATATTAAATTTTAATGTTTTCATTTTTAACGTATTCCTGATTATTGTTTTTATGTATTGCGTTAAAAACTAATGTTAACTATCACATTGAACAATTGTTTGATAAATTTTATTTTTATATTTCATATAATTCTTCACAACATACATCTTTTCCGATTTTCAAAAATATTTATTTCGATTAAATTATCCATAATATGAATTTTTCATTTTAATCAAAATTTTTTTTGACTTTTACCTTTTTAATCTAAAGTTTATCAAGTATAACGAATGTAAACGTACTTTTTAAATTTCATAAGTTCACTGACAAAATATACAGCTTTCAACATTTTCTAAACTTTTTTTCGAAATCAATATAATTACTGTTACATTTTGAACAAAAGATGTAATAATTTTGGTGCGTGCTTGAAAATGACGTAACTGTCGAAAAGCTTCGCGATTAAAAAACTTATTGTGTTATATTTTGTTCGGTTTGTTATTAATTTATTAATTTTTATTATATAATATAAGTATTTTTCAATGTTTAACTACATATTCAAATTAATTATTATCCGGCTATTGTTTTGTAAATTTTATATTATATTCATAGTTGATTGTGTTGTTCACCGCGGTCATTATCAGATTTTTCAAATACTTATTTTCATTTTACTTGTAAAATTGTGTTTTTTAAAAAATTTTTTGCGTTCGTATATTTTTATACTTTATATTTTACTTTTGGACATCATACATCGCAACGGTAAATGAAAAATTTTGAAACTTTTACAGAATCCGGAAGAAAATAATATTGAAGAAGAAATTAATATAAAATAACAAAATTAATAAACAAATATATCGATGTTAAATTTCAACGAATCAAAAAATAGACACAGAAGCGGAACAGCATTTTTGGAGTATATTTTCACAATCACCATCGCATATTTTTAAGTAATTATATATTTAATTTATATTTTTAAAATTATGATTTTTTAAAATGTTTCACTCGATAATGGCGTAAATGGCGAAAAGCTTTGTATTTTCTATAAGAAAATAAATATTAAGTGATTTAACTGATTTTCGATTGATTTTTTATAAAAAAAAAAAACGCTACATTCCGCATTATATAAAAAAATTAATACGTAGTTTATCGTTTCGTTTTAGTAGTTTTAACGTTATACTATTCTGAATAAATTTTGTACGTTTTTAATATATTTCTGTTTAAAATGTAATACAATTTTTTTTGACCTGGCGGTTCATCATGCTAACTTTGTAATTTTGAGTTTTTCCAATTACCGTTTTATCTTGTCTATTTGTATATATTAAAATTTGTTGACTTTCATAAACTTTATATAACGTTGTGCGAAACGACGAAAAAAAACTTTTTCCGCGCGTATGTTATAGTTATTGTAATTGCAACCGCGCTCTAGATCTTTTAAGCAGGACTTCACGGCACCATAATGATGATAAATATTTATATTATAATATATAGGCAGAGATTATATAGATAGCCCCCTCTCGTAATATATAATATGCTTATTAAAAGGTAATGGAAAGAATCAATAGGCGATAAATATTGGCGAATAAATTATTTCATTTTCCGTAAATTATGTTTCTAGAAAACCCCGCAATCTTAAAAAAAAAAAAAAAGAAAAAAATCTAAGGATAAAATGCGCGCGATGGTAAAACGACTTGACAAGAAATTGGGGACGAGATTTGATTTTAAATTAAGCAAACTCCCTCGTTTCCCATATCATGCTGTACGGGAAAATTGAAATTAAACGAACCGTATACGATTATTCCTGTTCTACTTATTATTATCATTACTATTATTATTATTATTATCATCATTATTACTGTTATTATATGATTATTATTAATATCCGGATAACGGTCGATCCTGTACTTCGTTTATCCGCGCGGTAGAGATGGAAGTTATAACGTCTCTTAATTCCGCAGGCGTATTTCCCCCGTAATATCGAGAAATATAAGGTTTTCCTCCGACCTATTACGACCAAGTCGATTAGCTAGTGACGTCCTTAATTTTTCAATCTCGTTCATTCGTATGTATAATTTTATCCGAGACGTTTCTTAGTGCGCGTACGTTGTCGTCCATTTCGATAGAAATATGACATATTTAATAATACGTGCTCCGCTGTAGATTTTCCTTACTCTATATAGACACGTACGTACACTTCGAAAGTATTCTCTAAAGAGAGAGAGATTACGATAAAAGCTACGAGAGACTCCAGCTTAGTAACGGGAACACCGGAGTCGTTGATTAAATTTTCTAATCTTACGACAACGCGCCGTTCTTTGATTAAACTCAAAGGCGACGGCCTCTTTCCAGATGAATTTTCATTCAACTGAGTTTTCTCTCCGACTTTTTTCGTTTTTTCACGTCGACTGGGTTCTTTTTCGTTTCACGTTCTTTCATTTCAAATGTCTTTTCTTCGATTCTTTGAAAGTAATGAATTTTTTCGATTGTACAAATTCAGTAATCATTCTGGATTAGACGTTTCAAATTTTGAAAAACTGAAATTTTGAAAATAAATCCGTTTCGTGTAATAACAAAGATGTGAACGATAAATTAGAAGGATTTATACAAAGAAAGTATAACGAAATTGAATAGAAAGCACGGTCACCGCGAAAACGAGATTTATATCACTTAAAGGTGTCTCCGTATATGGAGACAGCGTTAAAGGTGTCTCCGTATATGGAGACAGCGTTAAAGGTGTCTCCGTATATGGAGACAGTGTTAAAGGTGTCTCCGTATATGGAGACAGCGTTAAAGGTGTCTCCGTATATGGAGACAGCGTTAAAGGTGTCTCCGTATGTGGAGACAGCGTTAAAGGTGTCTCATGGAGAGACAGCGTTTATTAAGACAATTTTATCATCTCGATGAAAAAATTAAAATAGAAAACGAATTTATTTACCTAGCGTGAACATTATAATAAATACAACCATATAAAAAAAAACCGTGTTCCTCTATATCTGTCATACATAGACACACATACACATAACACGCATACATTTTATATATATATATATATATATATATATATATATATATATATATATATATATATATATACATATATATATATATATATATAGGTATGTGTGCACAAAGCCTCTCTCGCTTTATAATAAACATGAACGTTATATAATACAAAAATATTAGCTACGGAAAAAAGTATATAACATTGAAAAAGATTATTTATGCTCCGTGTTGAAACAAGGTAAGAATATTGCAGGATTGTTAAAGCATCCGTCTTGTAAATACGTTTTTCGCTAATTTATTTGCTTCTGAACGCATCTGACTAGAAGTTTCTATAGCGTACACTGCAATTGAAACGATTCCCTCGCACTAGTTTACGCATTATACTTTGTGGCTTTTCTATATTTTTAACCTTTCGAAAAATACTTAAACAAATTCCTCTAAATTTATTAATTGAAATATTATTTATAATAATAGTTTCATCGACAGATTCTTCTAATACATCTTATATTATTCAGCGTGTAAACATCATAAATAAATAAACTGATTATATAATATTAATTTCGAAATGCGTATAAATATTTTTCACCGCAGATAAAGAAACGAGCAATCATTGACAATACAGACACGTGTTATAAACAATTGCGCACTATAACACCGTATGTAAACATTTCGTTATTAAAAATTTTTCTAAGCTCGACCGGTGACGCGATGATGAACTTAACAACCGCATATATGTATTCAAAACGTTTTTGTTTTTTTTTTTTCTTAACAAATGACCGTCTCCATATATGGGGAAACTCCTATGTCGACAAAATTCTTGCCCCTCTCTCCATATATGGCGACATTGGCACTTTTGACACTTCCGTGTATATGCGCAATGGGGGTGGGTCTAAGTGTTAAATTTAGTCATATTATTATCGCGTTTATTTCGATAATTGTCGAAATCCGAAATTTTAACTTTTTTAGAGGAAAAAATTAACGCACTGTTATAACCGCCGATGAAATTTTTTTACTTATTTTTTTCTTCTAAGTTTTATCACTATCCCCATTTGAACCTTCTCCAATTTGTGATGGGGCATGGATTACCTTCGTCGTCCCATACGGCGCAATCTTCACTTCAAGCTATTTGAAATGCAGCATTTCTTGAAGCTCTTCACGACCAAATCATTTGAAATAAGATCCCACGCAGTCAAGATCAATTTGCGTATTAATGTCAAGCTCGGTTTATTTAGTTTTTCGGTAGGACTCGTGGACCGCAGTCGTCATGCGCTGGGAATAAAAATGTTTCAAACCGCCTTTGAATGGCCCGATTAATACACACATCGAGTGACTGGCGTGATAATATTGCACTGTTTAAGCTTTTCGAAAGGTTTTTTTCCCAATGTCCGCGAAAATTCCTCGACACTAACATACTTTTCGGTTTTAAAAATAGCACCGGGTCACCGCACACATTTTACCACTCTAAAACTATTATCCATCCGACCTTTTTCTCAAATAGCAGCAGCGGGTAATTTTTCACCCTTCGGTAGTGATTTTTCTTTTAAATATGATAAATGGTGTAAGTTTTTTATAACTGTACGCCGCTGTTTTAAACCTAACAGTTTTTTGCGCGACAGCATTAATTGCTGTATCTGCGGGCATGTCGAAGTAAACTGCCGTCCGAACGGCATTTCCAATTTGCCTGGTTAAAAAAAGTTATTTCCTTCTCGCAACAGAATAACGTACCTTTGGAAATTTAGGGTACACTACATTATTGGGCCCGCGACCCTTTTTGAACTCCAGCTATGAGCTGTCCTGTAAATGTCAAAATAAACGATTAGGCGGTTAGGGATAAGATTCTACGGTGGCCTTTTATGATTATTATTATTTCTGGTGATTCGTTCCACCCAAAATACGTTACTACACGCTGCGTGTGAATGAAAAAAAGCGAAATATATAAAGGACTCATACTAGCGTGTGATGAAAAAATCTATACAAAATGTGATGAAGAGAATATCCCCTTCTTGCCTAAAGAATAACAATAATAATTATAAAGAGAATAACAAATATAATAATAATAATAATACTTTTTCTGCCATAAGAATAACACGTATATTTAAGTAATAATAATGATAATTCAAATTAAAATTTTAACTAATTTCAAATGTAGGTTTTATTCACAATAAATTATGATAAATAAAATTAAACATCTGCGCGTAATGCGTAAGTGGTAAAATATATAATCCTACTTATTCACGACACAAATACGTCAATTTAACCCTTTCATTGGATATAATGACCTGATATTTAAGTATACTATATTAATATTAATTTTGCAGCGAACATTTTTTCTCGTTTATTATTTGTATACTTCTTGTATTTTCCATTAATTTTAATTTTATTTTATATATTTTGCTTTTCAAAATTAAATTTTATTTCGATGTTACGTCTATTACGTTATTCTAGCCCAGTAAATTGGTAAAAATGTTGCTTTTGATGTACGATTGGGAAATGTCACTCCTCGGCGATATACACTCCCAATGGTCTTGTGATGCTAAAGTGTTTCGTAATCAGGAAGTTTATATTAGGTCGCGTACCTAATTTCAGAATTTTAGGATAAAAATTAACAAAGTTCCAATGAAAGGGTTAAATTTTCAATATCGAATTATTTTTCGATATCAATGAAACCGACAACCGAGTACTTCGCACTACAGAAAAAACTGCAGTTTCATGCCGCTTTTCGAAAACTAGCGTAATTTTTCGAATATTTCAGTCTATATTCATCGACGATTTGGAAGAGGAACGTCTACATTGCGGTATACGTTATCTGCCTTTTTTCGTGGTAGGAAGCAATAAACCAACAGAACGTATAAATGATTTTTATATCCCTGAATTGTATAAAGTTGTTGGAAAAATTTCGGTCGATACCTAAATGTACCATCGGCGAAATTATCTGCTGTAGAATCAGCGAGAACACTAATATTTGAATGACAAGTCACCACGGCAATTTGATGAATATCGTCAACGTACAAGTCACTTTCTTTAATTTTGTAACTTCCAAATGTTTCTTTTCTATTACATAAATGATATATCGCTTACATGTACTAAGTTTTATTTTTATTCACATTGTTTCTCTACGATTTTCCAACATTGACAAATACGCAAGTTTATATGAGGATTAATAATAAACCGAACAAAATGTAACACAATCACTAAAAGTTTTTTAATCGCGAAGCTTTTCGACAGTTACGTCATTTTCAAGCACGCACCAAAATTATTACATCTTTTTTTATATATGAATTACCAGAAATGTTTATATAATGACAACTTAAAATTTGATATACATATTTCATTAGCCAGACATAATTTCAAATTTATATTTATTTACAATAAATTTTATTTATAAAACAGATTTTGAAAAATTCTTCATCAAAATTGTTAAATATCTCCAAACCGGGTCAGGTTCCATTAAATGTTGAATATATTGGAGAGTAGTGATTTTATTAATTAATAATAAACCGAACAAAATGTAACACAATCACTAAAAGTTTTTTAATCGCGAAGCTTTTCGACAGTTACGTCATTTTCAAGCACGCACCAAAATTATGTATATCAAATTTTCGGTTGTCGTTATATAAACATTTCTGGTAATTCATATATAAAAAAAGATGTAATAATTTTGGTGCGTGCTTGAAAACGACGTAACTGTCGAAAAGCTTCGCGATTAAAAAACTTTTAGTGATTGTGTTACATTTTGTTCGGTTTATTATTAATTAATAAAATCACTACTCTCCAATATATTCAACATTATATGAGGATGATAAAAAGCAATATTTTTCAGCTCTTACAAACCAACTGCTATTAAAAATCAATTAGAAATCGGTGCACATAGCGTTTTAAAGTATTATCGCAAATGGCAAAATCGAAATAAATGCATTAAAAGCTGAAGTCATATTTTTCATTCGTCGTCGACCAATTTTGCCATCCGAACAATTATAAATTGGTCGGATATATTTGGGTGTTTTAGCTAACTTTCTCAGCGCATGTAAATTACGCAGCTCTAAATAAAATAGTAACCGCAATTTATTTAATCGTAAATCGTACCGGAACGTTAATAATAAGATCGGCATTTATAAAGAGTTTCCTGTGATAGCTTATGCTTGTCTCGCCTGGTTTTCTATCTCGAAGGCGAGCTTTAATAAATTACAATTAATACAAAATGAGTGGTTAAGATGAGTATTAAGTTCCCCAAGGTATGCCAGAATAGTGAGCATTCATGAGATATTAATTTACCTTTTATTCGGGATTTGATTAGTTTTGCTGATGATACGGCATTATTGGCTGAATCTGTAGATCTGCGGCGAATACTAGATACAGTTGCTACTGTAAGCCAGGAAATGGGAATCAATATAAAGATTAAGAAAACAAAATTCATGGTAGCTTCCGGCCAATCAGTTATGGATAAAAAGTTATTTCTCAATTGGAATGAAATTAACGAGTAAATAAATATAAATATTTAGGCAGCCGGATTACAAGAAATAGTGACCCGGGTGTAGGAATACAAGATCGAGTTAAAATGACCGGAGATACGTTCATGAAATTCAAACGCGTTCTTTGTAACTGATAATTAAGCTTAGTTACGTGTGGTCAGTACTTTTGTATGGGTATGGAACTTGGACGCTAAATATGAAGAAGTGCATCTCATCGTTAAAAATGTGGTGTTACAGAAGAATATGGAGAATTCCGTGGACAAGTAAAACAGAGAACGAAGAACTGTTAAAACCGATGGTAACTGGCCAGAAACTAATGACTAATAAAAATACGAAAAATTGCGTTTTTGGGACACCTAATGCGAGGATCGAAATATTACATTTACAATCATTGAAAACACTTTTAATGTAACTATCAATAATGTGGAACTTGAACGTGTTTATGAAATTAAGTATCTTGGGGTGGTTCTTGATTGCAAAGTAACTTGGCATAAACATACCGAGTTCCTTTCTGAAAAATTAAGAAAATTAAATTACCTTTTTTATTATCTGAAGCAATTTTTTTCATCTACACAGTTATTTCGTTTGTATACTTCTTTCTACCAACCAGTTTTGTGCTACGGGCTTATGCATTGGGTTGTAGTTGGAAAGGTATGTATCAATACCATACAATCACTTCAAAACATGTTACTTAAAACCATTGGTAATGGTAAGCAACCTTGTTGGAAAACTCGTCCTCTCACCGTTCGTGAATTATATGAAATACAATTACTTGTTTTCCTGTTTAAAAATTTTAAACTTTTTTCAATTGAGTTGCATGGTGGTAAAACAAGGTTATCCTCACACGAGTTAGCAAAGTTGCCTAAATTTAATAAATTTCATACCGAATCCAAGCGGTTTATATGGGTGCCTCTATGTTTAACTCTTTGCCGCGTCAACTAACAATTGATCTTAAAATTTATAAACGACGGCGTAAGTCGTTAGTTGCATTTGCAATGTGTAAATATGTAACAAGCTTTTCATAATAATAATTGAAGTTGGTAACGGGTTTAAAAGTATTCGGCTGGAATTGTTAGATTGATGATTTTATTTTGTAATTTAATTTTTCTTTATTTGTAAATTAAATTCTATTTCAATTGTTTATCAATATCAATTATTATTTGATTATGAGTTATTTCCTGTTATGCTTTTATGTATACACGATTTATTTAGTATTTATATGTATATTTCTATGTTGTATATTTTATTTTCGCACGTTAGGTACATTCGTGCTGATTTGTAATTATAGTTTAATACTTAGTTTATTTGATTGGCGGTGTCTGGGTGTTTGTGTGTGTATACTTACACGTCTAAATCGATTTCGTTGTTTTAGATGTTTGTATGTACGAATTACAAATGGGAGATGTACTTATCTTCTAGTGTATGTTGACGATATTTTGCAAGTATCTGATAAAACCTTGATTTTTGTACGTTCTAAATGTTTCTTGTATACGGCATAAATGATGTAGTATCGTTTTTCATTTATTTAAATGGCTATACTAATATGAATAATAATGAATTAATATAATTTATTGTCATGTTTTACTTAAGCTCCATTGTTCATTTTTAGATTTATGTATATATCTACAAATAGATGCATTTAATATGATTTTAAATTATCATCGATTTGCTATTATGATTTCTAACCAATTTATTTTCAACGTATTTTAATTTTTTCCCTACTACGTTGCTCGAATATGTAATATCAAATGTTTACGCTGTTTTAATAATTAAATTGATTGTTATATTATGTAAAAAGATGCTTTGAATTTCTCCTATCGTATCTGTTTTTTTTACATAAATGTGCAACTTATGTTTTTTAAGATTTTTGTTTCTCCTATCATGTTTACTTTATTTGAAGGTTTACTAAATGTATAACTTATGGAATTTTATGTAATATATATGCACTGGATTATTGGGGAAATAATTTAAATACATGATAAGAAGAAGATAAAAATTATTTGAGTTTTTAAACATTTAGTGTTATGCTGCATAGGAGTAAAAGTTAACATCGCATCAAAACATGGCGAGAAAAGTTGCATTAATTACGAACATATACTTTCAAAATAAGTATTTTCATATTAATTTCTTAGGTTTTAAAAAACATATTTTAGTTTATATTCCGTAATTTTATTTTCGTTAGAGAAGGATTATAAAAATATAAAAGTAGATGGAATACTAATTGTCATTCACATATTCTGCTCAAATAAAGACATATCTATGGTTTGTACGTAAATGGCTGTGCTTTATCTAATTTAATAATTTAATTCCGTTATACAAGTTAATTTTTTATCACTGCTTTCTCGAAATTATTAGACATTTTTGAAAATATCATACCAAATTTAGTACTTTAAATTATATACGTTATAGCTAAAAAAAGACTAGTGATCTGAATATATACTTCTATAATTTCAGCATCTCAGAAACAGTTTTTTTTTTGTACATATTTGTAATATATTGAGTAATTGAAAAAGGTCTAAATGGAATTTACAAATTTCGAAATATTTTATTATCTTCGTGTTTATTGATACTTATTAAAAATTTCAACTCAAACGCATTAACCACTCAAATATCAAAAGTTTAGAAATTTACATTTTGCTGTTTGTGTTGGCAAATATAATTATAATTTTATATCTGGGTCACTGTTTCCATTTAAGATATCGGATCTCCGAAAAATTATTTTTTAATCAATGAAACGATTATTTCGAATAAAATATCTTTAACGGATAAACCGGTTAACAGACAAAATTCCGATGGTGGTCTTTTATATGATTATTATTATTTCTGGTGAACCGTTCCACCCTCAGGATTCAACGTATGTGTGAAAAAAGGTTAACGTACAATACGTTTATTATTATACTCCTATGGACCAGAACAGAATACACGCTGTGTGTGTGAATTGAAAAAAGTGAAATATATAAGGCACTTATGGTACTAGAGAGTGTTGAAAAAATCAATCCCATATATATATAGCAAATAATAATAAAGAGAAAAACAAATATAATAACAATAATAATAGTTTTTCTGTGATGAGAAGAACACGTATAGTAATGTAATAATAATAATAATAATTCAATTTAAAATTATAATTTATTTTAAATTTAGGTTTTATTCGTAATAAATTATGATAATTAAAATTAAACGCCGATGCGCAATTAAGTAGCGAAATATATACTGTTGCTTATTCACGACACAAATACGTAAATTCGTGTGCACATCACATCAAATATTTTTTACGTTAACTTACTATACAGGTGATAATTATTACACATGTACATTTATAATATCTATATGTGCAATATTTAACGAATAATTCCGAAATTTTTTTTGTATATGCATTTATATATGAAAGTATATATATGAGTTTTTAAAAGTTTCTTTACATAATTTTTTCATACCCGTAAAAACAAAATTAATAATTTCGTATATTTAATTCCTATACACGATATGAACGATCTTCTTGGCAACAACATTTTTCTAAACGAAAAGAAAATATTTAATATTTAGCTATACACACAATAAAGAAAGTTCGAATAGTAAATCAAATTGGGAGACAGAAATGTTAGTCGGAAAAATCGTTCCGAATCCGTCGTATAATCTCTTCTTAAATTTCCGATATCACTTAAATAATAAAATATGTAGGAAATATATATATGTATGTATGTATAGTGGAGACACTAACACAACGAGTGCGTTAAGGAAGATGTTCATTTTAACGAAACAAGGGGCTACCGATTAAGTAAAATTGCCTATCTAACGGACTAGTGGGTCAGTTTTTTTTCGAATTTCGACGACGACTTTATTAATAGGTTTTTCTATTTACATCTAATTAGGTAATAACGATCTTTTCGTATCCCTAAACATAAGCAATTTATAGTTCGAAAACCGATTTTTCTATAGTCGTATATATACATGTATATAACGATATACAGGAATATAATTAACATTGCCTATGCTAAAAGCATTGTAGTATCGGCCGACCAAAAATGGGTCGAAAAATTTTTAAAAATCGAAAATCAAATTTTAAACTCGCGATTTTTCGTTACCAGTTAATTTGGAAAACTTTACGTTATTACATAAATGATAGATCTCCACGTCTACTTTCGTCTAACGTTAACCCGAACCTCCTATCTATCATAAGGGCCCTAAAAACGGTCCAAAACCCCTAAACCCTTATACACCAATTTTCTGTATGAGTATTTGCTATAAAAATACGACAATACCATTGTTAGATGCCTATTTTAATGCCACATAACTTTCGTTTGAACAATTTTTCCAAATTTCATACCGTTCGAGAACTATTGCGAAAAAATTGAAATTAAAAAAAAATTGTGTCCCCTTTCGAAATTTTCGGGTTCGGTTTGAAATTTTTTTCGCGGTTTTTTCGCTTCATACGATAGATTTTATAACAGTCCTGGCAACTCTCGATAAAAAATATATATATAACTCACATTGCCTATGTTAAAAGCATTGTAGAAAGGGTTGACAAAAAAGGCTTCCAGAATTTTTAAAAAACGAAAACGGAATTTTAATTTCGCGATTTCTCGCTACCTGTTAATCTAGATAAAATGTACGTTATTATATTAATGATAGACCTCAACGTCTACTTTCGTCTAACGTTAACCCAACACAACGAGTGCGTTAAGGAAGATGTTCAGATGTTCATTTTAACGAAAAGAAAACATATACGCGTCGATGTGATATTCATATATTCGTTTTCCGCGTTAATTTTTTTAGTAAATCGTTCCTGAAAAGGTTAAACGCAATCCATCATACAGCTTTAAGACTATCAACATGTTGCTTTTCAAATTCCAATACCGAGCTTATTATGAGATGCAGTGGAGTGATCAATCGTTTTACGGCGGAATTATTTAACCATCTTAGCTTTTGCAAACCTAAAATGTACAAATAAGACGTTTGAAGAGGACGACGAATCATCGAGCTACTACATGATCTCTATTACCAACATTGGTCAGAAGCTCGATCTCTGCTGTACCGCCATGGTCTTACACAATGCAGTGCGACGTACAGTGTTCCGAAAGAACGATCAATACATTCACTAAAAAAACTAAGGTCTTATAATGCCGTAAATAAATAATAATAATAATAATTTTAAATATGCATTACGTGCTAATAATCAGCAGTTTTAAAAATACTCTAATAATAATAATCAAATATAAATGTAGTCAATCTTGCGATATTTTAACAAAAACCAAAAAATGAAGCAAATATAAGTTAAAAATTCCATCTCGTCAAAGACATCGATTCCTTCAAAAACGGTATACCGTCTAATTTATATATATACGTTAGAATTTTATTCATGTTGTGAAATCTTCTTACGTGAGAATAATAATAAGAAATAAGGAATTTAAAAGTTATTTACTTACAAAACAAATATGAAATAGTAACATATAGGTTGATAACTAGAATAATGGCCTGCATATATAGGTGTCCTCCTCTGTTTAAATAATAAAGTTTTGAGAGATACGATCGTGTTGATGTACATGTAAATAATTAAAGTTGACCACAATTATTTAAATAATTCAAATAAATAATGTATCCTAGGAACGTAAAAAATATAATAATAAACGTTTAAATTTTACATTAAAAACTTAAAAAAAAAAACAAAAACAATTCAATATAAATTAGCGTACCATAATGCGTATATATTTATTTATATATATATATATATATATATATATATATATATATATATATATATATATATATATATATATATATATATATTATAAAGGGAGCGTGAAAGGAAGAGAAAAAGGTAAAAGATTTCATTTTCTATCAAAAACAGCTAACGAGCACACACACACACACACACATATATATACATGTGAAAAAAAAGGTTGTTTTATCTAAAGGTAGAGCTAGCTGCTAATATATATATATATATATATATATGTGGAAAAAAAGGTAGTTTTATCTAAGGGTAGAGCTAGCTAAAAGGAAAAAATATCGTTGGATCGTCGTATCGATCGATGGGTAGTCCGTAGGCAATAAATTACTCAAACTATCGATGTAAGTGTGGTCTTTCGTTCGGACCAATATTGTCCGACAACGGAAATTTATCCTCATAGGTATAATCGCTAGCAAATAGATGTACGTTTTCTTATTGACAATTCTCGCCTATTCATAAAACGATTTACCCATCCTCGACTTGCTTTAAAATTAGGTATTCGACGTTCTTTTGTGATTTGCGTGGCTTTCAATTTTACCATTTCTATCGAAACAGCAAATCCTTTCTCACGTCTATCTTGAATGTGAGAATAAAGCCTCTCTTCTTGGGGTAAACCTTTGCATTCTGCCTCGAAATGCCTTTCTACTTTTCTTACCATTCACGTGTTTCTTTTTTTTCTTTTTCCAATTTTTTATACCGGAATATTAACGACCAGCCGCACCATTACCGACTTCTTCAGCTACGCGAATAACTTTTAATATTTCACCAACCATAAACGCTTTACCGAACTCATTTTAACAAATAAGGAAACCGTACAATGCACTTAATCACTGGATACTTTTAAAATAAAAATTCCTAATGTAAGGGGTGATTTTAAGTAAACGTTCATTTTATCGACTCTTGCGTAATAACGAGGCACATTTAAAATAGATCTTAAACACCTATTTCGAATGATTGGCAGCTTATTAAAATTAGACACTGAGCTTCATGCTGGACAGACATAGGTTATTATCGGTCGGATTAATGACTTGTAGATTACCATATTGTTGTCAATATTAAGATTCTAAAAAGCGGGTATATATGTATTCGTCTTAAGACTAGTATGGTTTATGTGTTTAGCGAACGTCAATCTACCGTCTAAAGTAATACCCACATAGTTGGGCACTCCAATTTAGTCGAACATGTTGAACAAGTAGATTATCTGGCACAACGTTGGTCTTGTACGAGTAAAAAAAGTGGTGTCAATTTTCGTCGGATTTAGATTAATTTGTCGTGCATTGTAATAATTAACGATGCCTTTTATTTCAGGTTGCAATTTACTGCGAATTAGGTCTATACGAGCTGCAATATATCGCAGCACAGTCTACAAAAAGTGCGTCCATGTAACCTCACGGCCTAAACAGGTTTTATAAGATGATTTCGCATTACCTGTAGAAGCATGAAAAGATCTATCGTTTAAATAATTACGGGATTGATCGAATTAAATATGGGGAGAAATTTACAATCGATCATTTTACATACGATATATGCCTCGTTGTATAAGCTTTAGCAACATCGAGCAGTATCATACCGGTGTGATTAAGTTTTGCGCGTAATAAATTCAGCTGTTATACTACGCATACTTGTTGTGTAGTAGAATAAGTAAATCAGAATTCAAACTGAAAGTTAGGGATGATATTATTCATATCGTCGTACGTCTATGTTGAGATAAAATTTTATATAGGTAATTACTAAACCGGAAGTGACTCAATGTTAACTTTATCATTTCCTGTATTTATCGCATACCGAAGCACACACCGGTACGGTGTTGTTTGATGTCGCAAAGACATTTGATACTTTCAAAATGGACCCATCTAAATTCCCGTTCATATCTTACTAAAGTAATTTAGTCTTACTTAAGTAATGATACATTTTACTTCGAAATAAACGCCTATAAGTCCTTCCCATTAAAACACGTTTGAGCAATATGATTGAAAAATCCATGAAAGAAAGAAAAGTTTGTGATGCAATAATTCTAGATATACGTCAAACTTTTGACAGTGTCTGGCATTAAGGACTAGTACAGAAAATCAAACATTATTTCCCATATCAATTATCGATTACAATCTTACCTGGAAGAAAGATACTTTTGCGTTAAATATGGCGAAGAAGAATCCCAAATTTATCCAGTAAGACCAGGTGTACCAAAAGGGAGCGTATTATTATATATAATTTATACGGCAGATATTCCCACTCCTGCAAATGTTGAAGTGGCAACGTTTGTCGATGATACAGCTATCCTATGTACAGATAGTTCCTCTGTAGACGCATGTACAAACCAGCAATCAGCAGTTGAAGAAATAGCAACATGGTTCGAAACGCGGAAAATTAATATCAATGAGGATAAATCAGCTCGGGTAATATTTACCAACAGAAGAACTGCTTCAACAAGATCCATAACCATAAATGGGACCATAATCCCTCAAAAAGAAGAAATAAAATATCTTCGGATAAACTTAGATCAACGGCTAAGATGAAGTAAACGTATAATTAAAAAAAACGTAATGAACTCAATATCAAATGGAAACAAATGTTTCGGCTGTTAGGAAAAAGATCAGAATTATCGATCGAAAACAAGCTATATATACAACCAGATCTTGAAGTCAATTTAGGGCTATACGGTTGTCAATTATGGGGCTGCGCGAAAAAAAGCAATATTGCTATTCTACAGCGAATGCAGAACAAAATCCTCCGAAATATTGCTAGCGCTCCATGGTATGTAACTAATTTTACACTTCACGAACATCTTAGGGTGAAGTCCATAAAAGAGGAAATCGATATGTCAACCGTCTGGAAAAACACATTAATCACATGGCGATCTCCCTAATGGATAACTCGCTTAAATACCGTCAACTGGATAGAACGATACCTCTGGACTTAATATAAACTAAGCGTATTCATATATATACAGTTATAGCATCCATCAATGAATGGAATGCTACGCATATAAATTACAAACTTACCAAATAGTATTAAGTTGAGCAATAATTTTTTTTTTTTTTTTTAGTTCACAGATTTTTTCTAATTTTTTACCTTAATCCCATTACTTTTTATGGCATTCTTCTTCATGTAATATAGTGTATTATTTGTATGCGCATATCACGTATTGATGTTGTAATGGTGGTGTCAGGGAAGTCACTCCAATTATTTATTATTTTGGTTTATTATGTTTTAATTTGAAAATATACGTTTGTTGTTATTGTTATAATACCGGATTATTCAGCATTAATTTACTAATATGTAATACACAACTATGATTCGTTTACATTACCGATACTATCGTATTATATAGAGGCGTGTGTGCGTGTATATATATATATACACACACGCGTTAAATTAAAAATAAATTCTGTATCGAATTTAATTAAAACGTCCTTAAGTTTCACTTCTTCGCTGCGCTCCGAGACGCGGATGTTTATTTTTTTGACTAACCTTTTATGAGTATGTAGCAGAAAGCGCATTTATTCCACTTTATTCAAGTTGTACGGTTTAACCCTACGCTACGTTTTAATTTACCATCAACGAGTTTTAAAAAGAACTAAAATGCAAGTACCCGTAAGCGTATATATACATATTATTAAAGATAGATTACTCTTAAGATAATTTTAATCTATAATCGAATACTTTTCTACTAACTATTACTTATACTTTATTTTTTCTAGTTTTAATCTTTTATCCTTTCTTTTGTGCAGGTTTTTTCCACTTTTCCCGCGTTATTAACTTTTAGCTATATATTATTATAGATTTATTATTTGTAATGCGGTCGAAGTTGTTATATATGTACTCCGCTGTATAAATTTTTATATTATGTAAAATTAAATGAAAAAATATATTATATTATTATTATTATACATATACCCGGGAATATACGTTTCGGGGTGTCATAAAAGTTGCCAAATGGTCCACTGCCTCTTGATCCTTTCAAGTCGCTATTACCATATTTTTTTGTTCCAGTTTTCAATTTACACGGCGACCATGTTCCTTTCTTCGGTTCTTCTGCGAATCGATTAAAAAATCTTATCGTGTTTGAAATTGTTCAAAGTTCAATTACCGCAGCGTCGCAGCGTCTGGTTCGATGTCATCTGATATCTTATCTGAGTATGGTTCGATGGAACAACCAATCAGATTTCTTCTTAATAGCCAGGCGTTCGATCATATTACCGGTCAGACATTCTAGCATTGGTATAAATGGGCCTTCCTTAACGATGCCATCGTCAGTCTGTTCTAAATCTTCTCGAAATTAAGACGTGCTTCTGAATTGGCGTTCCTTTTTGGTTGATTTTCATTTTCGTTTATATATGTATATATATGTATATATGTATGTATATATATGTATATATGTATGTATATATATGTATGTGTATGTATATATATATATATATGTATATATATATATATATATATATATATATATATATATATATGTATATATATATATATATATATATATATATATATATATAATTATAAACAAAAAAAAAATATAACACAATCACTAAAAGTTTTTAATCGCGAAGCTTTTCGACAGTTACGTCATTTTCAAGCGCGAACTAAAATTATTACATCAAACTTTTAGTGATTGTGTTATATTTTTTTTTGTTTATAATTAATTAATAAAATCACTACTCTCCAATATATTCAACTTTTTATATATATATATATATATGTATACATAATGTATATATATATGTATACATAATGTGTATATATATATATATGTATACATAATGTATATATATATATATATATATATATATATATATATATATATATATATATATATATATATATATATGTGTGTGTGTGTATATATATATATATTTTTTATTTATTTATCATATATTTAACATATACATTACAATTGAAACAAAAAAAAAAAAACTGTAGTAGCATGCAAATTTTTGCTTATTCCTACTAGTAGCGATTATCTATAAATGTACTTAATTTTAAATATTTCCAAGATAAAAACCGGAAATTGCTTTAATAAAATAATTTCATTCGGTTTAAGCGTACAATCAATACTATACAACTGCCTCAGGTGATCATATTTGTTACATTTGTATATTATATGTTGCACATTTTCAACTACATTACACTTGCAGTTGTGAAATTTATTATTACCGATTATATTTAATTTATTTAAATAATATCCAATGGAACCATGACCAGAAAGTATCTGAGTCATGTAAAAGTTTACTATAATCTTTTTATTTTTAAAACGATCTATTACATTCGGAAAATAATGTTGATGTATTGGAGAGTAGCGATTTTATGAATTTAGCAAAACAAAATAAAATCGAAGTTTATCACTAAAAAATTTATTACATAAACAGGAAGCTTTTCGATTATTACATCATTTTCAAGCTATTGTTAAAAATGTTAGGTTTATTTGTAACATTTTTAGCAATAGCTTGAAAATGATGTAATAATCGAAAAGCTTCGTGTTTATGTAATAAATTTTTTAGTGATTAACTTCGATTTTATTTTGTTTTGCTAAACATATATATATATATATATATACATATATATATATATATATATATATATATATATATGTATATATGTATATATGTGTGTGTATGTGTATATATATATATAATGTATAAACGTACTTTTGTTAGGGATTTCACGTTTATAAAGTCGCGACTGAAATTCGTAGGAATAATCTTCACAGTTTATTACGAGCAAAAATTGACGAGGATTTTCTAGCGATATAGTATCGTCAACTAAGTGCTTTATTAACCTTTTCGCCTGCTCGTAATATTGCTCGTAATAATGCGCGCAAATGCTCGCAGTAAACGTGTATAAATATGCTGCGAAAACATGAGCGTGTATATAATATGTATATGTGTGTCAGCGTACGTCAACTTTATCCAAAATACTGGGGGTACAAACCTAATTTTCTCCTCTTTTTTTTTAATTACGCCTCTTTCATCCGCCACTTTTTATTGTTAATGCTTTTTGATTTTTTTTTTTTTAAATGTACACGTATTCTTCGCGTCTGGATGATAATGACGATAATCCTTTCATTCGCGATAGGTAGGATTCCTCCGAAAACAGTTCGTGCTAGGTTATAATTAGTAGGGCAATTTCGTAATGGACTTTTATTCGAGCATGAGGCACGATGTTAATAGTAGTAGTTAAGCTATACAGTTATTACAAGCGTAGTAGTAATGAACTTTTATTTGCACAACAGTCACCATGTTAATAGTAGTTATAGTTAGCTGTAGACGGTTATAAGTATAGTAGAATTTAGTAATCCTATAATAGTAATCGTGTTAGTGAGACGAGTGCGCTAAGCTGTAATAATTTAAAGAATGAAAACAGGCTGCTCGCACCACTTCTATACACACCCAACGCGTTATCCAAGGCCGCGAATAATAATTTAAACTGAGTATGTCGTTCTATTCAAGTTAACGAACTATTACCTGAAGTAAATCCCTATAATTTGGACTGATTTTTTATTATATAATTTTATATATATATATATATATATATATATATATATATATATATATATATATATTTGTGTGTATTATTACGGGGAAAAATAATACAATAAAATTAATTTAAAAAATCTTACGTTGTACCGGTATTTGAAATATTTTTCAAACATTTAATTGACTAATAATGTCTATAAGTAATTTCTTTACAACGTATCGAAAATTGTGATATTCTATACTTTATTCAGAATGTTCATAAATAGAAGTAATAATGAAAGCAGAAAAATAAACAAAGATAAATGAGTTAAAATCAACTATATATATATATATATATATATATATATATATATATATATATATATATATATATATATATTATGGCGTGTTAATATCTAGGGGGTATTGTAGAAATTTATTATTAATAAGAAAAAAAAATAAGATAAGTTATGGAAAATAATACAGGTTAGCGAAGGTTATATGCTCGTGCGAGATTAGTATATATATATATATATATATATATATATATATATATATATATATATATATATATCGGTATTATCCGTCTATTAAGGTACAAGTAGAACATAATAGTAATGATCAATCCCAGATTAACGGGGAAATTTCAGGAAATAAGTCGCACGTGAAGCCAGCAACCGATAATCGCGTTTTATGTATATATATGTATATGTATGTATGTATAAAGATAAGCGAATATGTTTAATATGATAATCGGTATCATTGTCAAGAAGAGATGGTACCTTCGTCGGAAAGATTGTAGATCATCGATCGAACTGCTCGTATGGAAAGAGATCGAGCGGAATAATAACGAGAATAATTGCTTGTTTTTAATAATAATAATAATTATCATATAATAAATTCGAATTCGCTGTTAAAATAAATATAACGAATATCATTTTAGCGAAATAATTAGGAATTCTATTACGGCGACAAAAGAGCGGAACATCGGATACATCATCACGATCAGCAAGCTGTAATCGATCTCACCGGTGGTACCACCAGGTTACACCATTTTATATTTTGTAAATTGTGTGCGAATGAATTTTGTGTATTTTTGTAAATTTATATTCTATTGAAACGTAAATATTTAATTGTGAAATGTTTTTATGTAATGTAAAATAAAACCAGAATAACGATAATAATAATTAAAATAAAATAAAACAAACCTCGAATACTAGTCATTCAGTAGCGTAACTGTTAATTGTTGGCTCCACGCCGGGGAGATTAGTTTCCAGTGAATATTAACCAAATTAAGTCTAATCTCGTAAAACATATTAAAAATTAACTTAGTAAAATAAATTTGCACAGTATTCTGTGCTGGCGACCGCGACTTTCCTATTTTGCTCTCTCTGGTACATCTAATATATCTCTACCTAAGAGAGGATTTAAGAGAACGTTGTAAATTGCCATCGAGAACAGAGTATTTGTGCTTCGCTCTCTTAGGTAGAACATTATTATATATATATATATATATATATATATATATATATATATATATATATATGTATTAATTTTTTATAATGTGGAATGTAGTGAGTTTTTTATAAAAAATCAATTGAAAAATTAGTTAAATCACTAACATTTATTTTCTTGTGAAAAACAAAGCTTTTCGACAATTACGCCATTATCAAGTGATAACAAAAAAATTATTTCATAATTTTACAACTATAAATGAGAAATAATTAGAAACAGGCAGACAATTCATAACAAGATTTAAAGAACATTTATATTCATATGCAAATAATGATGAAAAATCGTTTGGAAAACATTGTATAGAATTAGAACATAAAATAAATAATATTAATATAAATTAGAAAATTTTACATATAGAAAAACAATTTAAAATAAGAAAAATACTCGAAAAATTATAAAAGAAAGGGATAAAAATAATTCATTAAATTCGATGGTAAATTTTGATGAAGAATTAATTTTAAAAAGTATATTGTGAAAAGTTGTACTTTTACTGGCTATTAATATTCAAGCTGGTACGTTGTTCTGTGTTCCCGAGTTAATAGTGTTCCGCGGTTATTATCTGTATTATCCGAATAATATTCCGCACACCGCGCGTCATCATCGTAAGTGCTACGCGTCTTATCGATCTCTTATCGAACGAGCAGGCAACTAATATGTAATTTCGTTCCAACTATTCTTACGTAACATTCATATTTTATCGGTTATTCTTTTATTTTGCGTTTGTGCGTTCGTGTGATATCTAGTTTTACATACGTACTTTCGTTAAATCCGATATTTATTTATATCGTTGCGTACGTTCGTCTTTTAACGACGATCCGTCGTGTCAACATGGCGGTCACTCGTCCTACGTACAGCTCCGTTATACAAAACGATAATTTCCCCAGTCGAGAGCAAGCAATAGTATTACACGCCGTTGATAGTATTAAATTTAGATATTACGTTTCTGCTGTGAGTGAACTCGTTCACCCGTCTAATATTACTTGTATATACTTGAAAACGAAAGAGTTAGCTGATAACGTTGCAAAAAATTTTCCTACTACCCCTATTAATAATATTCCCATTCGCATACGTAAACTGATCAACCCTTCCAAACGCCTCACACTCTCAAATGTCTCTTCTCACATTCCTCATTCTATCATAGAAAAAGCTTTGATAATTGCTAAAACTCTCGTCACCACTCTCTTTCTTAAAAGCTGGATTCCATGACAATGAATTTAAGCATATCAAAAGTTTCAGACGACTGATATATATTCAACCCACTAATGATGAAATGGAGGACATTCCAGAGTCACTAAATGTTACCTATGAGAATGAAACTTTTAAGATTTTCCTATCTACCGATGGTAAATGGTGCAGCATATGTAAATCAAAGGGCCACTCTAATATCACGTGCCCCTATAATGAGGTAGACGCAGATTACGGTAGAACCCATAGATGGTGAATCAGACAGCTCTTTATACAGAAAGGATTGCACCTCAACCGAATCTCTAAGCCAAATAGATAATAATTTAATCAACAAGGCACAGTCTGCACCGGTGGGTGACATATCATCCGTGAAACAGATTATTTCTCTCGATCCTCACCCTCAACTTCTATTGAAATTCCAACAGAGCAAATTATTTCACCATATCCTAAAGCTTTTAAACGTAACCTTTCTGACAAATCTGCATCTTCATCCGGGGGTAGCCCAAATATAAGCCAGGAAGCTTACACACAAAAGAAAAAAAAAATGAGGAATGAAGGTGAAGAATTAAAACGATTTAAAACCATACTGCAACCAGCTAAACTAGATATTGACAACCAACGGAAAACGCTTAAAGATAGCGTCTCATTCGACCAAATCGCATCATTAATACAAAACAGCAATAAATCTTTGTCAATCCAAAATCTATTCAATAAATTACATATCCCGGTAAAGTCGGCCGACGCAATATTTGTTCAACTAAAAACAGTTTACTCAGTCATCAACGACCACTCTACCAAGATCAGAATAACTAAACTGACAAATAAAATTTCTGAAGGATTACTTTTAGATAACAAAAATGACAGACAATTTCCTATTGCAATGGAACGTTAATGGGTTTTATAACAGCCTAGCTGACCTCCTTCTTCTTATTCACCCTAAAAATCCATTTATAATTTGTCTCCAGGAAACACACCTGCTACCGAAACATTCACCCTCCCTAAACAATTACCAAATTTTCCATTATGACCACACCAGCGGATTACACGCATCGGGTGGAGTGGTAACTTTTATTCATGAAAAAATACCCATCAAAAAAGAACTCAGAATAATCACTTCTATCCAAAATGCAAAATGTCACAGTTAGTTTGCAGTTCAGCAAATAAACTCCCTTCCACCGACTTACCATATGCAACATTTACATACCTCCTGATTCGGAACCATCATTTACAGAATTAAATTCATTACTATCGCAACTGCCGAAACCATTTATATTAGTGGGTGATATGAATGCGCATAACCCGTTGTGGGGATCGTACAAATCCAATAAGAAAGGATTTACATTTGAAAAATTATTAACTCAAAGGCCATCAATTTCACTGCTGAATACTAAAGTGTCTACTAGGCTAAATTTTTCCAATTGGAAACTATCAGCCATTGATCTGTCTATTGCATCTAATGATATAGTTACCAAATTCCTATGGTCGACCCAGTCAAGTCTATGTCATTAGTGACCACTTTCCTATTTTCATTCGGACTTTGAACCAAATTACACAAGCCACTTTCAAAACGCCTCAGCGTTGGGTAACGTACAAAGCAGATTGGAACAAATTCCAACAGCTGTGCAGATTACCGCTAAATTTAAATCTGGATAACATTGACTCAGCGATCGATTCATTCAATAGTCACATTATTCATGCCGCCGACCAGGCAGTTCCAAGGTCATCTCCAGTATTAAGAATGCGCAACGTACCTTGGTGGAATCATAATATAAAAATAGCGATTCAAAATAGGAACAGAACGTTAAATAAATTCCGCGCTTCAAAACTAGACAGCGATCTAGCTAACTTCCGTTTTTATCGTACTCAAGCTCGACAAGTCGACAAGTTATTAGACAAAGCAAAAGAGATAGCTGGGAAAAGTTTATATCAGAAACTAACACTGATTCCGATCCATCTGAAATCGGGCGTAAAATCAATATCCTAAATAGAGCTAAAAGACCTTTTCCGGTTATTACATTACGAAACTCATCAGGTCTATTCCAGGATCCGACTGAAGTTGCAAATACCTTTGGTGGATTTTTTGCTGGTATCACTGCTAACACCAACTACAGTGAAGAATTCTAAATCTATAAAGCTAAAGAAGAACAAAGACAGCTAAATATGGAGTCAGATAATCACGAAGATTTCAACCAACCATTCACTGAGCAAGAAATGAACAACAGCATTAATAAACTAACCAATAAAGCACCTGGACCAGACCAAATCTCCCATTTGTTTCTGAAATATCTTCCTCCAGACATGAAAAAACTCTTACTGAATATTTTTAATAGAATATGGACTGAAACTTGCTTTCCGAGTTCATGGAGAAAGGCGATTGTCATACCTGTTCTGAAGCCAGATAAGGAGCGTGTAAATCCTTCATCATACAGGCCTATATCACTTATATGCAGTGCTTGTAAATTAATGGAAAAACTTGTGACCAACCGGCTATTATGGTTTTTAGAAAAATCTAATTTCATCCCTGAAAGCCAATCTGGTTTCCGTAAATACAGAAACACTCTATCGAACCTGTGTAGCTTACAACAAGAAATATTAAACACATTCAATAAAAATCAATATCTATTCTCTATATTCTTTGACATTCCATAAGGCATATGACACGGCCTGGAGGTAAAAAATTATTTAGTTGCTAACAGAAATGGGCATAAAAGACCGATTAATATGGTTCATTAAAAACTTCCTCTCCAGCCGTTCTTTCAAGGTTCGAGTAGGGGTTAGTTACTCGCGGGACTTCATTATTGAAAATGGTGTACCGCAAGGTAGCGTTTTAAGTGTATATTGCTTTCTTATCCTGATGAATAGTATTACGGAGGTCATGCCCCTCCAATTTCAGCCAGACTCTTTGCGGACGATTTAAACATCACTTTACAATCGGGTGACATACAATATGCTCAGATATTCTTACAAAAGTGTCTAGACAATTTACACGAATGGAGCTTATCTACGGGCCTACAACTGTCCCCGCAAAAGACAAAATATATTATCTTTACCAGGAAACGATCTGACTCGATACACCTAAATCTAACAATAAACAAATCAAAGATACAGTAAGCGAAAGAATATAATTTCCTGGGACTACATTTTGACTCGAGACTTAGCTGGAAAAGTCATATTCTAGCAATGAAGCATTCGTGCCTCCCATTACTCAATATCCTCAAAATTATGAGTAATAAACCATTTGGACCGAGAAGTTCAACGCTACTCCGCATCTACTATACCCTTATTCGTTCTAAGCTGGACTATGGTTCCATCATATATGCCTCTGCAAACCCACGGCTGCTCAATTAACTGGATATAATACAAAACGCCGCACTTCGAATTGCGCTGAAAGCATTTCCAACAATGCCTACAGCTAGCCTCCACTACTTAAGTGGTTCTCCACCCCTTCGCTACAGACGGAAGAAACTTGCATTAAAGTACGCAGTAACTGTTACTAGCCATCAACTTCACCCAAATCAAGCTCATATCAGTGAACTGCTAAAACCAGTTGGACTTCAGTTTAAAGAGAATACCAACAATTCTTCCGCCATGGAGTAAATTCAAGTCAGAGATTTTCTGGGATCTTGCTAAAGCCTATAATAAATGCAAACCAAACCATGTAATACACGCAATCTTACAACGGATGTTGCTCCGGGTACCTCAAGCCATTACATGCTACACAGATGCATCAAAAACTCCGTTTCACGTAAGTGGTGCATATTCCATCCAAAACAAAATTCAGTCCTTCAATCTTCCGATAACGCTGTCAGTCCTTTCCGCTGAGCTAGTTGCGATTCTTCAATGTATACTCCAAATCGCTGATCTCCCACGGAACGATTATGTAATTTGATCAGACTCTATATCTGCACTAAAATACATAGAAGCCACAAACTCTGAAGTATCATCTGTTGATCATATTCTTTTCTCGTTAGTGCAGCTGTATAAACGGAACACAAAGATCACCTTTGATTGGATTCCTAGCCATCGTAATATTTCATCACACGATGCCGTACACCGGGCGGCGGCCCGTTGGCCGTTGCAAATTCGCCTTCCAATACATACGGGTGCGGACTATGCTCTAGACTCAGTCCAGAGCATACTGCGATCATGGAGTCGATATCTGACGGCATGGCCAAAACTCGTTGGAAAAAAAATTTTATCTACCGAGATTGGAAACAGCGGTAAACAGAGTGTACCTTGGACATACACAAATCACCCACTCGTACTACCTGCTTGGTAACCAGCCACCACCTGTATGCGATAAATGTAGAGCGCCGTTAACCGTCCATCATATACTGAAGACCTGCCGGAAATACGCTCAACATCATACTAAGGAGATGAGCTCAGCTATACTGGACGTCTACAACCTACAAATTCTTACAGCCTTCCTAATCAAGACAAATATTATTAATAATATTTAATTATATGTATTTTAATTAATAATAATATACATAGAGTAATAGCCACGAGACATTTAAATACTCGTTAAAAAAAAAAAAAAAAAAAAAGAATGTTTATAAATAGAAATAATAATGAAGGCAGAAAAATAAACAAAGGAATATGAGTTAAAATCAACGAAATATATATGTATATATATATATATGTATATATATATATATATATATATATATATATATATATATATATATATATATATATATATATATATAATAAAGTATATTACAAAAATATAAACCGTAAAAATACTAATTTGGAATATGCATTTTTAATTTTATTCATTTTATAAAATTTATATTCTAAATTAGTACTTTTACAGTTCATATTTATATTTATGCGCTTTTTTTACTATTTATTTTATTTTAGGTTCACTTGATAACGGCTTAATAATTAGTGATTTTTTTTAAAAAAATCGGTTCCTTAGTTCATTTTTTAAAAAATCACTACATTCCACATTTGTCAAATTAGGAAGACAGTAAATTTCGAAATTCTTACGATTAAATTTTTTTCGCGGGATACTAGATTTTTTTCCCCGTACCAAAAAAAAAGCTTATATTTTTTATTCGTCATTAGATTCGGTTAAGTTTGAATTTCACAAGGCAGCGTCCTAGGACCATGCGACTTAAACGTAGCCGGAAAAATAGATGATACGTTGCTTGCGCTTGACTCGCGATATCCTAGTATACTTCGAAAGCTTAATACAACGTGATGCGGATAGAGTTTAAGGTTTGGTTACAGAGGAATCGTTTGATTAGTAAAAGAAAGTATGTAATATTGACGAATCAAGATTTTGAGATACGGAACGATAAATGTCAATAAATAAGTACTTAGGAATTCATCTGGATAAGAAACTATCACCGAGTATTCATTCGTTATACGTGTATAAAAAAAAAAAAAACAAAAAAACGAATTATATTATTAAAGCAGTATTTTTCAATTACACACACTTACGACGTATATATCTTGTGCCTTGTGTCAACCAGATTTTTAACATATGGAACATTGCATCGCGGTAGGTAGGTAACATGTCGAAATGTCATATTAGGTATATTGAAATTTTACAAAAGCAAACGATAAACAGAATAATTAAGATTGATAATTACGGACAAAGAAAACAAACATCTGTCGGTACGGGACACGTATTTACTGAATTTGTTCTTAAAAATTATAGTAAATTTGGTCTCACCAAATAGAAGATACGCCCGTTCGAGAGGAACATATAAAACTGGAGGTAGTTCCTCACTTTAATGAAACTAGAATGTAGCTGCAAGCTGTTTTCTGCGTGGGCGTTCGAGTATAATGAAAGAATTAAAAACGGAGACTCGATCAACTATATAAAAGGAGAAGGAGGAAATTGCTAACTAAATATTTACGAGTGAAATAATTATGGAATAAACTAAAAAATTCTTAAATATTTAAATCCGTTAGGCATTAATGTGTCCACTGTGTCTGGACGGTGTGTAGCTGCAACGGGTGTGAAGTGTATACGTAAGTATATAATACTGTACGTAGAATATACAGTTTTGTATGGAATTATATATGTACTACGCATAATGAGTATTTATATATCATTTTTGTAATTGGAATGATATCTTAACATGATTATATTTATATAATTTAAAGTAATTATAAATACCACGTGAATCGTATCCAATTTTGTAAACATATATATATATATATATATGTGTGTGTGTGTATGTGTAGGTGCGTGTTGTATATCTATAAACTATAGATATACGATCGTTAAAGTAATTATCGAAATATTTGTCGCTGTATCAACGTATATATATATATATATATACGCATGTGTCACGTGTGTCGCGCATGAGTCCTCGCTAGATATCGGTTATATTATCATCATCTTCAGTCGTAATCCCCCTAAGGGATGTCGTGACCCTTTTCGTGCTACAGCCTCTTCAATTTTTCTTCTCCACTGTATTTGCAGCTTCCCGTTTACAATCAGCCATTGACTTTGCAAGCGCTTTTGTCTGTCCATTTGATGTGTAATCTACCAGGAGGACGCGTTCCTTGTATCTTCAATTACTAATCGTTGCATGGAGTCATCGCTTCGCATGATATAAAATCGCAAATATTCTGGAAAGAACATCGCTGGACAATCTACGCTTAATGCTGAGCTTGCATATGATAATAATCGATATTGACAAGTGTGGCAGTCGGTAATTAAGAATTTTTATATTTATAAATTTAATTCATATTCGTATATCAAAATTTATTTTATTTATTTTTTAATATGGATACCAATCTTTACGTTTCTACCTGCGTACTTTCGTATATATCTATTAGTATATTTTTGTACGCGTATAAATTATAAGCGGGTAATTATTTGCTTAACATTTTAGTTTTAATTAGCGACCGTATTAATTGCGATTAAGCGTTACGTCAATTTTAAGAATACGAAAGTAATATTTCTTTTTTATTTATTAATATTATTTAATCGGTGATTTACGGTATTATATATTTTGTTTGTAACTTTTGTACGGCAATAGCGAAATAAAATTTGATATTTGATTTAAATATTATTATTATTAAAATTGTTATCCGTTAATCGATTGGGGTTTTAAATCGAAATAAAAATTAAATAATATTATCTCGTTTACAGTAATCAAGATCAAAAGTTGTGGGGGTCTCGTCGGTTAAAAACTTAGCCATAAACTTATATAATAGTTCAGAATTAGGGTTTCTAAAATTAAATATCGGCGTAGTGTATACACGAACAGTTTAAATATCTCGCTAGAAAGTTGAGAAAATTGAACTACCTGTTTTATTACCTAAGGGCGATACGTTTCGTATATTCATCTTCGTCAGTTATATTTCACCTTTTATCGACACCTGGATTCAACTGCGGTAGAGAGCTGCCAGCCATCATATTAAGCCGTTACGTACGATATACTAAAGGGAATTATAACTGGCGCGAACTTTTTAATTTTTGTCTATAAGAATAGGAAGTGTTTTCGAGTTGCAATTTCCGGTGGGTTAGATCGAGGACAGCGAACGATGAAAAAGCCAGAGTTAAATATCGTACATGAATCTATGTTGGTGTTGTACCATAGAAAAATTTGTTACCGAAATAAAAACGGATTTAATAAATCGCAAGCGACAACGCCAGAATATCATTCGAGGTGTAATAAAAATTTATAGTTTACTATTAAAATTTAATTTTATTCTTTTCTCGATACAGATGCGAAATTTTTTTATTTAATTTTTTTTTTTTAATTTTTTATTCGGTTTTTTATAACGTTGCACGGGTATACGTATATATATATATATGCGTGTGTACGTCCAACTACTTGCTATGTGTAGTATATCTTTCGCGGTATAATAAAAATTTATAGTTTAATATTAATACACGTGAAAAATTATTTTCGATTAAATTTGATTTTATCCTTTTTTCGATACGGATGCGAAATTTTTTATTAGTTCACATATTGTACTACGTTAATTTATTTGAATAGCGTATAAAAATAAACGATTTAATTTTCATTTGATTATTCATATTACTATTATTATAAAAAATCAATTGAAAATTAGTTAAATCACTAATATTTATTTTCTTAAGGAAAACACAAAGCTTTTCGGCATTTACGCCATTATCAAGTGAAAAATTTTAAAAAATCATAATTTTAAAAATATAAATTAAATATAATTACTTAAAAATATGTGATGGTAATCGTGAAAATATGATCCAAAAACGATGTCTGCTTCTGTCGGTCTATTTTTTTGATTTGTTGAAATTTAATATCGATATATTTGTTTATTAATTTAGTTTTTTTATATTAATTTTTTCTTCAATATTATTTTCTTGATTCTGTAAAAGTTGTATACTGTTGGAATTTTAAATTTTTCATTTACTATTGCGATGTATGATGTCCAAACGTAAAATATAAAATATAAAAATATACAACCACAAAATTTTTTTAAAAAACACAATTTTACAAATAAAATGAAAATAAATATTAAAAATAAAAAAAAAAAAACTATTATTATTATTTGTCTTTCGTTTATTTAGCTCGATCGCACCAACAGTGGAAATTAGAGCGAAATATTCGCATACCACTATGAATCTTATTCCATATTTCGGCGTGATAACGTCTTTTTTAAAAATTATACCTCCCCCTCCCCCTTTGATCGATCGCAAGATACGAGTATAATCATTAAAAAAAAAAGTGTCTCTAAAGAAATATACATCGTTTTATATGCGTATATCATTATATAAAATACATTTTTTGGAACTTTCTAGCATTGCACACAAATATTTTTCATTATCCCGATTGTTTTAAAATTGGCGTTAATCAATCTTTTTTTTTATCCTTGTTTGAATAATTCAAATAATTCAGTCTACTTCACTCTTACACTATCATTAATCTTTCTGCTTAATAATCCATTCGTCGCATTATCACTCTTTATCATTATCTCGATCGTGTTCGTGAACATGTTACGCTCTTCCGCAAATTTCGAAATTTCCTGACTTGTCTAAGTTCTCGAATATTAATGGTGTCGCTTCATTTTCATTTTCACCGCACACACACACACAGACAGATAAACGGGTTTATAGTATATATATTGAGTTGAAGGAAAGACGAGTATATATAAATTACATATTGTCACCATTACCTTTCCTAATCTTAAGGTTAATCTTCAGTGTACTTATCTATTTGGTTAAATTATTTTTAGTATCGAATTTACTACTGTTTCCAATGTGTATATTCTAATCGTTTCCTGGCTATATATATATATATATATATATATATATATATATATATATATATATATATATATATATATGTATGTCTTCGTTGCATACTTTACGTCCAAATTATTATTATTATTATTGAAAGCAATTTGTATGGTTATCTGTAAACTCTCTTCAATGTGAACATATATATATATATATATATATATATATATATATATATATATATATATATATATATATATATATATATATATAATATATAAATTTACTGATGACGTAAATGTCCTATATTATTCTCTTCTATTCATATACCGTTAGAATTCGTCCTGAAATAAGGCTACACGGGATGTAGTTTCATAACTACGTTACAGGACAGGATTAATTTTAAAAGGCAAGACTGAAGGTAAATTACCAATTAAATGAAAAACGTGACATGGCATCAACAAAACTATTCGACAACGGGGGAAGAGACAGACATGACAATCCGAAAAATAGAAAAAAGTATTTTTTTCTGAACAATGATTATACTCTAAATAATAAATAAATAATAAATAAAAAGTGTATTTTTACATTTAAAATAAGAAACAACAAATATCGTCTACACGTACCGAAATAGTGTAAAATTCTCCCCGTGTATCGCGATATATAAATATAAAAACAAAAGAAACGAAGCTTAAAATAGACTTCAGGAAAAACCACCGCCAAAACCTGCACGAAATAAGTATTGAATAAAATAAAATAATAACATAAAATATAGTATGCGATAACAGACGATCAGAGTAGCAATAAATAGGAAAATAAATAACTATATACATAAAATAAACTTAAACTTAAATAATAACTATATATCATCGGGAATTACGCATCATAATAATGTATGTTTAATTCTTTTATGTTTATATTTCTTATATTTTAATTGGAGACTAGTGCGAGTGTAGTCTTCTATATTGTTTATAATGGAATACTCACTTAGGGTACAATCATAAAAAAATTTGTTGGTTTGCTGATTTATTACTTGATGCACGTATGGTAATTTCAGAGTTCTGTGCAAACGATCTATCCTAGCATAAAACGGAGCTTTAAGAATAATTCTGCGACATTTATTTTGCACGGCTTGCAATTTAGACAAGTTAGACTTGCGTAAGACCACACAGGACACGCGTACAACATTATCGGTCTTAAGATACATTTATAGATAATTAGCTTATTTGCAGAATTAACGTAGCATTTCCTATTAAAGACTGGATATAATTTAAATAAAGAGGCTTGAGTTTTATTAACGGCGTGTTCGATATGTTTAGAAAAGGTAAGACCTTTATCTAGAATAACACCAAGATATTTGATCTGAGTCTTCCATTCTATGGGTATGTTATTTATTATTATAGGAGTTAGAGAGTTTGGTCTTCTTTTTGTAAATAATATTGACTGTGTTTTATCAGTATTTATGTTAATTTTCCATTTATTGAAGTATGATCTTAATTTCTCAAATCCTATGCTTAGCCTTCTTTGAATAGTATCTCTGTACGATACGACGTATAATATATAGCTGTATCATCCGCATACAACGCCATCTGAAGGTGTTTATCCATGGGAATGTCATTAATAAATAAGAGAAAAAGATAGGATCCAAGTATACAACCTTGAGGTACTCCAGCTAGTATAGACCTTTCACACAGAGTTACAATCATTTATTTTTACCATAAATTTCCTATCTGTTAAATAATCTTTAATAAGTCTAACGATATAATTAGGAAATTTTAGTTGAATTAATTTATATATTAATCCGAGATGCCATGTAGTATCAAAGGCTTTCGCAATGTCTATGAGAAGTAAACCTGTATGTTTATTTTGATTAAAACCATCTGTTATGAAATCAGTAATCCTCGCCAACTGCATAACTGTTGATAGTTTACTCCTGAATCCAAACTGTTGTTCAATAAGAATATTATTAATTTGTGTAAAGGTTTGTATTCGACTGAGAATAATTTTTTCAGCTATTTTGCTAAGATTACGGAGAAGAGAGACAAGACGTAAATTAATCGGATCCGAGGTATTCTTACCAGCCTTAGGGATCGGTATTACTTTAGACGTCTTCCAAGAAATGGGGAAATGCGAAAGTAGTAACATAGAATTAATTATGATAGTTAATTTAACTAGAGCTTTAATGGGTAGATTTTTAAGGAAAATCGTACAAACCTTATCTAACCCAACTGACTTTTTATTTTTTAGTTTCTTTATATGATTATGTATTTCAGCAACAGTAGTTAGGTCCGCTGCTCTCATTCCATCAGAAGAAAAACGCCAATCATTTGTATCTCATTTGGTGCTGATGTGAGCATCCGGTAATTTTTGGAGTGAAACTTCTATTGGCGCGGTTTATATGAGAAGTTACCCGCAAAACGACCGAGTGAGCGAGCGAAAATAACAGACGGATAAATAAATATTATATATATATACATATATAATATTTATTTATGAACACCCACCTATCAAACCATGTTTTGTTGCGTTAGGTGTAACGAAGTAACGGACGGGTATATATGCGTTTATATATATATATATATATATATATATATATATATATATATATCACGTTTCTACCAACACCTGTCATCTAACCTCGTTTATACACATGGGTAAGCTTATTCTTATACATACACACATATATGAATGTATTATTATTATTATTAAATTAAATTAACGTGCCATGTACAGCAGCCAAGGCTGGAGGCACGATAGGAAAAGAGGATTAGATTGAGGAATAGAGACGGGATTGATGGAGGAAGATAATTAGGTTCGACAATGAAACATGATCATCTTTGAGGAGGAGATGGAGCGAAGGAGGAAGATTAAGAGACGCTCGAAGCGAGGAGTATGAGGGACAATCGACTAGAATATGGGAAACGGAGAGGAAAACATTACAACCGGGACACACAGGAGCCAAAGTTCTGTTAATGAGATATGAATGAGTAAGATGCGTATGTCCCAAGCGTAATCTGGTGATAACCATATCATCTCTACGGTTTGAAAGCGAAGTTATCCAAGGATCAACCGAATATTTGATTTGCCGCAACTTGTTGGTTTGTGGCGTTAGCTGCCACTCCTTCTGCCATAATGAAAAAAGCCCATTTATGACGAACTTCTTAAGGTCACTCGCTGGAACTGGAACATTCGGAACCGGCAAGAACACAGCAGCTTCCCTGGCCGCTTTATCAGCCAGTTCGTTCCCATGAATACCGGCGTGAGCTGGAATCCACAGGAACGTCACCTTCTGACTCAGCCCTGCCAGTATACCATTTCCGTCACTTTCTTGGCTATTGGGTGCTGATCATGTTTGAAAACGTCGCAGAGAGCGCGGAGAGCTGGAAGAGAGTCAGAACATATAGTCGATGGTTTATCAACATCGGAGCGCGTTAAAGATTCCATGGCAAGATACATCGCGTATAATTCAGCTGAAATGACGGAGAATGTCTGTGGCAGCGAATATTGAATGATGATTGCTCCATCTCTGACAACTGAGCAGCCGGCAAAGTCATTAAATAGAGATGCGTCAGTGTAAAACATAGTAGATTTGCATGAACGTGACATATGTATATGTGTGTGCACGCGTGTATGTTTATTAAAATCAATAAATGGTTTATATATATATATATATATACATACATACATATATACATATATATATATATATACACTATATAACGAGGGACTTCCTATTTAAGAAGAAGAAATTATTTAGTCGATAACAGTGCATGATAACAATGATTATTATGTATGTGTAGCGTATCGGCGAATAGCCAAACCGCAATAGAAAACAATTATTACGCATACGCTAGGAATATAAGTGCATATTAACTGTAATGACGTGCATAATTGACTACTTCGCATAACTGATTAATTAGTAACATCGTTTATTCGATTTTTTTTTTGTTTACTCAGATTTTAATTCCTTATTAGGAAGCTGTAAATACGGCATAGTAAATGGAAATATCCTCAAAATGTATTTAAAATAAATTTCAAAATTACATACTTCAGTTGAAGATTATCTAACAGATAATGTAGAACTGTATGAACTTTGTAAAGTAAATCACGTAATCGTACAGATTTTAGAACTCCATCGGTAAATTGAATATATTTTAATACAACACGAGTATATATAATCGGTGTTTAACAAAATCAATAATTTATTCTAGTAAAAATATATCTAAGAATCGCCGTTTTAAATATCCGAATAATTTTCAATCGGTTCTAGCAAAACCGACTAATATCGATATAGACGCCACCTACTAACGTCGATATTTTCTGCGTTCCATATGTTTAAATTACTTAAATCAAGTTATAATTACTTACTGTTAAATTTTTATTATTAAATCCGAAGTAAACTTTGACAAACACTATAAAAAAAAACACACACAATAGAATATTTCAGTCGAAATGTGATTACTTCATTTCAATCGAATCAAAATATAACCGAACAATAGAACTTACTAACGGATATCAGTCGAAGTGCAACTAAATTCAATCGAATATACATCATCCGATTTAAAAGTAGTCGGTTTTTTTTTTATTCTAAAGCCCATCACACACTTTTTAGCGTATGATGTACAAATTAAATAGAACGTTAAATTTACTTATACGGACAAAATAACATATTTACAAGATTTATAAATATATGTAAACATCGTGTGTAAAGAAAAGAGGTTATTTAATCAATCGCTTAAATTAATAAACAAATTTAAAAAAAAAATATTCTCAAAAAAGACCGATTTATTCGCTTATTTTGGAAAAACCGAATTTGTCGAATATTAAAAAAAAAAAACAAGAAACTTGCTTACTACCTAAGAAAATTAACGTTAAGTATAAAACAATCCCAGAGAGATTTAAATATTTTGATAGGGACAGACTCTATTTCAGCAGTAAACAAACTACAAACCATTAATCCAGCACATAATTTAAAAAGCTGAACACCAGGGCGGTTTTTAAGTGGATTCCGGTACACGTTGGACTTTATGGAAACGAGAGAGTCGATGTGCTTAGTAGAGGTGAACAGAATAACAGTAGACGAATAAAGCTAAACTGGAAAGATTATCAAGGATCGGTTATATAAACAATGGGAATAATTATATACAGCAGGAATCCACGGTATGCGGGTAAGAATACAGAGATGTTTTTTTTTTTTTTTTTTAATGGTTACCCAAAAAAAAATAAGATCCCGGTCAAAAAGAGCAGAAGTTATAACTCTTTTGCAAGAGTATTATGCGAAAATAAAACACGTATATGTGGGCAAACATATATTAAATAAATCGTGGTTATAAGGGTGCAGGGAAATAGTGTTCTTAATAGATAACTGTGTGTAAGTGTTGAGTAGCTGAAACAAAAGAAAACATCTAATATAGTACTAAATATAAATAGGTGTGTGTTATAGTTCCCTGTAATGTAACTTAAAAATAGGATGGAGTACGGGATGAGAGACATAGTCACATAGACCATCAAGAATGTGTGTAAATGAATTTGTATAAATACGCATATAAATATAAAAATTAATGTTATACAAAACGAAATACCATATATAAACACAAACAATTTAAAATAGAGATTTAAAAAAATAAGTAAAATAACGATCAAGCCCAAAAGAAAAAAAAAAGAAAAAGTTATGTATATACATCAAAGATACTCTTAAAAATACAAAAAGAAAAATCAATTAAGAATACGTTAAATAATCAATTAGGAAAGTGTACTTATATATAAGAAATACATAAAATGTATATAATAATAATAATAATAATAATTTTAGACAATATTATAAAAGTTGCAACGTTAGTAATAAAGTGGACAGAGTCAATGACCGTGAACAAAAAATGCATAAAAAAACGAGACAAAAAATTATTCAAGATTTACCCACCCCGTTTAAACTTCGTTAGCATTGACAACTCCACGTATGACAGGAGACTGGCGTGATCCTGTTTAGACAATAAAAAAGGCAGTCCTCTATGCATTTTAAAATGAATTCTAAGATCATCAAACAAAGGACAATCCATCATTAAATGCTCAATATCATCTGCAGTACTAAAGAAGTCCTCGCTGGAACTGCAAAAGGTACACTCTGAACTAGAAGCAAGATGTAACCGATGAAGATATGAACCAAACGTACCGTAGCCAGAGAGCACCTGAGCATTATAAAAATTAATATGAATATTTTTAAGTTTACAACGCTGTAAAACCTATTGGAAAAAAGGGTTTTCCTTCCGAACGGACAGCTGTCGCACCTAGCTTGCCAAATATCAATAAGCGAGGATTGAATCTATTTTTTAGGATAGGAACACTAGGAAATGATTCAAAAGTAAGCGAATCAATACTAATTGACACTAGCAACGTCTCTAACGACTGTAAATTCCGAAATAATGGAGGTGACAATGACAAAAAGATTCAGTAGCATGATATTAGATATAACATTAGCAGCAGAAAAGAGATAGGTTCGATATAAACATGAAATTCTAAGAATAAACTTCCTCCGGTACTTATTAATCGATCACAGAATTCTTTTATTAATATAGACAAGAGAACTGTATGCATAAAGTGACTGAATATATGACTCGCCATATTTTAATCTAAAAGTATTCGACTGTAATTTTCTAAGCTTTTGGCATATATAGAATCACAAATTATTACGTATGTATTCTATATGCGGAATGAATGTTACTTTATGGTCGAGAGTCGGACCTAAATACTTCAGATTATTTGTATGAGGCATTGGGCTGATCGGAGATTATTTTCACGTTTTTCACATATAGTGCAATTTTCTGAAACACAATAAAATTGCATTTGGGAGCAGATAATGACAAACCTCTAGATCATTGATTGTATTTTCTAATAATTTACAAACAACTTCGATTAGGTCAAAATCATAATATTTACCGATATTAATAATTAGACAGAGACCATCAGCATAGGGAAATAGCTCAAACCCCTTACAGGTAAAAGATAAAAGCATCGTGATTAGTTTACGGACCTGTATTGTAGTGTGCAAATTTCATCTCCACAATCGCGATCCTATAGAGAAAGCACAGGATATCTCTCGGGCGAGGTAGATTTCTGATGGAAGAAATCTGTCCAGCTCTCCGCCAGCACACCGGTAATTTGCTGATACCGGCCGAAGACTATTTCCCCGGTTGAATTTGTTCGGCGGCAAATACTTTCAGTCATATTTGCTGGTGCGATTGACTGATCGTACAGGCCTCCCAAGACTTCACAAACACAAACGAGGTGTTTCCCTGAGAGATAGCATGTAAATCCGAAACATGATTACAGGAAAACTGTGGTTTCTATTTTTCAGCATTGCAACAGATTAAACTAAACGCAAAAAAAACTAAGATCTTACTATTTTCGAGAAAGCGACCGTTATCTCGGAAATAAAAAAATACTGCAGATAACGTCTTTTTTTCTTTCTTTATTTTTTTTTTAAACTTTATCTATCTGCAGTTGTAAATCTTTAATGTATTTTCTTATTATCGTACATATTCGTACTCGGTATGGTATTTTCAATTTTCAATTTTCAATTTCCAATTTTTTTTTTTGACAATATTTCGATTTAATTCATAAACTCGGAGAATTTTTTTAATACGGTCGTTAGATAATTAAATTAATAATAGTCTTAATTTATTAATAATTACTTAAAATTTTTATTAAATATTTCCTAAAATATCCGTCATTATTAATTAACCACCATAAATAATTATTTTCTATTTTTATTTTTTTTGTTCTAAATCTTCATCGTGATTATCACGACGATTATTTCAACCACGTTAAGATTTTGTTTCTGTTTTTTTTTTTTTTCGCGCTTCTCCGTTTAGTTTTGATTGTTCGGGTTCGTTCAAATTTAAACTTCGACGGAATTTTTTGCTTTAAAATATTCCTATTTAATTAATTTATTCCATTTAAAACGCGATTAACGTAATTTACATACGATGTTAGAATCGTCCAATCAGCTTGGTTAGTAATCTTAGCAAAATCACCGAAAAAATTATCATGAAAAGATTATGCGACTTGGCTAATTCTAACAATATAATACGATGGGATGGTGTTATTTGATGCGGCAAAAGTTTTCGACATAACCTGGCACGACGGTATTATCTACAAAACGAGTGCTACCAAGTTTCCCAATTATCTAAACTGATTAATCGTTACTATAGATCATTTTATACTATTATAAATAATGCGGAATCAAGTAGCAAATCTTGTTCTGCCGGCGTACCTCAAGGTAGCGTATTAGGACCATTCTTATTTACATTTTCCATGCATGATTTCCCGCATATAAATAACATCGAGGTTGCCTTATATACGCTGATGACACAGCGTTGTACGGCAGTTCCTACAGACCATATCAGCAATAGGTTACAATCCGGTGTTGATCGTGTTATTTTTCTAAATGGCAAATTGCTATTAATCCTTCCAAAACGAAAGCAATTTTCTTCATTCGTCGAAGACCGTTTTTACCGACCAGACTTCACGTCAGTGGCGTTGATATAGAATGGTCTGATCAGATACGCTAACTTGGTGGTCATTTTAGACAAGAGGCTAATCTTTTCCACGCATATTGGCCATGCATCATTGAAGACAGAGCAACCTGTTCAATCTACCCAATTTTCAATCGTAAATCTCACTTAAATATTAATAATAAACTAATAATCTACAAGTCAATCATTAGGCTTATTTTAACATATTCTTGTCCAGTTTAGTCTTCCGTCTCAAATGCTAGTTTTAATAGACTACAATTAGTCCAAAATCGATGTCTTAGATGTATGCTCAATGTCCCCCCCGTATACACTAAAATTTCGTATACGCATAGTGCTCTGCAGGTACCATATGTAAAAGACTATATCCTCAAACTATCCCGAAAAATTTTTCTCAGTTGTAGCGCGCACCGTAATGATTTACTTCCAACAATAGGAAATTACGATTAACTAAGTATTAGATATATACTAAGTATAAGCATCGACGACGCATTAAACACAATGTATTAATAACGTTATAATTTATTTTCGTTTCCATTACTTATAAATGATATTATATATTCGTTATATAATTAAACTTATTATTTTTTAAATTACCGCTTTTCATTTGTGATTTTTGTCTGATTTTTCCATCGATACTATTTTCATCTTGTATATTTATTACTTACCAAGTTTATATTATTAGAATTTTTACCTTTCATAAATGGAGAGGGCATTTGTTCCATTTATTAAATATTATTATAAGTTTTTAACATAATGTCAAATATACACGTTTTTACATTTTACATTAGTCAGTAACTAAATAGAAATTATCCAAATCCGACTCTCTTCGTCGGAGGTTTTATTAGAACGGGCGTTCAAATGTAACTTAAACGTGAATTCAGTGTTGCCTATAAAAAACTGAACGCGATTTACTAGTTGTAAACACGTACGCTGATTATATATACATTCATATTTATATATTTAAATTTATATATTACATATATATATATTTAAATATATATTATATATATATTATATATATATATATATATATATATATATATATATATATAGAGAGAGAGAGAGAGAGAGAGAGAGAGAGCGAGTTGAGAGGAGAGAAGTTGTGTATTCCCAAAGGTGACATAAAACTAATCCGCCGATTTTGGTTTTTCGAAATATCTTTCACTAAAAAAGATTTTCTTCCTTAGCCTCAGAAACACATTTCGGAAGCGGCTTATCCGCTTGTAAAGACGTTAGCCACACACTTGTACACTCATGCCACCTGTATATATATATATATATATATATATATATATATATATATATATATATATATATATATATATATATATATACATATACATGTTTTATTTTCGCATAATACTCTTGCAAAAGAGTTATAACTTCTGCTCTTTTTGACCGGGATCTTATTTTTTTTTTTATATTCTTCGAAGATTTCGTAGTTTTTTGTCTATTTCTTCATTCCCCCGTCCGAAATAAAAAGTGGTGGATTTATTCGTTCGTTCGTCCTAGATAGTCCGGTATTTCGTCAAAGAAATTATTCGTTCTATTCACACCGGTTCCACATTTTCCAGCACCTCGTTAAAGTAACCATTCTACCCGTACAAGGTTCATGTTTTTCATTTATCTTACACCAGTATCACACACATGTATATATTTTGTACGCGTATATACATGTATATATATATATATATATATATATTTAAATTTTTTTATCAAATATGCCACTAGCTCCAGGCTATCTAGAAAACTTTTTGAAAAAAACAGCAACTAATTTGTGAAATTCTAGGCTAAATGTATTTTAATACTTTGCCTTTATTGCTACATATTCAGAATAGATGTGTAAGTTTCATGCGTTTTTATCGTCTGATTTCTGGCGAGTAGTCCAGCAGAGTAACAGCTAAGGTATTTGTGTGATAACAGAGTTCATCTCCGTATTCGCTAGCTAATTTTTGGATTTTATCTTTCACTGTTTTTTGTTTTTTTTTGTATCGTGTTTTGGTTGGAACGTAAGTAATACGTAGGTCCGTGCGTGCAATGTGAGATTGCTTACATACCACGGGACTTCTGCGAGATAGTTCTTAATGCTTTATTTTGGAATATTATCGCTATATTACTACTGTGCTTAGTACAGCCGCAAAGTTAACTTTCGTATTACCATATGGGCTTTAGAATTTGATTATACAGTGATATGTCTTCTCCAACGATGATTCGGATTTTCTTCCGATAAACCAAAGCATGTTACTAAACTTTATATTTAATTCATTTCGTTTTATTATTATACACGATTTTTCCAGGTTAATTGTCTATCCGAATGGACTTCTAGATATTTTAATGATCTATGTATATATATATATATATATAATCATTAATTGCCGTCTTCGTACCAGAGGTAAGCGACTACTTACCTATACGTATTACGTTGTACAGTGTAGTAGCGTACAAAGCAATCATTATTTGACGTGAGCGTAAATACATATACACACCCGGGAGAATCGCTTTGTTGTCAGGACACAATGCAGCCCCGCTGGCTTTTGTATTACCGCGCACATGATATAATTTATATATTTTTTTTGTGAGTGGAAGTTTTTCAAAAGTTTCGAATAGGAAAGCGTGGCAGATGTCATCCTAAATATAACATACTTGTTAGCGTAAGAAATTAACGAGCTAGAACTTTCTGCTCTATATTCAGCTTTTATATATATATCGTTTTTGTCCGTTATATGATTGAATTTTAATTGCTAACATTTTTTTTTTATTTCCCGCTTCACGTAAAATGTCTCCATTTTAAAAATATTTATATAAATACATCGAAAATATTTCCACAATTCATCTTATTGTATAATAAACGCTTTTATAAAATTTATAATTTTGATAATTTTGTGTCGAAATTTTGCAATATACGACTGAAAGAGGTAAACTATAAACCGCGTTATCGCGTGTTGCGTCCATATTAACCTACTGCTGCATGAAAGCACGTCCCAGACGTTTCCAATGATTCCTGTTTTATACGTCTCGGATCTAATTGATGCTGCATTTTCCGCAATTGTTGGTCTGCTTCTTTTCCGTTTTGAATTAAACATCCAACGCTGCAGGATATGTTTTGTCCTTTTATACGCGCAATATATCCAGGCAATATCCATTTTAATTTTACAATTCGCTCCACAGCATCGGTAAATTTTGCCCGCTGTTCCCTGATTCCAGTAATGGTTTTTCTGTATTTTCACCTGACATTTATCCCGTACTAATTTATCCTTTACTAATTTTATTTTAACATTCTTATTAATAGAATGTATATATATATATATATATATATATATATATATATATATATATATATATAAAGTGTGAAACATATTTTATCAAAGATTGAAAATTGAAAATGTTTTTTCAAACGGATATTTCTACGTACACTAAGTTAGTGTATAAATTACAGTAAGATGATTATTTTGAAAGTTGTGAAATCATCGATATTAATATATATACACATATATACATATATATATATATATATACGTATATATCGCGTATAACGCATATTTTAATATTTAAAGTAATCCGAGCGCGCAATATTTAATATTGTCGTTTATTATTACTTTGGTTTAATTTAAAATTACACTTCAAAAAAATTCAATAATATAATCTATTATACTTTCGTGAACTATTTGCGTATTCCTGATTTTCGGGATTATATTGTGAAGCTCTATCTCTGTAAATTAACAGCGATAAAACATAATTGGTTATAAAGTTTGCGTTACAAACTGTTCAGTACAACTTTGTTCTTCCGGAATATGTTGGATATCTTTCCCGAATGCATCCACATAAAATTATATATTATATATATATATATATATCCACTCGACATCGAGTATGAGTGTAGCCAATGTTTAGGACATGTTTTCCGGCCCAATTTTGGTATTCACGGCCGGGAGGGGGAATCTTATTAAAGAGGCCTGCTTATGTGTACGTTCGCTGGCCGATTCCGACTTCGATACAGGTGAAAACGATCATATAGAATATACCGTGAAACGTGTAAGATGCAGCTAATAATGCCGCCAGACCGATTATAAAAGCCGGAATAATACGTATTTGAAAATAACAAAAATAAAATGTATCTATTTATCAGACATTTTCTTAGCGTGTAATAAAATTTATCCAATCCTTCAACACGTTCAATATTTTACGTTTTCCTACTGGATTTTTCGTGATTTATTAATTTCGTAAAATAAATAAACCGATAAAAAACGTACCATCTTCGTCCCCACGAAATTTTTAATTATCGTAGAGATGGTAGTGGCATAGCCACTCGGTATAACGTCACACATATCGATGCCGTGACTGCTAGCCCGTAATTCGTTTTTTATCTTAATTTTTAGATTTTTAATTAGATGGATAGACGAAAATTTTTGTTGGCGACATTTCCAGGTATGTACAGCGGATTATAGCTAAATATCTAATTGCATTCAACGATATTTTATCCGGATTTCGTTCGATTGCGTACCTTTAATTTGCCCAAATTGCTAATATTACTAATTAATAAATTACAAAGTTCAGGAGAACTAGTGTTCATGTTTATATATAGCGATCGAATTTAAAAATCCTGTGCACTACGCGAGAGGGTAATTTTTTTATTCCGGTAGAAGACGCATCAACAACATTAGAACAATCGCGTTTTATATAAATTCTACTTACTCTTACATATACATTTATCTTTATAGAGTGCTAACGGTATCATAGTGTATTGGATTAAGGGAAGCTTCTAAATTCTTATTATCAAGCAAGTTATTCACATTTATATATATATATATATGAAAACGGATGTTATTTTTTCTTCAACGTCATTCGTTAACGTTACTCTGCAAGATTACAATAAATTCATTATTTATGTCTTTAATAAAATGTTGTTATGTTGTACCGATTTTCATATAATAAAGTGGTAGTAAGGAAGTGAATGATACTAGTATGGTAGTAGTAATAATGGTAGGTAGAACCTAGTCGCGTATAAGCCTGACCTATTTCTTCCTCTTTTGGACGCATATATATAAATACATATATATATATATATATATATATATATATATACACATGCATACACGAACTCATGCACACATATGTGCAGTGATTGTATATATATGCGTAAAGTTTGTTTCGAACATTTTCCTTTCGATGATATCGCGGGATTGCGTTATAAATCTTCCACGAGACGTTTAATACGTGCTCAATTTCGTACATGTCAGCTATATCATTTGAAAACTTTCATTTTGAATCTCCCTCAGAGCACATAATGCTTGTATAATTTCCGTTATATTCTGTAGTCTATCAACGAGGATGATAATAGTAGCAAATGTTTATCTTGTGCACTTTTGAAGAAAATAAAGTTTTGGGTGTAATTAATAAAATCTATCGAAATTACTGAAAAGTTCTCTATTAATATAGATATATAATATGTTACATATATGTGTGTGTGTATTTGAATTTACGAGATACGCCGGTGATGCAACATTTATTACATCTGGCTTGGAAAAAATCGAAATTCTTTTTTAAAAAAACAAAGTCAAAAGTATCACCGTACAATACGAACTGTAAATAAATAAGTTTAAAAGAAAAAACAGGCTAATGAACGAAGGAAGACGCCTAGACATTTAATGATAATATTTTCGCGGCATATGAAGTCGTAAATAATGTTGTGTACCGAGGATTGTTAATCAACGATGATAAAGAAAAAGGGGGGAAAAACCCACGTTCAATTGGAAGTTAGGCGATGGTCGAGGTAAACAACGGCCGAGTACTGAATTGAATTTTCGAATTGAAAATGAGAAAAATTAGAAACATTACCCGTCGATTACGGTGCAGTACATTCCAGTTTAGGTCCAATCGCGGTCGGTATCCTAAAATCAACTGCCGTACTGATAAGAGCCTGCTGGTGTTGATGATCGATCTAAAAAAAAAAAAAAAAGTCTCGCCAGTGTTTTTAATAATATTTTCCGTGTTGGAGGTGGCATGTATAATTTCGCACAATTCTTTTGTTAGTCGGATCTTAATAAGGGCCGTCAAATTACAATTGCCTATACATTTCATATTTTTAAATAACATACATTTATAATATTACACATAATATTATATTACAGTCTTATTAACGTTATATTATATACTGAAATAAAATAATTTAACCGAAAAAAACTAAATGACCTTATCTTGGGCAAAGGCCTCCCTCAACCTTGCCCATTCCCTACGGGGTCCTGAGCAATTCTCTCATATTGTTTATGAATAAACTTTATTATTCCCATCTTAGAAACTGTCTGTCTGTTCTTCTTTAATATACTAATTTATTATCCTATATGTCCGTATCCGACGGCAACACGTCCCGCCCAATTCCACTTTTTCCTTTTATATTCATTGACTAAATTTATTACATTTTTAAAATGTTCCTTTAATAAGCGAGTTCCTAATCCTATCTCTGCGCCTAATATTTAAAATCGACCTAAGCATACTGTTTCGGCTACTCTCTATTTTAATTTCATCCATTATGTCAACACAATACAGCTATTAAATGCGTCACTTTTATTTTTGATCCCAAACGGTCCCTTAAATATAGGTTTTAAGCGACCGATACTTCCTCTAAGCTAGTGCTAAACTTCTACGAACCTCGCCTTTCGTTGTATTTCTAAGTTCTATGTCCTACATAAATTATTTCGTCTACTCTTTGACCGTCTACTTCGATTTCTATTTTTTCATTAACGTTCGTAATAATTTATGTTTTTTCCATATTTATACATAGACTCATTACTAACCTCGTTTAACCACGTTAACACGAATCTCTAACAAATTATTCCCTATAAGTACTACATCATCGGCAAAACGCGCGAGTTACTACTTAGAATTTCTCCATTTATTTTTCTACCTTTTTTTTTGTTCCCAATTTAGTTTTTTAAAATACAAGCGCGCGCATAAATAATAACGGCGATAAAGCCCCCCCCTGCTTAAACCCTTTCCTTATAAAAAAAAATATTCTCCCGTCTTCTCTGTAAGTATATACGCGCTTCTACATTTGTGTAATCCGCTACTATCGTTCGATATATCAGCGGATTGGCTTTTTTTTAAGTGCACCTAACATAAATGCGTGTCTCAGGGTATTGAAAGCCCTTTAGAGAAATAAAACCGAACATACTTCTTTTTGAAATTCTCCTGGTTTCTCTATAACCTCTGGATTTAGAACAAATAAATGATCTACACGGTCTTTAAATAGAGCGTATTAATTGCTCGGTTCGAGGTCCGGGTTTTCAACAACTACGGATAATAAAAGTTGCTTCGAATTTTATTAAATGTGACAAAAATTTTCTATCGATAAAAGACAACATTTTATCGCGTTAAAATATTTCGATGTAACGATTACACGAATTTACCAATTCGAAAATTTCGCGAATCCGCGAAATTACGAATTTACCGATTTTTAAACTTACTAAACTGGTTTTACAGTTATCGGGCCCTGCTGACCTTCTTGTTCGAATATTCGTTATAAACGATATACGTTTACAAAATATTACGATATTTCGATAACGATTCGAATAGCATTATGCTATTTCATATAAAATGTTCCAATAATCCCGCGTATTTCATTAAAATAATCAAATCCTGTTTATATAAAATAGAGTTTTCTACGTTACTCGTCACTCTATTTTAGCTCTTCAATATTACGCCGGCCTGCTACATGGTAGTGTGTTAGGTGCTTTCCTTTTCCTGCTCTTAATAAATGATTTATATTAAAACTGCTCTTTACGCGGACGATTACAGACCCGATACAATTTATAGTAGATTGCAAAAGGCCTCGCTGTCTGTAACTACTATAAACGTTGGGAAACTGAAACTGAACACCGAAAGCCATTCTTTTTTCCGAAAGGCACCCATTATCCGGAAATTGTAATTAGTATTAAATGGGTTAAAAATGTCGAGTATTTAGGATCATATTAATATCGATAATGCTTACATTCGAATTCTTTCACCTTTGATTTCATCGAAGGTCCCACCTTACTGTTACGAAAATAAAAAACTACCACATACAAAGCTATTATTCGTCCCCGGTTATCGTATGCATCGTTGGGTGTTCAGTTTCTAACAGTACATCTTGTAAATTACAATTATTACAAAACCATCATTGCAGAATCTCAATAATGCCACCGGGTTTTTCAGGATCCGAGATATGTATTCTCAACTAAATTTCGAGCTGATATCTATATCAACAAGCTTGCTAAAAAAATTTTATGAAAATTGTTAAATTCGCTAAAATGAATTAATTAGCGTTTATAGGTGACTATAATGTGGCCAGCTTACGTAATGTACAAACATGGCCGACTAAAACACCGATTTTTAACATAATTACGTTATTTTATATATTTGTTTATTTTATTTATTAAGTAAAATGTAATCAATTTTTTTGTTTTTTTTTAAATTTAATTTAGGCTATATTTCTTTTTCTTTCTCTTTTGTGTAGCGGGTTTTTTCAAATTTTCCTGTTATATTATCATCGTTGCTTTTATACCTTGTTATCGTTATTATCATTGTATTAGCTACTAAGGGCAATTCAGTCTACATAGTATACACAATGTGTTGTATTTCGTGTTTACAATTTAAATAAATGATATTTCTTTTTTCTTGTTCTAATCGACGAGTGTATACACACAAAATAGAAATATACTATCATCGAGAGAAGTAAAAAATGAAAGAAGCACAATATTATTTTTAATTTAAACCGTATTAAACGATTCGAGACCCATGGACACGAAACAACGTGGTGGGGGCCTTTTTTATGAGAAAATTAGTCATTTAAAAATTATTACGTCGACAAAAATAAAAGTATAAAAATATTTTAAAAAAATATTATTAATCCGAACGAAATTATTAGTACTCTGGAAAAATACGGGAATTTATTTTCGTTCATTTCGACGAAATTAAAATACATCGAAATACCGACGAATACTTGAAAAAATTTATACGGAAAATTAAAGAAAACATTTTTGTGGGTTTTTTTTCCCGCGAAATTTTTTATCATCTCATTAATGCGTCTATTTCTCGTAATATATCTCCGAGTTCCGTACTCTCGTCGAAGATTTTCAATCGAGTCATCGTTGTTATTAATACATTTTACCGCGATAAATAATTCCGAGAATTTCACTTGCTACTCATTAACATTAAATATATCCGTAAGACCATTTCAACATTCGGAAAAGATTCTCGAACTCCTTAGAATTAAAAAATACATCGCTTGCTCTTTATAATAACAAAATTTTTCAATGGTTTATTTTTATGGGGCCCCCTAGTTTTGTAAAGGTCCCCTGGGCTAGTGCCTCAAGTGCAAATTCTGTTTGATAAAGTAAACGAAAATTGCGAACAAAAAACTCGAAATTATTTATATTATTTAATACTAATCAAAAAATTACGTGTACAACGCAAAAAAAAACACAGTGAGCGGATTGATAAAAAAAAAATAAAAAGTTGCGCAACTTTAGTCGTCTGAATCAAAATACTATTATTTGAAAAATAACGGTCGTCAGAAGGCAAATCGAACGAAGCGTACCCGAAAATAAATGACCACCCGGATAAGTTGGTCTACGATATAGTTATAAATAATCTTAATATTATATCCTATCGACCTATTTCTAACTGACCATTATTTCTGTATTCAGAATCACTGATAACTTGAACTTATGTTTAATAACTTATCTGCATAAATTTAGTATTTCCGATTTCGACTCGCTTACCCATCAAAATAGTTGAATATATATATATATATATATATATATATATATATATATATATATATATATATATTAGATACGAAATCTACAATATTTGCCGACCATGATGGGATTTAGGCAACATTGGAGAATCACTCACTCATTTTTCCCCGATATCCCGAACAAGATCAGTTATACAAATATGCGTATAACCTTTTTTTAATTCGCAAATTTTAACCGGGTAACTTTTAAAAATGTAACAACATTAAAAAGTTATAATAATATTTAATAAAACAAATGCCTCTCCATTTATGAAAATAAAAATCCTAATAATATAAACTTGGTAAGTAATAAATATGCAAGATATAAACAGTATCGATGGTCAGACAAAAAAACCATCACAAATTCAATAGGTGATTTAAAAAAATAATAAGTTTAATTATATAACGAATATGTAATATCATTTATAAGTAATGGAAACGAAAGCAAACAAAATTATAACGTTATTAATGTTTAATGCGTCGTCGATGCTTATACTTAGTATATCTAATACTTAGTTCCATATGGAATCGTAATTTCCTATTGCTGGAAGTAAATTATTACGGTGCACACTAGAACTGAGAAAAAATTTTTGGGATAGTTTGAGGATATAGTCTTTTACATATGGTATCTGCAACTATGCATATATGAAATTTTAGTGTATACGGGGGGGACATTGAGGATACATATAAGACATCGATTTGGGACTAACTGCAGTCTATTAAAATTAGCATTTGAGACTGGCGAATATGTGCGTAGATTCGATTTAACCAACTCACCAAACTGTCAATAATGCAAGATAAATACTCCCGATACACCATTCATCCTACTATATTCAGATATCGGTGCTGTTACATTAAAGAATAGAGAGAGAGAGAGATAACTTTTTAAAATCGATATAAATTCGCCGCTTGTCATAAATAAAAAGAAAAATAAGATTCACATCGGCTTCGGTATTTTCGCTTAATAATGCGAAAAAAATTGCTTCCGAAAAAGGTGATTAATCCTTCTACACTCAATTACTAAGTAAATAGAAAATTAAACGTATATATTAATATGTGTGTATGTATGTGTATGAGTGCGTCTACATATATAATAATAATAATAATAATAGTAATAAAGTAATAATAATGCGTTTTGATCGATAGTTGCACTAGTGATAATGCTATAATAGTAATAATAATTCATCCGCGAGCGTTGTAATAAGATATTTCCCGGGCACCTTTTAATATAAACTAAATTATAATCTTATAAATTTGTACATACGATATGGTTCAGGCTATGTTTTGACATCCTAACTGTTGCCCTTTACATTCTGCAAAGGACTTCCTACGTCCAATTTTAAAATACTTATTTACAAGTTTATGAATATGTAAACGAGATATATATATATATATATATATATATATATATATATATATATATATATATATATATATGCATAGACTAAGTGATATGTAATTTTCCTATTATCAATCATCTCTGCACTATACACTCCACACGCGATACTAGGACCAGCTAATATGGGCATGTTATACTAATCTCCAGTCGGATTTTATCCAGGTTTTATCGGAGCGGCTCAGATGATTAATCAGTACGCCGCTGCAGCTGCGCATATGACATTTCCCGGTTCTCCGTGTTGACACCGATGATTCAACATCCACGGTTTAGATGATCAGGTCTGTATGAGGGACTATTCGCTCTCTATATTCCACGTCGGTGAAAATTACGCGTGGGATTATTATTTTTTTTTTTGGTCTTTGTGTGATATCCGTGCATGATATTCGGGATGCGTAAAAGAATGTGTTAAGAATAAAAAAAATTCTCTAATAATTATGTCATGCGCGCTGAAAATTGTTTAAGGTCGTTTTATGTATTAAGTACTTCAGTTGTGCTTAGTTTTAATTTTGTCGGAATTTTGTTAGCAACTTGCTTTTTCCGTGCGTTATAATATATATATATATATATATATATATATATATATATATATATATATATATATATATATGATGGCAGTAGGCAACCAGGCCACACCTGCGAAATGGAAGACTGGAAGACAGCCGCACTTGAAGTTAAGAAATAAAAAATACAGTTTAGCTACATGGAATGTAAGAGGATTGTTACAGACAGGATCTTAGTAACCAAAAGTCATTCGGTAGAAACAAAAATTGAAATAAACAGGAAAATAACACAGTTGTGCAGAAGGGATAAGAATGCCCATATTACGAATATATGCGATAAATTACAAAAAAACATGCTGAACATAATGAACCAAAAGAATTATTTAATATTTTAAAATATATCTTAACAAGGAATTTAAATTACAAACTCAAGTGATGGCAAAAAATAACGATGGTAAAATAATAACTAATCCTACGGCTATTGGCGAAATTTGAAAAAATTATTGTCAAAATCTATACTCTGATAAAGAAATAAAACATCATAGAATTAAAGTAGATATGAAAATAGAAAAAGAACCGAGCGTACTAAGATCAGAAGTGATATCAGCGATACTACTATAACCACCCCCCAGGAGCTTCGCTCCCGGGGGGTGGAAAAACGCGCCCAGGGGGTGGAAGATTACGCTCAGGGGGGTGTAGACCTCTGTAGGCTCCCTTGTTGATCGTGTGAAAAAAAGCAGAAGTGCATGTATATATGGCGACACTCACACACACATACACACACACACACACACAACAGAGTCTCAGGTATTACTTAGAAGTTAATGTACATTTATGGGACAAAGTTAACATGATAAAATATTCTTGTTCCAGCTTAGCTATTTACATTTAATGAACGAAGTTCAAATTTATGTTGCCTCACACACACACACACACACACACACACACACACACACAGAATCTCTGATATCACTTAAAGGCTAATATATATTGATCGGACATAGTTCAGAAAGTAAGGCTGATTTATAATGTGGGTGTAGTAATAAATAGCGTTAAAGTATAGTTAGTATTGTGTAGATATATTATCTAATTAAAAATAGAAAAAGTAACATGGATACTATTTGGAAACATCCATTTTCTGCAATCTTAGCAGGTCCATCTGCTTGTGGCAAATCAACTTTTGTAATAAAATTCTTAAAGTATTTATCAGAATTATGTGATACAAAATTTAAGGAAATTATTTGGCATTATTCTGAATGGCAACCATTTATGCAATCACGCGAAACTTTAACTGACATTAAAATACCTTTACATTTTAAGGAAGGATTACCCATTATGACAGAATATTCAAATAATTCATTAGAACCGAAGTTAATAATATTGGACGATTTGATGCGTGAATCATCTAGCAATCGTATAGTAGATTTATTTACAAAAGGTTGTCATCACAGGAATATTAGTATATTTTTTATCACACAAAATTTATTTCATCAAGGAAAAGGTCAAAGAGATATATCATTAAATTCACATTACATTGTTTATTTTAAAAATCCCCGTGATAAGACGCAAATTCTTCATCTAGCACGACAGCTGTACCCGGAGAACATAAAATTTCTGCAGGATTCTTATAGAGATGCAACGATTAGATCGCATGGATATCTGTTGATTGATTTAAAACAAGAAACGAATGAAGAATTTCGCGTTAGATCATGCATTTTTCCCGACGATTCTTTTCATTATGTATATGTGCCTAAAAGATAATAGTATTGTAATTATTTTTCTAACAATCAGTATATGATTAAAATGAATACTGCAATGACGTGTAATTATAATGATACCGCTAATGTGCTAAAACGATTACAACGAATGAGAAGAGATCAACAAATTGCGTTTTTAAGATCCGCTGATGAAAATGTGATTAATTGTATATGTGAGTGCGCGCTTAACACTTTGAAAGGAAATATAAATATTAATCCTACTCAAAAAAAGAAACTAGCACGTTTTAAAAAAGTTCTTCGATCTTTAGTTGAACCTAAAATAAATTGGAAGTGTAAAAGGAAATACATACTACAAAAGGGTGGCGCACTACTTCCTTTACTTCTGTCAACTATACTAAGTGCAGCGTTATCTTCTGTAATTCGGTAATGCGGTTAAGAGCTTGAAGAATATATATATATATATATATATATATATATATATATATATTTTGAATGGAGCACGCAAAGAAAATGATTTTAATTTCTCCTGATGAAATTGAGAGATTTTCGCAACTAAATCCGCAATCTTCATTATCTTCATCTAATTCTGTTTATTCTTCTTATGATCCTATAAACGAATTAGATCAAGAAATGGGGTCGCTATTAAATAACAAGCAATTAGATCCATATGAAAAATGGACTCTTTATAAACAAGTTTTGCAGCGTTATTTATATTTCGTTAACAAACGTCGACAACCTGTTCAAATTCCGATAATAAATGTAGAACCTTATGCTAACAATGATATTAGTTATCAGACAGAAGGAGAAACTACGACAACAACGGATTTATCAGATAAATCTGATGTAAAGGATATTATTTCTATACTACCATCATCGTATCGTGAAAAAGCAGGTTTATTATTACAGAAACTACGTCAATCAGGAATAATCAAGTGGGGAAAAAACGGTTTAGTCAGTATTAATGATGTCGTAATTCCTTGTACAAATATTGTAGATCTAATAGGAGATGTAATTCGCGATAGAAAAACTAGCACACCACCTTCAGGATGGGCGATATTTAGTCAGACACTTAGAAAAATAAATATTCCTAGAGAATTAATAGGTAACAACGCCCGTTGGAATTACATGTGTAAAATAAGTGAAAACAATGATTTATCAAGTTTAAAATTAACTGAACCAGTTGATATTAGTTCGCCTGAAATATTAACAAGAGACATATCTAATATCTCCCCATTAAAAAGAAAACGGATAAAAATTAAAGAAACCCCATCTTCTATTAAGAAGTGGGAAAAATTCATTCCTTAATTATGACAAAAAATAATGATAATATTCACAATCTTTATTACAATGTCAAACAATCTACATGTTTTTCTGGACAAAATAATATTTTAAGATGTACTGACAAAGCTTTTAAGAAATCAGATGTCAAAAATTGGATTCTTTCACAACCGACTTATACGTTACATAGGACTGCACGAAGGAATTTTAAAAGGAACAAATATTTAGTGAACAATATACATGATTTGTGGCAAGCTGATTTAATAGATATGAGGGCTTTAGCAAAATATAATAAAGGTTATAAGTATATACTTTCTGTTATTGACGTATTCAGTAAAAAAGTATGGTGTAAACCTTTTGAAGGAGAAATCTAGTCAATCTGTAACAAACGCTTTCAACCATATATTTCATGAATGTAAAAATCTACCTCAAAATCTTCAAACAGATAAAGGGACAGAATTTACTTCGAGAATATTTCAAACGTTTCTTAAAAATAATAATGTTAATTATTATACTACACGTAATCCAGATATAAAAGCATCTGTGATTGAACGATTTAATAAGACACTTAAAAACAGAATGTGGCGTTATCTATATTACTCGAATACATTTAATTATGTTAATGTGTTAAATGACCTTGTAACAGCGTATAATAATACATGGCATTCCACTATTAGAATGACACCAAAGGATGTTAATGATAGTAATATACTAGCGGTATATAATAATACGTACAAAAGAAAGAAACCAGAACGTATTTTACCGAAAATGAAAATTGGAGATTACGTTCGACTTAGTAAGTTGAAAAAACATTTTGAAAAAGGATACGTAACAAATTGGACTGAAGAAATTTTTAAAATAAACAAAATAATAAGAAAACCGATTCCAGTGTACGAAGTACAAGATTTAAATGGTGAAATTATAGATGGCACTTATTACCCAGAAGAACTGCAAAAAGTTGTACTTCATAAGAACGCTAAATTTGATATAGATAAAATCCTCAAAACACGAGGCAAAGGTAACAGTAAAAGATTATTCGTCAAGTGGAAAGGTTATCCTGACAGCTTTAATTCTTGGATTTTAAGCACTAGTATTGTCAGATAGTATAAGAATATAATTTTTATATTAATAAAATAATTTAATAATGAAAAGTTCATTTTTTATAACTCTTCCTAGCAATAGTTCTATGGCATTATATCCAGAGAACACATTAACCAAATTTACGACATTATTAGCTAGTCGTGTTCATCTATCAGGAAATGATTGGGAAGTTGCTTTAGTAGAAATACAGTACCCTTTTTCATTTCGTAATATAGAAGAAGATGAAAATTGGATAAAGATAGAAATAAATAAAACAGAGAACAACACTGACCGTCTCAATTACGATTCAAGTATAATAACAACATCCACAGTTTTGTACGATAAGATAGAGCACATTGTTAGTAAAATTAATAGACAGATCGTTAACTTAGATATTTATTTTAATTACGATAATATTATGAACCGCGTTCAGTTACAAGTACGAAATAAAAACGTGAGATCAATTTTTATAAATCCAAAATTTGCAGTCAAACTAGGATATTTAGAAGAATTAACTGCGAGCAATTTAATATCGTGGGAATTATTCTCTCACATGAAATATAAATATAACGAAATAATCTCTGCTAAATATTCACCACAAATTAAATATAAGATTCCAACACATATGTATATTTATACCGATATAGCTGAACCATGTTTTGTTGGAGATATCACTGCGCCACTTTTGAGAGTTGTGAATATCACTAATGGTAAACACCAAGCAGGGGATAATGTAACAGCTATATTTACAGATCCTCATTATATACCGATATTAAGAAGAGAATTCGAAAACATAGAAATAGATATAAGAGATGATTTGGGAAGACCAATTCCATTTGAATTCGGTAGCTTATATGTAAAGTTGCATTTGCGTCCTCGAGATGTACGCGTTCAATAAATGTAAAAAAGAAACTAATATTTATAATCCATATGATAAGTATTATTATTACCAAGCCGGAACTGGAAACGGTTATAGCAATAATTTATACACGGGACAAATTGGATGTGGTAATTTCAATGTATATCGAGGTACACCCTATCAAAAAGGTCATGGAATAGGTGCATTTTTAGGCGGTTTATATAGACTAGCATTACCTCTATTTAAAAAAGGAGCAACTGCTGTTGGTCAAGAAGCTTTAAATATTGGAATTAATATGTTAGATGATTTGTCTTCAGGAAAATCATCGGTTAACGAATCATTTAATAGAAATTTATCAGAAGCTGGAAGTAATCTTAAGAGAAAGGTGAAAGAAGAAGTGAAAAATTTCATGACAGGTAAAGGATATATAGTTAAACGTTCTAAGAAAAATTCTCATTCGATATCGAACGTTAAAAAGAACAAGAAGAAAAATATTAGGCGTTCAAATTTTACTAGCTTTATCAATAAAAAAAGACGAAACAGAAAATCAGCATTTAAGAAGAAGAAGAAGAAGAAGAAAATAAATAATAATAATAATAATAAAAGAAATAATAAAAATAACATTAATCGTAAGAAGAAGAAATCGTCGTTAAAAAGAAATAAAGAACAATTATATTATTCAGATATATTTAGTTCATAGTTCTAATTTAATTCATAATATTGTATAAATCCGATTCAAATATAAAAATATGGCATTTTTACATAATCAATCTTGCGAATGTATAAAATCAGAATTAGATCTCTTTTCATTACCACCTACACAAACTAGTATAGAAAGTGCTAGTTGGATTCATTACAAACCAATTTCTTCACTTACTGATGAATCTCCTATTGAGTTTACAATTCCTGGCTTTGGTGAAGAATATATAGATTTATCTCATACAATGTTGTATATCAAAGCTAGCATTATAAAATCGGATGGAAAAAATTTAACAGAAACTGATGAAATAGCTCCTGTCAATAATTGGATGCATTCACTTTTTAGTCAAGTGGATGTGTTCTTAAATCAGAAGATGATTTCACCGCCAAATAATACTTATTCATACAGAGCATATATTGAAACACTTTTAAATTATAATGAAATAGCAAAAAATACACATCTCACTTCAACGTTATGGTACGATGATACACCTGGTAAATTAGATACTTGTACCGGCACTGATAACGTTGGTTTTAATACGCGAAAGAAATTAACAAAAGTGAGTAAACCAGTAGAAATGTTCGGTTATTTACATGGAGATATATTTAATCAAGATAAATTTTTAATGAATGGAGTAGAGTTACGGATTAAACTAGTCAGATCTCGAGACTCCTTCAGTTTAATGGGAACGTCGTCTAATTTTAAAATTCATATTATAGACGCCGAATTATTGATAAGAAAGGTTAAAATTAACCCAATGGTGCTTATAGCTCATTCTAAAGCATTAGAAAAAACTAACGCAAAATATCCTATCACAAGAGTAGATGTAAAAGCAGTAACTATACCATCAGGAGTACAAGGGAAAACTTTAGATAACGTGTTTTTAGGACAGCTGCCAAAGCGAATAATAGTAGGTTTTGTCAGCAATAGGGCTTTTAATGGAGACTACAGTCTTAATCCATTCAATTTCCAACATTACAATCTTAGTTATTTTTCATTATATTTAGATGGAGATCAGATTCCATCGAAAGCTTTACAGCCTGATTTTGTCAACGATAATACTTATATTCAGTGTTTTCATACCATTTTCTCTGGTACAGGAATACATTTTTCAAATGAAGGAAACTCAATTTCTAGACAGAATTACAGCTTAGGATATAGTTTAATGGTATTCGATTTGACTCCTGATCTATCAGCAAATTCGACTAGTCATTGGAATTTAGTACGCCACGGTTCTCTACGTATTGAGATAAAGTTTGCATCAGCTTTGAGTGAAACAATTAATTGTGTTATTTACGCGGAATCTGATAATATTATTCAGATTGATAAGAACCGTAATGTCAACGTGGACTTTGGAAGCTAATTTAAAGAAAGATAGAGGAATCATTTTTATTATTTAAATAATAAACGTAATATATTATCAGTTATGTGGTGTCATTATTATTGTTTTTGTGTTCAACTTGTTGAAAAGTTATTTGTTTTCTATGTGATATTATTTTCATATATGTATATATATATATATATAAATTTATTAATTTTCTTTGATTTAATAGTTCGTATAAGATTTAGAAAAAAGTGAATTGTAAAATTTAAAAATTAGAATGCAGTACATAATTGATTTTCAAGCTTTTAAAGGTAATGATAATATTTTTATTATAAAAGAGTTAGCGATATTATCGATAGATGCTACAGTATTTCAACACTGGATTGTTAAATGCCCATACAGTTACGGATTGTTAGACAGTAAATTGAAAAAACAAGCTAAGTTTTTACAGAAAAATTATCACGGTTTATCTTGGTATGATGGCGACATAAGTTATGAAGACATGAAACGTGCGCTTATTGACATATCACGTGACGCCTCACAGATTTACGTGAAAGGGCATGAAAAGAAAGTATTCCTTCAAAAACTGTTTATTGCAAAAGAAGTAACAAACTTAGAATCACTTAGCTGTCCATCTATTAAAGATCTCATTAAAAATTCAAGTGCTAATTGGAATAGATGTCTTCATCCGTCGCATCGGAAGAGTAATAGTAATATTTTTATGTGTTCTATGTTTAATGTTTATGTTTTAAAAAATTGGTTAATGTGTAACATTTATAAAGAAAATTACGCTAACGATAGTAATAATAACAATAATGAGGATAAGGAAATTAATGAGACGTTGTGTATTTTATTAGTTAAACTAAAATTATAAACGCAATAATATATTTATATATTTTTTGTTGTTGTTTTTTTTGCGTTTTTAAAATTTAATAAACTTAACTTAAATTAAGCAAATAAGTATGAATTCAAAAAATATTCAACAAGCTATGGAAGTTTTTCCAAAAATAAACAAACACGTTTACGCATGTAATGAGTTACCATTAATAGTCAGCTTTCCAACTGCTATTATTGTTAATACTGATCCATCATATAAGGCAGGACAACATTGGTTAGCTATATATATAGATGCGTTCAAAAGGGCTGAATACTTTGATAGTTACGGATTACCGCCTATAAAAATGGAGTTTATTTCATTTCTTCAGAAAAATTCTTATATTTGGAATTTTAATAACGTTAGATTACAAAATTACTTTTCTGATGTATGCGGTGAATATTGTTTATGTTATCTTCATTTTCGTTTAACGGGGTATACTTTAAAAGATTTTTTAAGTTACTTTGGATCTTCGTCAGTTAAAAATGATATGATAATCAAAATAATGTATACACAGTTATTTCGTAGAAAAATCATTTCAAAAATATCATTAAAACTGCCCTGTATAATAAATCAATAAAATCATATTTTAAAAATAGTAGTAAACATGTAATAATAGTGTGTGTATGTATATATATATATATATATATATATATATATATATATATATATATATATATATATATATATATATATATATAGAGAGAGAGAGAGAGAGAGAGAGATAGTCATATCAGTGATTGCTCGTTAGAACTTCAACTTCCTTATCAGTAAAATAAGGAAAACATAAACCTATGTTTACGTTAGTTAATAAACAAATTGCTTTCAATATTATAGTATTATAGATGAAGAACTTTAATCTTGTAAACTTTATACCTACTGATAAATCTCATCCGTATCATTTTTGACTTTGTATCTATGTTTTTTGTATTATTTCCTTCGCTATCAATGATAAAACTTATTCTTATATATTAATAAATATTCAAACTGTTCGCTGATAAATTTCTTGTCTATTGACTTAACTAATCGTTATATATTTTCTTATCACATATACGTTACTTTGATATTATAAAATGAAAGACAATGTTTAAGAAACAGATGTAATCTGTGTTAATATTTTACAAGTGCGTACCTATTGAAATTAAACAGATTGTTTTTAAAAGTAATTTTAATTTTAAAAATGTTCGAAAAATGCTTAAATAATCACGATGATGATAAAAATAACGGTGAAATTAATATTGCGGATGTTACGTTAAATAATACGAAAAAAACAGTGCGCGAAGAAAGTCGTAAAAGGTCGTTACTACTACAATCTCAGCAGCAGAACGATGATGCAGTAAGTAAAAAACGATTAAAAATCAATGACCTATTTTTCAATCTACCACGTACGGTCATTGATGAGAATAATGTAATGAATACAAATATGCAAAATAGTACAGATATTCATGTAAATTCAGATCAGTCAAATGACAATGATAACGATAACTCCAGCACTAATAGTGAGAATATAAATATTATAGGGAATAAAAATAATAACAACGACCGTTTTAATCGAATATATAATAATAATAATAAAAGCGTGTTGAAAGTAATGAAACCTAAAAAGCTTTTATTACATAAAACGATTTATGATTTGAATAATACAAATTCTAAGTGTATTACTATTGGTGTTGATGCGTCGAATTTTGAAGTTATTGTTTACATTAGCCGACCAGGCACTAGTTGGCGTAGTGGTATATATTTAAGAGAAGAAGAATTAGCAGAATTATTTAGCAAGATCCTCCTGATTAATCAATACTTCATATTAGACAGAATACACTCGGCACCAGAATCTTTTCGTATTGGTAATGTTGAAGTATCATTTAAGTCGTTTTATGGAAAAAAAAACATGGTATTAACGGATAAACAAGAAACATTTTTTATTTGTGAAAATGATACAGTTGTTATACAACAATCAACGTGGGAAGGCCTTATAATGCTAAGAGACTGCATCGAACAAAGCATATCTTATATGCGGAAGATCAAGCATATGATAGAATCTTTATATAATGCAATTATTCGAAAATTGGAAGGTAAACAACTGACCGATAACAGTAATTTCATCACGCCTTCTTCACGTGAGAAGATTTCGTTAATTGAAATTAATTTACAGACTTTGACACTAAGTGATTTGCAAGATTATTACCTATGGGAAGAAAATAACCCAACGCCAGAGCGTTTATATTTACGTAAGCACCTTTTATCAGAAATTAAACATTTTTGCAAAAATAAGATTATAACTGAAATACGTTTGTAATTAAAATTTGTTTGTTTTTTTTTATCATACTTTATAGTAACTGATAATAAAAATACACATCTAGAAAAATTTATTATTGTTTTACTTTTTTATTATAACAATTATTATTATTATTGTACAATTTTTACTGTAAAATATGTTACAAGTTTTAGAAAATAAAGAAATTATTTAACTTTATTCTTCTTATTATGCCTTTTATAATAATAATCAATGAGCACATTTAATAGAAGAAAAAAAGTTAGTAATGATAAAATAAAATTTAAGTAAAAAGAATTAATTATAACCATAAGGAAGTGTGCTGTAAGGATAATTTTTGACATCAGGATGTGGTTTGCGTTTTCCAAATACTGGCTTATATATTTTACTGTATACAGCTGTGACAATATCATAGGGTTTCTTCCTCTGAATTTTATTTTTCATCACAATTGGAAATGGTTCGAAATTACTATCTAACACAGCATCTCGTATAGTGTTAAAATTCAGCAACTGAAATTTAAAAAAATGAGAAAAATTAAATTCATTACTATTTTTACTATGTAATACAATATTTCGTATTTAGATAAATTTGCTATATTTGATGTTCTTTTTTTATCATACTAAAATAATTTTTTTTTGTCATAACAAGTAAATTCGAAATAAAAAATAGTAAGGAAATTTTTAAAGAGTTATAGAACATTTTATGATTATCTTTTGTATGAAACGTTTACATTTGAAACAATCGTTAATAGTAAATTCAAATAAAAATTGTATTTTTTAAATTAAGTAATACAGTACCTGATCAGTGTTATAATTTAAAGTGATTCCTTTCACTCTGCATTGTGTACGTAATGTTCCATCTGGTAATTTCACTTGATAGGCATAATTTTTTGCTCCAGCTTCATGAAAACCATAAAAAAAGATAATATTAATTTGTTGTTTTATCACGACTATAAATTTTAATTTTTTTTTTTTATCATAATAAAATATCTCATTTTAATGTTATTCTGATAATTTTTTAAAATATGTAAACAAAGAGAGCGCAAAATTAATAAAATGTTTTCAGAAATTTTAACAACATTTAAATATTAATAATAGCAATAATAATATTATTTATCTTACCTCCAACGAATTCATTTATGTAACTTCCTTCGCCATAACAGGATAATTCATCTGTCAATTCACCGAGAAAGTCGCCTGTTGGTAACGTTAGTAGATTTTCTTTTTGAAGAAATATTACTGAATCTGTGTCATAATAAAATACTCGGTCTCCTAATATTTCTAAGTAGGAATATAATTTTAATCTAGCTTGTGCGGTAACAAAAGATGCAATTACAACATTAGTAAGTGACTGAAGAGAAAGTTCATCTTCTATATACTTCCAGGATAATATCATGATATTATCAGATATTGGGAAAACATCATTAACTTCAACACTGGGGTTAGAAACCATCTGATACAATTCCTCAATATTTTTAATGTAACATGTCTGAGATAAATTACTTCTTTGGCCAAATTTCCCCCCCAAAACTATTTAAACATAATTTACTTAATGCTCTTAATCCTGGATTATAGGTTACCTTCTCTTCATCCAGTTTAATATTTTCTTTGTTTTCATAATCTTGTATATACTTTTTTCTATCCGATTCAGTAATACACCAGCTAGGCCATCCAGAAGATTCCTGCTTAATTTTCAAAAATGTATTTATGTAATCTACAAAAAGGCCTCTATTTTCATTATCTGTATTATCATTCTTGTATTGTGTAACCTCGTAATCCCACACTTCATAAATTTGTAATATTTTATAGCCTTTTTCTAAAGCTTTTTTAATTTCTAAGGTTACCCATGTTCCCGTAATAGCTCTATCTTCTTCGTTATGGTAACAAGGTTCGTTTTGATTAATTAAACTACATGTATAACAAAGTGTAAAATATAATCTTTCTTTTATTTTACACGGTAAAACTGGATGATATAATTTTTGGGGTGGTAATATTCTAATTTTAGCTATTCCTTCTACGTTTCGTAAATTTTCTGGGCAGTCTTTACCTACATATATTTTTGGATGCTTAATTGGAAATACTCCATATTTACAAATGTACGGGTACAATGAACATACGTCATAATAAAATATTTTTTCACCTAATTCATCATTAATTTTATAATATTTTCGTATACAATCAGTTCTTCCACCGAATAAAGCTTCTCGAGGATTTATTGGTTTTATTTCATCGGGTGAAAGGTACCCATCAATGGCCTGCTTGAAATTTATAGGATTATTAGACTTTACATTTTTAAATTGGCATGCCCATATGCTAATTACGTTGTACCCTAATTTCTGCAAGTATTCTTTTTTTATTTCTGTTCTCCTGTATCTGGTATTCATTGTATCATGTTTATTATTTTTAACAGTTTTTATCATTATATTACCTCTATTTTTATAACATATTGGACAGCCGTGCCAAAAGCACCCGTTATACTCCCAAATAGTAGGTTTATTATTATATTTCGGACAATAACCGTCTACTTTATAACCTCCGACTTTAATTTCTCTGTTATTTTCACTGTGTTGAATTTTTATTTTACGAGTATATTCTTCCCATCGCAACCACTCAGTTGCTTCTCTTGATTGAATATCTCGCCATCTGTAGCCGCCAACTGGAATAATAGAGACTGTGTCCTCTTTTAAAAATAATTTTCTGTATACTGTCATACACGCACTAGCTATCGTAATAGCTTCTACATAAGGATCTGTTTTATTTTGTGCGAGAAAGATTTTTCTAAATCTTAAACAAGCTCTTCGTAATATTGTCACATCTGATTGACAATATTTTCTAATTTCATTCTTAAAATTAAAAATATAATTGTCGTTGTTTTTATCATTCCACCATGATATAAACTCATTTCTTTCCTCAGTTTTCATGTCGTCGTAACCAAAATCTTCTTTTGATGGTATAGGTCCTATATAATTAAAATTCGATGTTTTATTAAAAAAATGAGGAAAATACCCCTTTGTATCTGATGTAATTCCAAATATTGTTGGTAACTTGCTTAATTTTGTATTAAAATAATTTAAAGGAGTCTATAAAATGCAAATTTTTGTACTTTATAGATTGAATTTTTCCACCCACCATGATGACTTCAGTGTCACACCAATTCAATTTTTCTATCATATGTTTTAATATAAACTGCCCATCATACGACTTTAAATTATGTGCCATGACTTTTATGACACTAAAATGTTCTTTTCCAGAAGTAATATACGTAAAAAATTTATCTATAATATCACCAGATTCGATAACATATTCTCTATGTCTACAATTAGAACAATCGTTACTTATATTCTCATCTTCCAGACAGTTAGTGCATACATGTTGGATAACACAAAAATTAGGTACGTGCTTAAACATAATAGGATTATCATTATAATTTGTATCTTGTGTGCATTCTAAATCAAAAAATACATAGAGAATATTCTTGTTATTTAAATTATTTACAGATAATAAAGATGGTTGTTTTATGGTAGGCATGAAACAGTGATGATTTTGTGGTTTAATCGTCTTGCAAGTATTACAGAAATTTTCAAAACATTTGTGTTGTACATTACTTGTTTTAAGAAAATAGATCCGCCGACAACTTTTACAATATTTAATTGTTTGACAAACTGTTTTACCGTTAAACATAGATTTAAAATGATTTGACAAACAAGAAATTGATTTAAATATCAAACCGCAATCATCACATTCGAGTTTATCTTGTCCTTTACAAGGCGGTGTATTCCAGCAGTTATTACAAACTGTAGAACACTTATGTTCCCATTTTTTATGAAAAGGTACCCGGCAAGCTCTACAATAATTTTTAGTTGTAAAAGCACCCGTCACAGATGTAATAACATTAAAATGATGATTGTTACATATCAAGTCTAAATATTTTTCATTACTATTATTACATTCCGTATTATTATCATGATTACTGAATAATATTTCTCTACCCCTGCGATCTGAAAAAACTGTTATTGTATAATCTCTTAAATAATTTTGAAACCGTTGTAATGAGTCAATAGTGCCAATCTCTTCATTGTCAACATTAACACCCGCTTGCCTACATAGTTCTATCGCTTTTTCCTTTTGTACAGATTTCCTCCAATCTGATATTGATTTAAAGTATTTTTTAGAATCTGCAGATTCGTTTTTATGGACATTAGCTACTGCTACAACTAATGCTCTTGGTAAACATAACCTGTCATTTGTATTTTTTATTACTACGATGGATGTTTTATTTTTACAAAAATCATCGAATGATGACAAATAATCTGTCCGCCCTTTTCTTATACCCCCATTTGGCATTTCTATTTCAATTATTTTTACGTATAAATGTTTCAATTCAAATTTATCATTAGACTGTATTATACTTTCTATCTTATCTATTATTATATCGACGGAAATTTGATCTTTCCTACGAATGCTAAACCATATAGGTTTCACACTTTCGTCATTGCTGTGAATTGTAATTCCTACTTTATCGTAAGGTTTACTAAAGGGGTTAATCTCTCTTTCCAAAATTTCGTTAAACGTATTACTTAAATATTGTATAGGATTTTTATTTACTGGTAATGGGTTAATTTTCAATTTTATTTTACTACAGCGTGTTTTAAATCGTTGATAAAAATCTGTTTCCTTTCCTAATAGCTGATAATATTCCGGTTGATAATCACACATATTTATTCTGTACGTCTCATCATCATGATCTGATTCGTCGAAATTATTTTTCGTATTTTTTTGTCTTTTGCCGCGCCCGTATTGCGGTACCTCGTTATCAGAACATGTGTCACTATCACTGCTATTAAATACCCCCAATTTTCTTTTAAATGATAGATCGTTTACATCTAGTGATGGTTTACATAAACCAGAAGGTCCAGGTATCGCATCATCTACTTGCGGAAATTTTCTTATATTTTTATTCATAATGATAGTATCAATATTTTTATTACGTATATTATAAATAGTATCATTATTATTATTTAATACTCTATCAGCCTCATTCTGAAACTTTTGCAATTGGGATTTTGTAAACTCATGCTCGAAATAATTTTGTACCGTATTACTATCTTTGATCATGGCATTATTACTATCACTATTGTTATCGGTATCGTTATTATTTTTATTATTATTATTATTATTATTATGATTTAATAGTTGATCAGCTTCAGCTTGAAAATTATTTAGCTGTGATTCAGTAAATTCATATTCAAAAAAATTATTTATATCTGCATGAATATTATTATTATTATTATTATTATTATTATTATTACTATTATTATTATTATCGTTATTATTATTATTATTATTATTATTATTATTATTATTATTATTATTACCATTACTACCTGAAAGTAATGCTATATCAGCTTCGTTTTGAAATCTTCGTAAATCAGAGCTATCAAATTGAAATGTCCATTGGTCACCTTCGTTACTTGAAACTAATGATATGTTATATAACTGATTTTCTAAATTTTCCATCGTTCAAAATAATAATAAAAATAATAATGATTAAAAAATAAAAAAAAAATGAAAATAAAACGTATAAAATATTTTACAAGCGAATAAACTAATTTATCAAAAACGCGGAATTTACATTAATTTAATTTTGCCACTCCCATTATTTTTAAATTGCGTAATGAACATTTCAATCGACAATCGACAATTTATTAACAATAACGATTCATCTATAACTGGTCGCATCGAATTAATTTGCTCCTCTTTTATAGAGGAGTTAACGTCGGAATAGTTAATAATCGTGTTACATACTATAAATAATGTTGTACTTTGATTGTTAAATATGTATAGCCTATCATTACTTTAATGAGATGTATTGTTATTTTTGTGCGATAATGGCTCTTAAATTATTTCGTCAGAGGAAGTAAAAATAAGATTCAGCATCAGGTAAATATTTATAAGTCCGGATGAAATGATCTTTTTGAATTTAGTTAAACTAGAGATAATTATTCTGACAAAGAACATTAATCTTTTTAATACATATGGTGATATCAAAAAAAGAACCGCGTGTGTGTGTGTGTGTGTATGTGTATATGTGTGTGTGTATGTGACAATATAAATTTGAACTTTGTTCATTAAATGTAAATAGCTACGCTGGAACAAGAATATTTTATCATTTTAACTTTGTCCCATAAATGTACATTAGCCTTTAAGTGATATCAGAGATACTCTGTGTGTGTGTGTGTGTGTGTGTGTGTGTGTATGTGTGTGTAAGTGTCGCCATATATACATGCACTTCTGCTTTTTTTTCACACGATCAACAAGCGAGCGTACAGAGGTCTACACCCCCCCTGAGCGTAATCTTCCACCCCCTGGGCGCGTTTTTCCACCCCCCGGGAGCGAAGCTCCTGGGGGGGGTGGTTATAGTAGTAGCGATAAATAGATTGGGAAAAGAGGAGGAGATGATGGAATATTGACAGAAACGATTAACGAACTGGAAGATCATGGTATTAATCTAATACATGAAATATGCAAGGAAGTATGTAGTACTGGCAAATGGCCCATAGACTGGTGCAAATCAACCTTCATCCCGTTGTTCAAAAAAGGCTCACCCACAAACTGTGAAAACTACAGAACTATAGCATTAGTATCTCACACCAGCACAGTTCTTTTAACTATTATCAATGAAAGACTTAAAACTTATATAATACCACAAATTTCGAAAGAACAAGCGGGATTCATGCCTGGCCGAGGAAATATACGGAAAATAATTGAGAAAGCGCGTGAGTATCAATTAGAATTATACATGTGTTTTGTTGATTTCTCCAAAGCATTTGACTAAATCAAATGGAGTAAACTGTGGCAGATATTACACGTAACTGGAGTACCAAAACAAATAATAACGATTATACGCAATCGATATGAAAATAACATAAGCACCGTTAGAGTTAATAACTGTAAATCGCAACCATTTAAATTAGAAACAGGAGTTAGACAAGGATGTATAATATCGCCTATGTTATTTTTAATGTATATAGCGAACACATGATGCTGCGAGAAGTACTTGATGGATGGAATGGTGGCATAACAATAGAAGGCCACAAGATCAATAACCTAAGCTATGCCGATGATATAGTATTACTAGCCGCCTGAGAAAAAGAACTTCAAAATATTATAAAAGAGCTGAAAATCGTGAGTGAAGATTACAACATTAAACTGAATCGATTGAAAACAAAAGTGATGCAAAAATTAATAAATCAGAAACTTATTGGCGGTTATGAAGTAGTGCGAAAATTTAACTACCTCGGTGCGATAATAACGAATATAGGCGGATGCGAAGAGGAAATACGCGGGCGTCTCGCTTTAGCAAGAGTGGCAATGATCAAACTGAATAGAATGTGGAAAGATACACGCATAACAAAAATCAACAAAATTAAAATTAGTCAATGCAGTCATTTTTCCTGTCGCGACTTATGCGTCCAACGAAAAGCGTATAAATGCCTTTGAGATGGCAATATATCGAAAACTTCTCCGTATACCTTGGACGGCGCTCCGAACTAATAAGTCCATTATCGGTGAATTAAAAGTGGATACCAAGCTTTTAACGAAAATCAAGAGAAACATGATAAGATATTTTGGACATATAACGAGAAACATCGATTCAATGGAACGAACAATAATACAAGGTATCGTAAACGGTAAACGTCCACAGGCAGATACTTATGGAGAAAAACTATAATGCAAATTGAATAATATTACATGGTGTCACCACGTCCTTACATAGGACAATGGACAGTAATGATGATGATGATATATATATATTATATATATATATATATATATATATATATACATATATATATATATATATATATATATATAATCAGGGCAGAAGACAATGGCAAACCACCATGCACAAATCCATATACGCGCTAGTAATTTACACTACAAAAACAGGAGTGACTGCATTGTGTCGTGATAACAAAGCGATTACAATCAGTTCTCCCGGGCAAGTGTATGTGGCTACGCTACTTAAAAGGATACAAAAAAAATATGTATAGGTAAGTAGTCGCCTACCTCTGATACGGAGACGGTACTAACGAAAATATTATTATCGCTATTATTGTCGTTACAGTCGTTGTTCCTTTTTAATTAATAAACGAGCCGAACGTAAAGCGTCCTCTTGAAGAATTCCCGTAATTACATGGACGATGAAAGATTAGGACGTTAAGGAAATTAATATTTTCTTTTATATCATGTAGAAAATTCCTCGAAATGACGTTAAAAGGTTATAAAAGGTAGCACCCATTATGCAGTTGAACGAGAATAAAGTAGTAACCTCGATAATAGGTCGAACAACCGGCACGCGATTACACACCACCCTTCGGAAGAAATTACAACATGCAGCCGAGAATTGTATGGAGAAATTTACTACGGAGGGGTTAGGTAAAGGGTATAACAATGGGTACGTACACGAATTGTAGACACCGAGGGTATTGTTGTTGTTGCTGCTGTCGGTTTTTGAAATTCCTTTCAGGCATATTTGAACGCATTGTTCTTCTGAACAAACCTAGCGAATTCGGAATGAAAACGGACCATTTAGAAAAACGAATTTCATGAAACACAGAAGGTGTGATTGTATGCGTTGCACTCTTTTTGACCCCCGTCGCATGGATATTTTCCACATTAACGCACGGTTTACGCTTAATGTTATTCTCAATTTTTATATATATATATATATATATGTATGTATATCCACCCCGACGCACGCGCATACATACATGATAGGCTAACATATCAAATATCTAAAAATTAACATGTGTATACGTGCGATGAACATTTTATGATCGTATTAATTTCATCATTAAAATACTTTCATTATTTAAATTGCTTCCCAGTATATATATATATATATATATATATATATATATATATATATATGTGTGTTGATATAGCTCCCGACAGATGTAATTGACGTGCTTACGCAATCTTAAAACTTAATCTAAATAAGTAGCAAACAAAATAGTTTGACGTGTAGCTGTAACCCGTTTGTTTTTTCTTTTTATCTTTATTCCACCTAGGGCTGTAATAAATGGATGATATATGTCTTATTATTAAATATTTATATACTACAGACTGATATGTAATCGAATATGATCATGTATACAACACTATCTGTGAGCTGAGCAGGCATCTGCTGAGATTAGTCGCAAGAGAGATTCCTTTCGTGATAGGAATTCTGATTGATACATTCCGTAATAACTGCAAGTGAAAAATAGACGATTTTTCAAGATTCGAACGACAAAGCGGTAAATGTTTTTAAATATCCGAAAGACACGCCGTTTTTCAATTGTTACGGATAAGAGCGATTCCTAGGAAGAATTTTGAGTCGTCAAATTTTAGCCTAGTACGTAAACTGCATTTTACTACGTGTCCGATTTTATTTATGATAAATATTTGCACAACCTGCGACCCGAAAGAAAATTTTCGTTTACAGAATTGAACGAAAATTTTAATTTTGATAATAGCGACGAAAACAATGATTTGAAAAATAAACCGACGCGATGTAAAAGACTTTCCGTCGCGTTTTCTTTTCAAAAAATTGGCATGTTGCCAGTGTGCCAGCATTATGAAAGAAAATCGAGGCA
>CM065054.1:21958843-22003843 GCA_032883995.1 Coronaproctus castanopsis
GTCTTCATCAAATGATAATAATCAAATCAAATCAAATCAAATCGAATTTTTTCATTCAAATCCACAAATGCGCATTTAATTTGCGCCGAGTAGTGGAAACTTAAATAGATATACAAACACTTGGTTGGTTAGTATTGCATAAATAGTTTGAACAATTGTTAACACTTATGAACATGTAAGTGACAATAAACAATAAACATACTTAAAACCACAATTGTTATGTATATACACCCACAAGACACTACACACGCACCTAAACACATATATATATATACGCACACACACGTACACTTAATCACATTTACATTTTGTAATAGATATAATAAAAGTAAACGCATTAGTAAACACACGCCTATTTACAAAAATAAATAAATATATATAGAAAATGCATACAATACATGCGCACAGGTATATATAAACTTATAGACGCAGGGTTACAATGGTTAATAGGCTAACTCAATAATAATAAATATACCCACATAAATACATAGTTCCAATACTCATATCAAAATCAAAGCACAAATCGATATACATGTGGCCACACTAATGAAAACAATAATACAGACATATATATAATAAAATAACTCTTCTATACATACAGACATACACAGATGCGAACAGTAATACGACATTGACACACCGGATGAAATTAGTTAGATGAAAGATTACGCGTATAATTCATCGAAAGTTTATGTCTTGTAATTTTTTAAATTGTTAAGATTCAGTTTCACCATGTCCGGCAGCGAATTATATGAAGTTGCACAATTATATAGAGCCTGTAATCTCGAATGATATTTTCGAAAATCAGGCACTATTATCTTTTAAGCTCGATCTTGTAATTTCTCTTCTTATTCCGTGGGTGAATTTATCTTTATTTTTCCATACGTAGATGATAAGTTGAATCTCGTACAGGTACTCAACTTTCAATACAGTATGTGCATTAGGAGAATCATGTTCAGAATGCAAAAATTTAAATAATATTTTTTGGAGATTTTTTTATTGGGAGTAAATGGTATTCCGCAGCACCACCCCAATGCATAATTCCATATCTCAAAACCGGCTCATATAATGCTACGTAGATACGAAGTAAATGATTCCTTGGAAAATACTGTTGAAGATAGTAAAACAAATAATTCAATTTTCTTAATTTCTTAGACAAATAGAGAATATGCTTACTCCAATCTAAACGGCAGTCCATTACAACTCCTAAATACTTAACTTCATCTACCCTTTGTAAAAATACATGTTCATTTAACTATTTTTTTTGTCATTTTTTTTTTTTTTGGCATCCATACAGTTTACCCATGTCTGTATATTATGGAATGAATAAGAAAGGGCTACTTATAAATTAGGCAAAGTAAGAAGTAATGTAGGGATGTGTAAAATTAAATATGGATACCAGAATCTAAAATATAGGAGTATAGGGCCGTATATACTTCAGCATTTTGAAGAGCTAAATGCAATATTTATAGGAAATGGAACTTTAAGGCTGTGAAGAGCTTGATAAAAAGCAACACTTGTAGAACCATAGATTGGAAGGTATGTCGGGTTGAATGGATTTATAATGCTTTGCAGTAAATGGATCGGACCACAGATTTTTCCAGTATTCCTTATGCGCATATTTAATGTACGCTAGGAGATCTCTATAGGAGTATAAAACAAAAAAGTCCCTAATGTAACCGTTGAAGTGACTAAATGATCAGCTAGATTATTGCCATGGATACCGCTATGCCCGGGGATCCAAACAAATTTAACTCTTACACCGAGAGAGTTTAATCGGTATATGTAATTAGAAATTTTGTAAATAATTGATGGTAAACGAGAGTTGAGCTGTGAGTACTGTAATGCCAACAAACAACTTTTAGAATCGGAGAGGATCAGAATATTAGTAGATGGGCGATTTACAGATACATATCGGAGAGATTGGAGAATAGCTGTAGCTTCTGCAGTAAAAATTGAGCATATTCTATTAAGGGTAAATTTTTTTGAAATGTTGAGAGCAGGGATTACGAATGCAGCTCCAACTGAAAAAGAGCATTTCGAGCCATCAATGAAAATTAGAAGAGAGTTAGGATAGTTTCTATTAATTAAGGAGTAAAAATTATAATTGGCGGCTAGTGGTAGAACATTGTTCTTAAATGAGGAAAACAGTTGTATGTTGACATTAAGGCTAACGGTTTTGTACTCGAAAGGAATCGTATAGAAGGGAGGCGGGTAGGATGGAAGAAGAATATCACTGTACCTGGAATGATGACCTGAGGAATGACATAACAAAGGAGTTGAAGTATAGAGAAACGCCAGTTGTGAAAAATTTCTAAGTATAAAATACACAGAGAGGGGGCGATACGAGTGAATGCTTTTAGAAGAAATTTATCTGAAAGAAACATTCTTCTTAAGGATAGAGGGGGAACCTTTGCCTCCAGGGCGGTAAAATGAAGAATTAGGTAAAGTGGTATGATTTTTTTATGGGGATAATGATGAATTCTGACCATTCCTCGGGAAACGAAGCAGAGTTTAAAAAATAGTTGAAGCAGTTTAATAATATGCGTACGGCAGAAGTTGGCAAATTATTTAATATTTGAAAGGCGATCCCATCAATACCAGAGGAGGATCTTTTATTACGAGATAAAGTGTGTTGGATCTCTGTTAGAGTAATGGGAAAATAAGGAAAGTGGATGTCCGGATGGCTAGTTATACAATGTGGATTATATGCAAGTACTGTAATATCTGAGACTGAAATGGTAAAATTATAATAATTTTCAGTATCCATATCAACTGAAGAAGAATTATAGTATGCAGAGTTCACAGATGATTTGGTTTTTTTCCATATGTGGGAAGCAGGTTGCGTACGATTGATAGAAGTAACGAATTTTTTCCAACTCTCCCTTTTACTGGTTAGTAATGCTTGCCTAGTACTTGCTTCCAGGTGTTTATAAGATAAGTAATCGGACATGGTTTTGCTTCTACGAAATTGTTTAAAAGCTGCACTTAATTTGTGTTGAAGCACGGCACAATTATAGTTCCACCAATACGGTACAGTCAGGTTACCTGAGTGATAAAATCTTTTAGAAGCATAACGACTTAACGACAACTGCAATAGACTGATAAACTGTTTATATACCGGAATATTAAATGCAGGACTACTTAAAAGCGGCTGGCACGAGGATTCGAGAAAATTAGCGAAATCTAAGCCTCTATTAGTAGGAAGAATCCAGATAAATCGTTCTAGATGTTTAACTTAATTTTTATCAAATCTCAAAAAGTTTGCAGCATTAAACTGTAAATTATAAATTTTAATTTATACACATTTAAAATTAGCCGATTTAAATTGAGCCATTCTGCAACTTTGTCAACATCATTCTGTACTAAATTTTCTAATAATTGGGGGAAATCGTGAACTTGTAACTAGAACAGTATCATCCGCATATGTAAATGTTTTGCCACTACCTTCTAAATTATAAAGGTCTATTGATATTAAAAATAAAAAAGGACCAAGTTCCTCGAGGAACACCGCAATTTTGAACTACTTCGGAACTCTATTTACATTATTTATTTTAGTAACATACTTTCTATTGAATACGAATTGAACCAATCATAGATACTTCCTCTAAACCCACACAAATACAGACGCAATAAAATATCATGATTCGCTGTATCAAAAGCCTTTCGCAAATCTAAGTAAACTGCAACAGAAGAGCGACAACAGTCTAAATCTTTTGTAATATAAGAAACATGCTCAAATAATGCATCATCAGTTCCCCTTTTTGGAAGAAATCCAAACTGATTACAATATAAAAAATTGAATTCATTAAGATATACCAACATAACTTATTTTACACATTTTTCAAAAATTTTTGAAATTGCCGGAAGTAAACATATAGGTCTATAATTTTCTATATTCGATTTATCATCGGTCTTATACACCGGTACTATGATTCCGTGTTGTAAAATTTCCGGAAACTTCCCTTAACTGAATGATTCGTTAAAAAGATACGCTAGCGGTTTTGAGAAAAAGTCTATGTTTTCCATAACCCATCTCGGGAATGAACGGATAGCATCCTTGGCGTTATCTATTGTAAATTCCAAAAAAGCGAATGAGCTAAAATTATTGAATAGGTCTGTACACGGGTTATATGATAACTCATGATCGAAACCTGCTAGAATATCGGCCGCACTATTTCTGAAATGGCTTTTAGGGTTTACATAATACACCATTTATAATCGCCGAATAATTTCTTTGATTATTTTTACATTTATTCCAAAGAATCGAGTAATAAACATTTTTCGCTTTTCTTACATCTCGTTGCACTTGTTTGGAGACAGTTTTAAACTTATTCCGTAACAAGTCATTTGTAGGAGCTTAACAATTTATGAATATGATTCTTCTTACGTGGCAGATCGACTAACTGAGAAGTAATACAAGGTGTACGCTTACCTCGAGTGCATTTATATATTAATAATGTTTATTAACTATAGTAAAAAGATGCGATAAGTACCAAACTTTTCGTCAATTGTCGCTATCCTACTAGATAATGGGGAAAGATTTAAGGTATGCAAGAGCCGTTGGAGAAGTCTTTTATCGAAATAGTATTTATTATGAAATACTTGCTTACGTTCTACAGATGAAAGTAAAACTGTGACATCGGTCGCAAAATGATCGGAAAACGACACCACCGATATGTCGTGAACTAATGCAATGTCATTAGAACTATCCTGACAACCTCGAACCAAAAAATGATCCAAACACGATTTATATACTACATTTACACGGCCATACGTCGGTTCGTTTACAATAGACGCAAACCCATGCGAACTTAACAAATTGAGATACTCACGATTAGCCGTGGAGGAAAGTAAATCAATATCGACATCACCCGTTATAACTGCTCTAAAAGGCAACGCATCAATAATTTTATTCAAATCAACTAAAAAATCGTTATATTTAGAATCACAAAATTTGCATATATATATATATATATATATACTAGCTATAGAAATACAATCATTCGCTTTTAGAAAAAAGTTTACTAATTATTACATTGCAGCTATTGAGTTTTATGTCTACACTTTCGTAGTGAATGTTACTTTTAATGTAAACAATAATACCGCCAGCTCTCGTACGATCAATACACTGGGCTAGATAGACGTATGTTATAACGAGGACATTCATCTGTATATATCCGTGTCGCTGTAAGCACTATTACGTATTTGAATTTACGTTCACTTAAATATATCATTAAATCATCATAATGCATACGGAGGCTACGAATATTCAAGTTACAATATTTTTAATTCATGACGGTTCATGAGACATCGTGATTACAATAAATCCTCAGTAAAATGAGGTTGTTGCACGTAACTACAATGAAGAAATGAGTAACGGTTACAATGAAAGTATTACCGTCCGCAAAATAACAGAAATCAAAACACCTACACAGAATAAAATTCCAAGAACATCCACACACCTGACAAGTCACAATCAAACTATACAACAAAAACTAAATCAGCATTATATTCTTAAAAATAACCGAAGTATAATTAATCCGATTTATTAGCGTTTAAAATCAAACGATCCACATGGTCCATACTTTTAATCTCGATAACCGGAGTTCCTTCGGACGTCCGATCTAGAATCCTGCCATTCTTAATCCAAACGAACTTGTACCCGTTCGCACGCAGCTCCCTCGATTTGTTAAAAATAGCCGAATTAGCCGCAGTTAAATGCTCATTTATATAAATGACGTTATCCGGAGCAGCTTCAGTTCCATTCATTTTTAACATAGCGACGGTAACTTTTACAGCTTTACCTTTCTTTAATCAAATCAAGTTTTACCGATCTTCTGCAGAATTTTACAATAATACCCGAGGATCGTTGATTTCCTGAACGCGGTATGGCAGATATCAATGTCCGTACTATTAATTATGCAACCACATGCAGCACCAACATTTTTAAATACCTCAGTTACGTCTTCATTTTTTTTATACGGCACATTGTTAAGCATTATTAAGTTTAGAATATTGTTCCGCATCATTCATTCTCGCCACTAAATTTTCGTTTACAGCTTGCAACGTGATCATACCTTTTTTTTTAAATCTCTAATTTCTCGTTTATACTGCTTTACCTCGTTCAATAATTCATCGAACTTAGCAGTCTGAAAAGCAGTAGAAGAAATTACTTCACCCAATTTAATATTTGTTGGTCCTAATTCCGCTCGAATTATGTTTACTAAGTTGCTCATATCATTAGACGGGGACGGTGTACGTCTAATTTTATCTCTGCAACTAGAGCATTTCCATTCCGACTTTTTACTTTTTGACATCGCCTTCCAAGTATTTGGTGCCATATTACAACACGTGAAATGTACACCGTCTGAACATACAGAACATATAGCGAATTAACCGGAAGGGAGTCCGCACATAATGCACAAACTTTTAACATTTTGAAAGTAATAAGATCGCGACCAAAAATAAATATATTAGTTTTACCTGAATACGAGATATGTTACTATACTAGCAAGATAAGGCCGGCAGCTATAGTTATATCGTTACTAGACAAAAGTTGAACGCGTATACAATTACCAGATAACGGAAAACCACGATAACGGTCCAGATAATAGACGCAAACAAAAACTGATAACACAATCAATAGTATTTAAACTTTAATTTAATATAAGCAAAAATTTGATTAAAAATATATTATACACGTAACAAAAAAAAACCACAAACGTCAGAAGCAATTATAAACACAACCAACCAGTTAATCAATAATAATAATATTCAAATCAAATATATTTCGTGGTTTTTATTTGTAACAATGTAAACTTAATAAATTAAAACAAAGCCACCGATGCGCAACACCTATTAATATTGTATAAATGTAGACCGCTCGTATTGCTTACGTTTCATACGTTCAAATACTCTATTTGAGTTTATATATACCCTCATATTTATCATACATGTACATACATCGAATTATGTCGCTTAGAATCGTATACATATATATATATATATATACATATAATACACATATACCGTAATATAAATATAGAAAGGCAATATACAATTTAAACTGTGATGGGTTTTTGTCTGATTTTTCCATCAATGCTATTTTTTTATCTTGTATATTTATTATTTACAGGTTATATTATTAGAATTTCATAAATGGAGAGGGCATTTGTTCCGGTATATGTAGTAAATATTATTATAACTTTTTAATATAATGTCAAATATACGTTTTTTTACATTTACATTTTACATACGTATTATTACTAAATAATTAGAAAAAAAACAAACATAATTTGGGATATATTTCCGTGAAAATGATCAAATAAGCCGAAACCGAGAAGTGACGTTACGCAAATTGCGACTATAGCCGTCTTACACACTGGTATATCTACTAAACAACGAACAAGAAGCGCAGTGTTCCTTACGCTGTTGTCAAACACCTACCGATTAAATGTTCGATTTATAACCGTTATCGGGAACATCGTAGAATACCGTCGAATTTATGCTGTACGATGATCGGTCAACAGTTAACAGATTATTTAAGTTTTTTGCAGCATTACGATTTATTGAAACTATTTTCATGTACATCATTTTTGTTCTCCCCTTCAAAACTTCGTAATCCCATTTCCGTGTCTCCTAGCCTTAGTTGCTGCGCATGACCGCACGTAAATAAATAAATATATGAACAAATATACAACATACAACTAATTCATGAAATCTACGTTCAACGTTCCGAACATTCTGCTGTATATCAGTGTCACCGGATTGCTGATGCGGTTGAGTCAGTTCTGCAGTATGGGGAGTACTGCTCAGCAGTGTTCCTCGACGTCGCAAAAGGCATTTGATCGTGTCTGGCATGACGGTTTTTGCTATATAAACTCCGCAAGATTTTCCCGATTGAAATGTATCATCTGTTGAGATCCTATTTGAGCGACAGATCTTTTCAGGTCAAAGTAAACGACGTCCTGTCTAGTCAGCGTCAAATACTGGCATCAGTACCTCAAGGCAGTAAATTTTAATATTTACCTGGACTTTCCCCGAGCCGGTATTCCTCAACGCCGGGACAAGTCCCGTTAAGTTTATACCACCGATCCGTTCCTTCCAGAGACCGTCAAGACGGCTTCCAGCCCGATGTATTCGGTGGCGCGACTGAGGTATCGCGGCAGCCGTCACCGTCTAACTCTCTACCTACCGGCATGTTCCCCGGGTCCGAAGTCCGGGCCGGTAAAAACGATTACAATCGTTTAGTGAAACTCGAGAGACCGAGCTACTGTCCCCCAACGAGAAGCGCAAGCGCAACTCGTCAGGTACTAGACGAGTTCATCTCGGGTATCGAGTTTGCGGCCCCATAGGGCTGTACAGCGCAAACTTCGTTTCCGCTTTCTAGCGCTATTCTATAAAGAATGCGCACAAGCTGTTGGCCGGTGGACCAGGTAGATTTCTGACGGAAGAAATCTGTCCAGCTCTCGGCCGGCACGCCCATAATTTGACGATACCGACCGAATGCATTTTCCCTGGCCGAAGTTGCTCGACTGCAAGTTACTCTAGGCACATCTGTTAGTGCGTTCAACAAGTGGGCGACCGTGCACGCACCGGCACCGCACACGCACTGACGAGGCGTTTCCCGCAGGGAGAAACGTTGCTCGTAGCACGCGAACGGGCCGTGCCGCGTACCGAAACATGTCAGCGCCCGCGAGGGCACAAACCATTCGCATGTTTTCCGGTCGACCCCATTAGGCAGTAGGGACTTGGCGGCACCGTCATATTCCACCCAAGCCCTTTGCCATCTCGCGAGAGCGACGTCGTATACTTTATTACGCAGGGACCTGCTTATTTTGCGGCTCTTTGTAAAGACGCCAGCGCTAGCAAACTCAGCGTGCATGCGTTTACTTATTATCGACGCGCACACCAAGCTACTAATTGCTCTCGATCCGCGAACCGTTATCCTATCCCGATCGTCAAGGGTTATACTCATACTCGCCGACGATAAATCATCGAGCGCGCAGAATACTTCCCTCTCCCAGGTAACCCGAGCATCGTACCTTAATGCGAACATCACAGCGCGACAGTATACTTCTAGCTCTAGCGGGAGTACTCCCGCTAGGGCGATCAAAGCAATCGTCGGGGCTGTTCGGTACGCTCGGGTCATTGCCATAAGGGCTGGCCTTTGTGCGCTTCGTATAAGGTCAACTAGCTTAACATTAGTGACCATATGAACCCATACCGATGCACCATATGTAACAATCGGTATAACTATCGCTTTGTACAAAAGCTTCGCCGGAGCGTGCGGGATCCCCACTCAGCCCGCAGTACCTCAAGGCAGTGTCCTTGGATCCCTCCTTTACAATATATATATATATATATATATACTGCAGATATACCCACCACGATGTTTACCCTGCAGGCCATGATGACGTTGCTATATTAGCCAGACATAAAGCGTCAAGGTATATTCAATATCATTTATCTTTACAGCATAAATGGGCTCTCAAGTGGAGAATCGTTATTAACGAACAAAAGTCATCGCATGTTACATTTACAAACAAACGTGGAACATGTCCACCTGTTAAAATTACGATAATCATAGAATACCGCAAGAACAAGCGGTAAAATATCTTGGACTAACCATTGCGCCTTACATTGAATCTTCACGTAATTAACACCAGAAAAAAATTGAGATCCTTACTAAAGCAGTTATATACAGTGATAGAAAGGCAGTCGAAACTAAGTCTTGAAAATAAAGTTTTACTTTACGACACTATTATAGCTCCTGTCTGGAAATATGGTTTATAAGTGTACGGAACAGCTGCCAAGACGCATCTAAACAAAATACAGTCGTATCGATCTAAAATATTGAGGATAATGGTTAATGCGTCATATTATATAAGAAACAATATCATTCGGAACGATCTAAATGTTCCTTCGATTATGGAGGTATATAAGCAGCGGTACAACCGAATGCGTAGCACATTTGCTCAAAAAATTTAAATCCGTTAATATCACGCATGAAGATCATCGGATTGCCGGATAATCCAGTTAGAAGATTAAAGAAGATATTGCGTCGTCTAACGAATAATAAATAGTACTAATTAAATAACATATTTATTAAAAAATAGAAGAAAAATATGTGTATATATGTATATATTTACACATGAAAAAAACCAAACAAAAAAAAAACACGGTGTTATATATTGGAATACATCGTTATTCAAGAAATTCTAAATTAATTATCAATTGCGTTGATGACCTAAGAGTCGGCATGATGCAAATAAAAATTAAAAAAAAAAACAAAAACGTAGCTTCGTATATATCAAAGCGTATTTTATACGTTAAAATACACGTACTTATGCTTTTCGAGTAATTAATAGACTTTCCACGCAGTACACTACTCTACAAATCACAAGCAAGATTGAATCGACTCAATGTGTCAGCGATTTGTGACGGCGCTTGTAGTTTTTCAAGTGCGTCTTTAAGTAAAGAACTGAACATTTTTCGCATATACGCGCGTAAACAAGAAATTAATTTACACTACCATTATAAGACCTAGTTTACGCTTGTCTGGTGTTCAGTGTCCGTTAGTACTTACAAAAAACTCCATGCAAAACCGATCACGCGGAATATCGTTAAATGCTCCTCGATAGACTAAAATACAGTACACGTGTACTCCGGGCTAAATATTCTTCATATTTTTAAATTATCGAAGAAATTTTATGATAAATATATCGTGACGATAACTTAATTCAGTTAATCGGGAATTACAATATGCTCTCAGCATATGCGTTACACTAGATATTTAAGTACCGATTTCTAATGTATACGATCGGATCTGTGTTACGATTTCTTATTTTTATTTATTTATTTATTTATTTATTTATTTAAATATTTATTTATATATATACAAGTTAAACTAAATTTAATATACAAGCTAATATTTTTTTTTTTTTTTTTAATTTTTCATATTGTTATTTTCTTTATTATATTTATTTATAGTTTTTTAAAGTCATTTGGTTGTATTTAGCTGCTAAGGTGTAACTTTAAGGATACTTGGCATATGTGTACGTATAAATTCTTCGTGATTTATAACATTTTGTATTGATATATACTATACTACTACTACTAATACATATTTAATCTCGTGTACTCTAATTGTTATTTACAGTCACGGATAGTTAATTCATCAATATGTCGCGGCTGGAACGAATAAATCATATATTTTGTTTTGTCGGTGTTCGAAACCAAGTTTATTTGCATTTAATTATTCACATTCAGACTAAATTTGGTAAAATATCTGTATACCGAGAGTTACAGTAGCATAAGCGTAACTAAACATTCTACGGTTTACCTTTAAATTACATATATATATATATTATATATATATATATATATATATATATATATATATATATATATATATATATACGAGGTAGCGCATCTTCGCGCTATATTCCCCGTCCGGGCGTCGTTTATCTGGAACGGATGACACTCCGTCAACCAGTTTACCACCGATAATTCTAGTTCGATAAAACGTTCACCGAACATATCGTCGATGGTCACTATAAACAGCGCCGCGGCTAATAATAGCGAAGAAGATATTATGCAGTGGCAAACGCGAAAAAAGGTTATAAGAGTAGGCCGAGAAAACGTAAAAGGTTTCCTAATTTTTCGACCGACGTGGAAAATAAATTTAAACCGTTGCAAGTAAAACTATCGCGAATTACTAGTTTATTAAGTGAAATATTCGTTTTTCATAGTGAGTTATCAAATCATAAGGAAGAACAATTTAATCATATTAAATCAAATTAAAAAAATTATTTTCAAATTAAATATAAACATAATAAATATTATATCTATACTTTAGACGATTATAATAAGGCGCGCCAGTTGCTAATTAGTTATTAAATTTTATTACACATACTCTCAAAGATTTTAAGCCTGTTAAATTTGATTTTACGAAGTCTTCCCGGTAGCATCCCGACTGATGAAATTGTTCAACAGATATCGGAAACCATTCCTATACTAAGTGTACAGCAAATGTATAAAACTACTTCGCAAAATGAAAAAAATTATCTTCCAATTTTTATTGCGCATTTCCCGCTTGGTACAGCATTCAGGCGAGTTTTAAATATGAATATCATAGCCCGCTGCCGCGTACAATGGGAAAAGTATAGAACTTCGATTACAATGTGTCAAATGTCAATCCTTCGGCCACATTGCCATGTACTAATTGCCAAGGTACGCATCAGTCTTTCTCCTTGAATGTGTGCAATTCAACTCCCAACGTTCTACCATCGAAAAATCGCTCAGTCTCCTAAACATTCTTTCCTACACGCAAGACGCTTCCAATAGTTTATTAAATTTTCTTAAATCCTCCAATTTATATAATCTAATTTAACAATCCGTTCTTCCAATTTATTCTTCCAACTTTCTACTGATTCTCACTAACCCTACGTTCTCTCCTTTCCCGTGCCTCCGGCCTAGGTGCATGGCACGTAAATCTACAGGCAATCTACAGGTAGGTAATCTAATAGTCGCGATTAGTTTATCATACCATTTTCGAAGATTTTTATTTAACAGCTCCGATAGCACTTTTATTAATAATAACAATAACAGCAATAATAATAATAATAATTATTATTATAATTATAAGGGTAATTATTAGTGATAATTTTAATATTAGCAACGTTAGTAATAATAGTAATGTTATCAATAAAACTACTAACACGACCTACGCACAAACTGCTAGAGAATGTCCTGCTACTTTTACCGGTCGTATGCCATCTTCATCCTTTTTTTTTTGATTCAGAAAATTTTTCAGTTATATCTGATATTATAAAATTATTTAAAGATTTAAATTTTCATAAAATTTGCAAAAATTTCTTAGGCTCTAAGCCGACTCAAAAAAGCAAGTGATAGCAAAATCGCTATAATAGCCGAAACTATTATTGCATATCTCAATTCGGACTAACGCTTTAATTAATTTAAATTTTTTGGAATGGAATATGCTAATTCCGTCAGAAATAAATTCTTAGAATTCGGGCAATTACTGTACGAGAAAGATATTCATGTAGCGTAAGTGAAACGAAGATTGACTCGACGCGTAAACTAAGATGCTCAGGGTACAATTGCATATCGACTAGATCGGAATTTACATATAAGTAGCCTTATTTATAAAGCAAAATATAGTTCACTCACCTATAGTCATACAACCTCTAAATAAAATTGAAGCTACGGGCATTTCTTTCGAAATATCTAACACAACAGTATTATCATCTATTCCGTTTACTATCACCCTAAGATAAGTCGCAAAAATCTTTATTACGATATTTTCAACTTATTATCGGACACATCACCGCGTTTTAATTGTAGCCGACTTTAATGCTCGGCATAGAGCTTGGAACTGCTGTTCCAATAATACGGCTGATAATTGTATTTTAAATATGTCATATAAATTTAATCTTTAAATTATAGCTCCTAGTGAACCTACCTTCTACCCGGACAATTCAAATTTACATACTAGTATTATTGATTTTGTATTAGCGAAATAATAACTAAGCCTATTTCTCTACCATTTTTAAGTTTTAATCATAATCCTATTTTCTTCAAGCTGTGTAAATCGGGCATTACTATTGCCATCTGTTTTCCTCTTTAAAAATGCTAATATCGAAATTATATTAATAATAACATAACATTAGGAGGTCCTTGTTAAACCAATACGGACCTAAAGAATGAAGTGAATAGTTTTACTGATTTGGTTTTAAAAGCGGCTGAATGAAGCTGTTCCTAAATCTGTCGCGATTTCCAGTTATTGCAAAATTTCTTCCAATATTCTGGCACTGATCAAGTTCAAAAATTATATTAGACGTAATCAAACATTTAAAAATGCTTCTACAAAGGTACTATTAAACCTTTTAACGTGCTAGGTAAGAGTAAAATGAAGATCGAAATTTCAATTATAAACTTCGTAATCTTACGGTTAAACAGTTTACGGAGGGAAATTACACTACTTACAAATACGCGCACGCACATTTACAATGAGCTATAATGGTAGCACAGCCTATTCAGATAAGGATAGAAGTAGTTTGTTAACAAAGTGGTATTAAGATATTCATACACAAAATTCGCATTTCACATAGAACTATCGCAATAATAAAATTTTATATCAAAAAGTACTTAAAAGATTCTCCTTATAAGAATTTTGCCCGCTGATTTAACAACGTTTAGCGAGGTACCACAAAAAGCGATTGTTCAGTTAACAATCGTAATAAATTCAATTTTATTACTTTCTTATTTTCCCAACTGCTGGAAAGTGTCGAAAGTTGTTCCTATAGCTAAATCAGGTAAGGATATTTCTGATCCCATAAATCTGCGGCTCGTTTCGTTTACTTAATAATTTTAGTAAAATAGCAGGAAAAAAATTATTTCCGGTACACTAAAAAAATTCACAGATGATAATGATATTTTTATCGAACAACAATGCGGATTTAGGAGCAATTTATCTACTCTCACGCAATTAGCGAGAATTAGTGAAACCATAACTGATGGCTATAATAAAAATATGCATACAGGATTACTGTGATTAGACTTGGCAACTTGTGGTTTAATATAGAAAATTATTCCAATTAAATTCCCTAATTACTTAGTTCGGCTTATTAAAAATTATTTAAGTAACCGAAATTTCATAGTTAAAATTAACAATGATAATTCCTACATGAAAAATGCATTAGCGGGAGTTCCCCAGGGGAGCATACTGGGACCTTACTTATTCCTTCTTTTTATTAATGACATCCCCAAAATTAAAAACTTACAGATGGCATTATATGCTGATGATACCGCTATGCACATCATTGACACTATACAAAGGAGACTAACTCGGGGTTTTATTAAATTCGTATTTCAATAAATGGCGAATCAAAATAAATTCCGATAAAGCCCAATCTATTCAATTTACGAAAAGAAGATCGCATTTCTTACCACCTGTGATGGTGAACAACACATCTTTGGTTTTGGAAAAGCGATATTAGATATTTAGGCGTAATACCGGATCGGGGTGTCGCATTTACTAAACATATATGTCTGCAATAAAACACACGCGTCTCTCTGTTTAAACTATATCCGATATTTAATAATTACGTCCAGCTCGACAAATAAATTAATAATCTACCGAAACTATAATCAGAACAATTATGATTCATTGTCCCATATGGTGTTGGTGTCACATACTAGCCGTTCTAATACTTAGCGAAGTTACAACGGCTACAAAATATGTGCTGCAGAATAATTCTAAATCTTCCAGTCTATGTATGGAACACATTCACAAGGCATTGAAGTTATAATGTATACACGAGGTTGTCGAACAAAAAACAACATTGTTTTTTTTTTATAGCTGTGCCTGCAGTCAGTATTCATTTATTATAGAGTCATAGGGGATTATACACGTACAAGTTTGCAACTAAAATATAAACGCTGTAAACGTAAAAGAATTAAACACGCGCTATTATACAGCAGGCATTATCTTTTGTCGATTTCTTCTCTCTCACTCTCTCTCTCTCTTTTGCGTATAATCCACGTAATAAAAATTATTGTTTATCCCATTAACGTTAAATATTTAGAAATCTATACATATAGGTGTAGCTTTATGATATCAGTATGCAGGTTTGGTTATTTCCTGTATTTTTATTTTAGTTAAATGAGCAACTGGGCATACTTTTTTAAACTAGTATACGTAGTAAGAACTGCGTACGCGTTATATTATTATTTTCGTTATTTTTTTGGTAACAACAATTTATTTTTGTAAATACACTTTTATCTATCTATCTATCTATCATAAATCGTTAATGCAAATTAGAAACAAGTAAGGACCAAGTATACTAACTGCATATTTTGAAACAACTCTGTCACCATTAATACCATTTCATATAATAATAATAATAATAATAGTAATAATAATAGTAGTAGTAATAAATGCTGTTATAACATTAATAATGATAGTAACGACGAATGCGGATAGATGTTTCGTAAGCATGCCAAAATAAAATGTTGTGTACATTTTGTCTTGAAAATATAATCTTTCACTAGTATAGGCACAAACGTTAGCGTGCGTTTATAATCTATTTTTGTTCAGACGTACGACCTAATATCTTCGTTAGGTCACAATGGCGAGCAATTTCTATGCCGTAAATTTGGCAATGATCACCTCCGCCACTGCGCCCACACTAACAGTGCCGTCCAGAGTTTTCTAGTCAATTTTCCCTATAATTCTGTTTACCGGTCGTCAACTGCTTTATCGTGTATCATCGTCGCGATTTTAGCTTCGAATTAATTTAATAAATAATTCTTAATCCGTGTTAGTTTTAACGTAGAGTTACTCTATATATAAAAAAAAACCATCATCTTTCACTTACCGAAAATTAAATTAAATCCTATACGCCTTTATAAGGGTACAAAACTTATCTAGTAAAAGATCTATAGTTTATCTATGACGTCGTCGTTCAAAGGCAAACTCACTTTACTTGAATTTTCATCATCGTCGACGACGATTTTCGAATTGCAATGAAAATTACACCTTGTTAAGGAGTTGTAAATTTAAACTAGTGTAAGAAGCAACGGATGAAGCTAGTTATTATTTAGAACCGTCTATTATTATTATTATTATTATTATTAAGTTTATATGTACCTGTGTGCATGTATTGTATGCATTTTCTATATATATATGTATTCATTTTTGTAAATAATTGTGTGTTTACTAATGCGTTTACTTTTATTATATCTATTACAAAATATAAATGTGATTAAGTGTACGTGTGTGTGTGTGTAGTGTCTTGTGGGTGTATATACATAACAATTGCGGTTGTAAGCATGTTTATTGTTTATTGTCACTTACATATTCATAAGTGTTAAGAATTGTTCAAACTATTTATGCAATACTAACCAACCAAGTATTTGTATATCTATTTAAGTTTCCACTACTCGCGCAAATAAATGCGCATTTGTGGATTTGAATGAATAAATTTGATTTGATTTGATTTGATTATTATATTTCATTATTGTTATTGCTAAAATTAATACTCTATCTTTGGAAAAAATTTAGAAAACTGAATCATCTGTTCTAATATTTAAGACACTTCGCATTCTATCAATCCGTGATGTCACACGGGATACTGCTACTTTCGCTGACGATACAACTATTCAAGCTGTTGCCAGTAGTCAGTCCGATGAAATAAATAAATTGCAGAACTCGCTAAATAGAGTATATAAACGGGTATCATTAAGATCAACGAAGAAAAATCAAAGAAGGTAATTTTCTCACATATCGACGAACAAAGACGCACAACCAATTTGGATAACGAATCTGTTCCGCAGGCTGGCTCAATATTCAAGTACCTCGGTAGGCACTTAGACAGTCGTCTGACATCGGAAATACACAAGACAGAATGAAAAGCGAGCAAATAAATAAAATAATACGACAACTTTATTGACTTATCGGAAGAAGTTCGCAGCTGGACGTAGGTCACAAATGCCTACTGTATCGGCAGATTATAAAGAACTATAAATATGGTCCCCAGTTACAGGGCTATGCCAGTAGGTCTAACAGAGCAAAGATCACAGTCAGATAAAATGTTATACTAAAAGGCGATAGTCCATGCGTACTGCTATTCTAAGATCTGCGAATTCCATTCGTAAACGAGGAGATTGGAAGATGCGCAACAGCTCGTAAACAACGGCTGCAGCAACATGTCAACGTGGAAGCAATCTAATTACTCGATACCAGACAAGACGTCAGGCGTCTTAAGCGACACCTCCCAATAGATGTAGTTATATAACTATGTAAATCTACGTATACAATATATATATATATATATATGTCAAAATTTATGGTCGATGGATCGACTTTGAACCCATACACTTGACTAATAGGATTAGATTTTGTTAGATTAAGCTTAAATTTGACGCTTATTTAAGTTATTAGGTTAAGATTATATTTATATTTATATATATATATATATATATATATATATATATATATATATATATATATCGGATACTACACCCAGGCGATAGGGCTAAATATCATATTGAATCCATAAAAGTTCTTCGTCGAGCTTATACTGAGAATATTTTTGTTTAAAAGCAAATTCCACTTAATGTTTTTTATTATATTTATTTTTTTTTGGCCCAGCTTGCGCCATTTGGCCAGTTTAATTTAAAATACACTAACTAGATAAAGGTTTAAACCTTTATCTAGTTAGTGTATTTTAAATTTCAATGCAACTACGCTGTATAAATTTATATAAACTAATTGTAACAGGAGACAACGGTTCAGAAAAAATTAACTCAATACTCACAGGTAATGTGTGCCACTTTTGTAAAATACTAGACATCTCATTCCTATGCTTTAGAAATTCTGGACAAACCCAAATTTGATGCTCAACACAGTTGTCAGGAAAGCACGTGTGGCTATCCGGAATTATGCGTGTAATTTAGCAAGATGGGAGGGTTAAAGATTATGTCCAGTACGTAGTCTAAATAGAGTTGATATATAATCCCTCGAAACGTTCTGGTATAATTGAAACCATGGCTTGCTGGAAACCGTATGTACCAGAGCGAAGTACTTTTTCCCTTTATTCTGACTTTCGGCGGAGTAATACTGTTGAAAATCCATTAGTAAAAATTGTTTAATCTTCGGTAACATTTCAGTCCAATTCCACTTAAGGTTCTCGCAAGGGACACTTGATAAATTATAACGCGTTAATTCATCGACCACCCCGTTTACAGTAATACCACACTGAGATTAAACTTCACTCTAGACCCACGATCATGAAGCTGGATAACACGAGATGTCTCACATCAAATTCCAACTTGGACATATTTAGATCTGGGAAGTTAGACAATTGTAACAGGACACTCGAGAAATCGAAGATGATTAGAATATTCTTTTTCCTCAAATCTTTAACTAGGTGCAAAGCTTTGTAAATGGCAAACAATTCTACAACAAATGAGGAACCTGCAAAGGATAATCTGTATACCCTCGATATGCCTTTTTTTTCGGTTAATATAAAGCTGACGTATACAATTTCCACGTATTTTATCTACCGACCCATCTGTAAATACGATTTCATAGTGGCTAAATTTTTCATTAATTGCTTGTCCAAATGCAGCATTGTTAACGCCAGAAGGAAGAATTTTAGCAATATTATTATCAAAGGAAATTACAATAAGAGTTACTTACGTGCTGAATAACGCTGGTGGTAAACTTAACGTTTTCATTCGGTAGCAGTAGGATCAGTCGGTACGGATAGAACGAAAATTCCACGTCTAAATAAATCGCCAACAGACAGGCTTCGTACACGCTGACCCGATCGAATATAATTCCCACACCTAGAGAAATTTCAAAATCGAATTGAAGAATTATAAATGACGTCGTAGGAAATTGTTGATAACATTTATTCGAATTTCACGATTGCGACATATTTAACTAAAATAGGGGGAAATTCCGTCCACCTATGTATCGCATTATTAACACTAATAACTTGCGTCGAACTTATGCTTAAACGTTATATATACATATTATATAATCAGCGTTATCCGTATTTTACAAGCGTTAATTTGCAATTTATTTATTATATGAAGAAGAAGAAGAAGAAGAAGCAGTGTATTTCTTATTATTAAGTTACATGCACATAAGCATATTAAATTTTAAAAATGAACAATTTACCCGTACCGAAATATAAAACAAAAATTCTTCCCAGGCAAACAAAAATAGAAAAGCTTATATGATAGGCTTATAAATATCAAATGTATAAATTACAGGAAAAATTTGTATAAAAACCTGTTCCAATATATTAGAATAAAATTATAATTTACTCTATCACAATATAATATCTTAAAAAATATCTTAGTCTATTTGTTGATACTAGAACTAGAATTTAATAGCCGGCTTACTATAAACAGATATGTTTTATACGTCCGTGCTTGTACCTCTTATATCTGTGTCGCAGAGACTGGTAGTCTTAATCTCCTATCGAATGTATTACTACATTATCAGATGAGCTGCAGTTGGCGAAAAATTTTTTCGCTGTATTTTTAATGATTTCCTGTATGTAAGGAAACGTTAAAATATCATGCATAGATTTAATTTTAGTAAATCTTGGTTTATTCAAGATAATTCTTAAACAATGATTTTGTAGTCTTTGCATCTGATTTATACTGCTATTGCTAGCATAGCTCCAGACCGGGCTCGCATACAATAATTTTGGTAGAATAACTTTTTTGTAAATGAGGAATTTGTTTTGCGCCGATAATGCAGACTTTTTGTTAAATATTGGAAATAGACAACCCAATTTGCGCATCGTTCTATTTACACAATCATTAATATGCCTCGTAAATGTAAGTCGTCTATCCATAGTTATGCCTAAATATCTTACATTTTCCTTCCAATCAAGGTAATTATTTTTGTCTCGAACGAAGTGATTAAGTAGAGGCCCAGGTCTAGTAAAAATGATTGATTCAGTTTTTTCATCATTGACTTTAATTTTCCATTTGTAGAAAAATTTTGATATTTTATCAATTGCACTTGTTAGTCTGTTACTGATTGTGTCAATTCTATAAGAGGATACCATTAAAGAAGTATCATCAGCATATAGGTTTATGTCTACTCCCGGAATGGTTGGCAAGTCATTCAAATAGAGTATAAAAAGGAAAGGACCTAGGATGCTCCCTTGAGGAACCCCAGCTTTAATAAATCTCATGTTAGATTTATGGTTTTTTATTTTCACGTAAAACTTCCTGTTCATTAAATAAGATTTAATAGTGAATATTAGATAAGGAGGAAATTCATATTTGATTAATTTATAGATAATTCCATCATGCCAGGTTGTGTCAAACGCTTTTTCAATGTCCATCAAGACTACTCCTGTATGTTTATTCTGATTAAAATTATCGGTAATTTTATCGCAAATTTTAGTTAATTGAATTGCGGTACTGAGTTTTGGCCGAAACCCAAATTGTGAGTCAGATATGATAGATCGACTCACGCTGAAATCTCTTAATTTGACCAAGAGTACTTTCTCAAATATTTTACTTAAATTACTAAGTAAGCTCACTGGCCTTACATTTTGTACCAGAGAGGCATCCTTCCCCGGTTTTGGTATGGGTATCGCTACCGACAATCTCCACGACAGAGGATAATAACACAGACGTAAACATGCGTTAAACATATTGACTAAGATTGCTTTAAATGGTAGATTTTTAATCATTTTTATATTAATTTGGTCATGACCAACTGAGTGGTTTTGTCTAAGAGTAGAGATAATTCTTTTGATCTCTTTAGGTGTTGTAAAATTCCTAGGTAAAACTGTTGCAGAAGTATGAAGTGAATAATTGTTTATTGTCTGCTTAATTTTCCTTTCACGATATCTAGTTGACATGTGATCATTTTGGCCATAAGTAGTGCTAATGTGTTCAACTAAGATTTCTACTTTATCTTCAATTGCGTACGCAACCCTATCTGCACTGGTTGGGATTTTTATAGGGGACAGTTCGGTTTGACTCTTGCAGAAGTATTTATTTATTCTCCAAAGACTATTATCAGCTGGTGATAGGTTTTTAAGGAACTTATCATATTGTTGATTTCTTTCAATGATTAATCTTATTTGTACTGCCTTGTTTAATTTAGTGTACAATCTTTTATAATTAAGGGTGTTTAAATTATGAGATCTCTGATGACATTTACGAACGTAATTTTTAATTTTAATAAGCATTTTTGTGCTATTTGAAATCGAATTTGCTCGTGATTTTAATACAACCTGCGGGATAGCGTTATGTGCGGCTTTTGTTATGATAGAATTAAAGTAGGTAACATATTGATCTATAGATTTTGAATTAGGTAAGGTTTTTGGAATGATGATGTCTTTTTGTATGCATTGTTTGAATGTATTCCAGTTTGCCCTGTAGTAGTTGAAAGACTGAATCGGTTTTTTGTAATTTAATGACATATGAGTCAAATTGGGGGCTAACAACAAACGAAGTAATTCGACTTACTCGGTAAAAGTACGATATTTATAAACTGCACCAAAAACGTCCTCGGAGCATAGATTTGCTCAATAGGTTTTAAAAATGCTTAAAAAGCCGTTCAAAAAGCAACCAGCAAAGCGCGAACTTATTAAATAAATGCGAAACGAAACAAATATTGGTCCATAGTAAATAAGGTAGTTGGGAAACGGAACGTTAACTTATTCAACGAATCGATAAAGGTATCATCCCTCAAATATTAAAGTTTAACTATTAGAACGAACAGATATTTCAAATTATAGACCAACTATTTCGACTTTCTCTTAGATATTTGAAATAAAGAAGATCGAAGTTTCTTTTCGATTGTAAATGTTTCAGTGTTAACGGGTTTTTACCGGGCGAACTAATCGACGATATTATTTTTAATCGTACACTACGCAACATTTAGAAGACGGTCGATCCGTAGCTGCTGCATATCTTCGTAGATGATATACTTCATCGTGTTGCGGATTTAGGGATATACTACGCTGATTCCAGTCTTATCTCCGAGGTAAATGTGACTAAAATAATAATGATAAGGGATTTAGTCAAGCGATAGTCACAAATTCGGGTGTGCCACAACAGGGCAGTATATTAGGAGAACATATTTATTTTCGATGTACGTTAATGATCTTTGCGACACTTGATTATTTCGGGCAGAATTTTATGACGCAACAATAGTCGTAGATTCCGGGTTTCCTGATATTTTACAAAATTTAACGCAAGTACGCGGTTGGTCGAGTGTCAAAATGGTTGACTAATAATCTCGATTAATTGCAAATCGTGAGAAAACCAAATAGTTAATATATACTTAAAAAACGAATTTATTTGAAAACATGAAAATATGTCTAATAGTCACGCGATAGAGAGAGCGTACGAAATTAAATATTTAGGGATTACGTTTCAAATTAACATATAGGATAAATAGTAATGCCGAGATACGGAAGTTGAATTATTTATTTTATTATTTAAAAACATATTTCTCTCTAAACCATTTACATCGTTCGTATATATCTTTATAATAGCCTGTTCTTACCTACGGTATTATACATTGCGGAGCAGAAGCAGAGTACAAAATCCATTGTGTTCGCTGCAGAAAAAAAAAAAGAAAAAAAAGACAGTTCTTAGGAGTATTTCTAGTAATATTTTTATTAGTACATCTATTTGACATGTGCGTCATTTAAACGAATTGAACGTTCTGAATTTTGCGATAAAAGATTACTTCAATCTAACAAGTGTAAGAGGGAAAACAAGAACTGCTGGCACAGATAAAGTACCGCGCTTTAATAAGTCCCATTTATGCGGTTTACGTCGGGGCTTACAATTTAATTGTCTGTAAGACTTGATTAACTATAAACGTCGACGTCATAAAGGCTTGTTACGTTTTGAATAAAAGTTTCATAAAAAAATATTTTATTAACTATTGTTTTTCGAAGTTGGTTGTATAAACGGATGCGCGTGTGTAGTGATTTTTTTTTGTTTTGTCGTTTTAGAAATGTAAATTCGTTTTTTTTGTTTTTTTTTTTATAATTCAGTTTTTTTTATTTTTAATTGTTATTTCTAACTTTTAATTCTAATCTTTGTATTTTTACTCAGTTCGCGTTACTCGTTAGTATATTACAATAAGATGTTAATTATTTAATACATGGCAGTATGATTACATTTTAAAATGTCCGGTACTCGCGCATTTATTAACCGGGATTTCTCGTATTTATTTATCTATTATCTTTAGTTCTTATTATTAAATGTCGTAATTATATTTTTCCAATATTATTATTATTATTATTATTATTATTATTATTATTCTAGCATTATATCAACCAGTCCTATCATATGGAATAATACATTGGGGGGGCATGGCTGATTGTTACGTAACACCTATTTAAGTTTTGCAGAATTCAATTTTTCGGCACCTAGGTTTTAGCCGTGTAATTGGCAGTCAAAAATTTATAACGGTGCGAGAGTTGTATAAATTGCATTTACTTAGTTTTGTATTGAAAAATGGGACTAAATTTAATATATTACTTAATGATGGTATTACTAGGTCTCGGGGGGGGGGTCAAGCTAAAGTGCCACCTTTTAAGAAAACAAGGATTTGTAAACCATCTGCTTATGCCGGGGCTATGGCGTTTAATGTGTTGCCTAGGCAACTTAGAATTGATCTGATAAATTATAAACGGCGAAGGAAAAAATTGTTGATCGAATTTCTGTTAAGTTTTAGAATTTCAAGTATATATTAGATGAATAAGTTACTTTATTGATGTTGCGTGTGTATATCCATGTATAGGTATATATTTATGTATGTATGTGTATGTGTTTATTTGTTTGTGGTATGTACGAGCTTGTTTGTATATGTTTTGTATGCTTATATGATTATGTATATAAAATTTAAAATTTATAAAATTTACTAATGTATTCTTCTTTTACTACACTTTTATATAAAATTAATGTGTGTTTATGATGTTTGTATGTTTCATGGGTATGTATGTGAATAATATTTATAATTTTGAATATTTTATTTTGGGTTATTTTATTTTACACTGCTATTTCATGTTACGTCTATGTTTGCAGTACTTATACATTAAGTTTGTATATATTTTGTTTTTCGGGCGTTCTACATAAAGTTATCGATTAATTTATTAATAATTACCTGATACTAGCGCATTTGTGCGCATAACGGGTTCTTCGGCTATAATTGTTGTGTGAATGTTATAAAGTACTATTATTATTATTACATTGCAGAATGTATTATTTTACTTAACTTGTACGTTGTAGCATTTACATTGAAAATGTTTGATTTATCTTAAAATATATTTGATTTGATTATTATTATATGTTTTATAATTAAATTGTTAATATTGTAAATATTGTAAACACTTCTGAAATAAATTTGATTTGATTTGATTTGATTTGATTATTATAAGTTTGATGATGGATATTATTCAAATTATATCGTCCGCATCTGTATCTTTTTAGATACGAAGTATAGACTTTTTTCCGTTAAACGTGCCAATCTGCTTCGAGTCGTGAAAACATGTCCGCCTGGTCCATCCGATTGACGACTGCATTTGTGGTCATTGTACATTGTACGCTGACTACTAAAGTCTCCGGCTACAACTGCCTGTGCGTTATAGACTACCTGTTTTGAGGATGGGTATTCCATCTTTCTCCTCCGCTTGTTTCTGGTTGCCATTTCATAGTGGTTCGTAATATATGACAATAAAAAAATTGCATTATGTTATCAACGCCGGGTTAAAATTTTATAATTTTATTATTTAAAAAATAAAATAAAATGAAAATGCACTACCTCGATCACTTGATGTCTCTCTTAAAATAGAAATAAATATAAAACTTGGGCAGACTAGATGGAAAATAAAATATTTTACCGATAAGTTGATTTCTAGTTATTTTTATAATAATAACAATTTCCGGATTACAATTTGCATAAATAACAGGCGTTGGTTTTTTTTGTCGATACAATTATAAACCGTTTTATTTCGAAATTTGACTATTTTACGTATTAATAATGCCTTAGCTCCATGGAATTTATCATAATGTTCTCCATCATATAATAATAACGATAATGCCTTTAGCTCCACGAAATTTTTTCATGATCTTTTCGACCGTTTAATATGGTTTTTCTTGTTTAGCAGTTTCTAATTAGATTTTTTAGTTTCTATCTGTTCTTCAGAATTCTGCTCAGATGAAACATTTTAAATACATCGAATTTTTGTTTATTTTCTTTTTTTTTTTTTTAACAAAACAACGATATTTATTTTCTAGCCGGAATCGTTTAAAACGAATTCTCCAATTAATAAACGTTCCACGCGGAATGCTGCGGTAAAATTTGTAGTAGTAAGTTTTATAACGATAAATTAAAATTTTAGCCCCAACACACGTCTACTTTGTTTACTGTGAATAAACGAGTTATCATTGTCATCGCCTCGTTATGATTGTTTACATTCTGATACCAAAGCTCGTTCGTATTTTTATGTTTCTCTCACGGCGATAACCTATGATGCTCTACCGAAACAATTAAGAACGGATCTTATTAACACTTTGAGCCCAAGCCACATTTTGAACCTTTCGGTGGTAACGAACACGTGTTAATCAATTGAGTACGCTTGTGATAAAAGATTCAACGTCGGTCATTTCTTACTGATACGTTTAAACTTTATAAATATTTTCTTTAAAAGTTAAGTTTTTATTTCGAAAAACTATTAACAAGTATGTTTCGTTTGTGATGTTAAAGAAGAAAAAAAAGAAAAGTGTTAATCCTATATGACTGACACTTTTAACATTTTTTGGTTTCTAATTAATGTAATATAATTTTTAATATAACGGTGTCGAATAGTTTCAGATGAAAACTTTATACTTTCAAATATAAACATATTATGTTTAATAACAGACAACGTGTCAGTCATATTTTTTCTCCTCGAGGTTAAGCAAGAAGCCAAAATTCGTATTGATGGAAAGTTAGAAACTCGGTATATTCAAATTTTTAAAGGTGTCAGACAAGGATGTATATTTAATCTCTATTTTTTAGAAAAGATCTCTAAGACAGCATTGGTAGATGAAAAAGCTGAAATTAAAGTAAACGGAGAAATAATTTCAAATATAACATATGCGGATGATTCGGCCATCTTGGCTGGAAATACGGAGGACCTACAGAGATTGATAAATAAACTCAGTAAAATAGGGCAAGAATTTGGAATTAAAATCAATGTGCCCGAAACAAAATTTACGGTAGTCACCCGTTCGTAATTTACAGACGAGGCACTATATATAAATGGAAAAGCGATTGAAAAGGTGGAAAAATTCAAATACTCGGGATCAATGATCGATCGTAAATTAGACTGTGTGATGAAGAAATTAGAATAAGATGCGGAATAGCCGAAGACGTGTTCGGAAAACTCAGTAACGTATTACCGCAATCAAAGTTCCCTCTCTACCCGTACGATTAAAGGTTATTAATTATTATGTACGACCGGTGCTACTATATCGAGCAGACACGTGGTCTATAAAGAAGATGTCGACGGCTTTTGGCGCGGTGGAAATATGGTTCTTGAGACGATTGCTGAAGATACGTTAAAAAGTAACAAAAACAAGAAAGTCCTAAAAAGAGCAGCGGTTAACAGAGAACTTTGGAACATCGTACAGAAAAGGAAAATTGCGTATTTTTGACACATAATTAGAGGAGAAGAATTTTGCAAACCATACTGCAAGGCAGAATAGAAGGAAAGCGGCCAAGAAGATGGAATGGATAATGAACATAAAGAATTGAACAGGAATAAATGATATTGGAAATTCGGTGAAAGCAGAACATTAAAATTAGCCGACGCGTCAAAGACGTAGGGCACTACAAAGAAGAAGGAGAATAGAAAAATTTTAAGTTAACCGCAGTGATTAGTGATATTTATAAAATTAAAAATTAGCAATCTCACGTTTAAAAAAAAATCACACGGGCTTAACTATGGACAACATGTCAGTCACTGACACGAGGCTGTTCAAAGTGTTACGAAATTCTCGAACAACGCGTGTAGAAACGTATTTCTACGTAAAGAATGCGACAAACAAATATCGAATGACTGGAACATACTCGATACAAGCTGCGTTGTTTTTTTTTCGCTAGATCACACGACTTAAGTTCGAATCTCGTTACAGACAAGAATTTCTGACGGCCGGTAAAAGGGTCTCCAGCCAATTCAGATATTTCTTTAACTTATCGGTAAATGCGTACCAGCTCGCTGCGAAGTAAAGAAAAGACGGTGAAGGGCAAACTACGCCCCGTATTGGCTTACTCGGGAAGTGCGTTCTTAGCCGTTTCGAGAATTATTTAGACGACGTTACTTACCAACTTTCGAGTCGATAGTATATATTATATATATATATATATATATATATATATATATGTATGTTTTTGTGTATTATGTGAGCGAGAACAAATGCTTATAAAAAATCTAGGTCAAACTTTAATGCCATTAACTATCGATTCTCTTTAACGGAGAGAGAGAGAGAGAGAGCTGTTTTCAACTACCCGGATCCCTTCGTTCATTTTAAGCGACCATTAACTGCTTTCCGTTTTAAATTGCTGTTTACGTACGAATTCCTGTAAATATTTCTAATCGACGTCCGCGCAACATAAAATCATTTACCATCTGTCTCCGTCAAACGGATTATTAAAAAACGATCGCAACACGTTCGAAGTAATTTCTAAAGTTACAAAAAATGACGTAATTACGATGTACGATGAACGGTAATCATCCGACATTTTTTCACGTTTACTAATAATTTTCTACGTCAGAGGGTCCTATATCGGATTTTTCTTATTTACAATAAAACGTCCAGAGTCTCGTCTGATTGGAAACGATACATTATCAATTTCCTACACAGTGTTCGATTTTTCACGGAAAGTTTAAAATTCCATCGAAAGACTTTTTAGTCGATATTTTTAAATAAAATTAATTTAAATCGACGTAATTAATATTTTTTTTTTTTCGTAAAAAATTCATTAATTGTTCTTACCTACGTTTTATTTACGCTTTACCATCTTCAAACGGAATATAGACTGCGCAGTATACCCGAGAGATTATTAATCGCGTACGAATGTTTTAGCGTGTTGGTGTGTCTACGTATGTATGTCGTGTACATATAATACCATGTGTAGCCGAATAATCTCAGGCATATATATATATATATATATATATGTATGCGTATCACCATTATTAAGTGCTCGGTATCGGAGGTAGACGACTACTTACCTTTATTGTACAGTATAAGTAGCGTACGAGGTAATCGTAATAAAGCGGGGTTTTTTGTTGTTTTTTTTTTTTTTTGTTTGAGCGTGTGTATCACACCGGTCTTGTGAGCACAGTTGACATTGATAACGTACTATCATATTATTATTAACTCATTTCCCATTGGAAAAGAGTCAACGCCTATGTATATATTACATCTACTACACTTTAAACAACCATTGTATGCACAGTTGATACCACCTCACTAGCCCACATACACGGTTCAGGTGTGGAGAGCACTGATAATATCGAATACTTCACGTTTATTTTTTGTTTCCGATAACAATGCAAGCATCATTGGTAACTGCACATCGTGTATACAGGCTAGGGAAGAGTAAATTCCAAATAGAGTATTCATTTCGACGATTAGGTTCGCAACCGAAGTACGCTGCAATATACACGCCGTAATTATGTAGGATCGAGGATATCTCGCGTGCGTGTTCTTTTTAGTCTTCTACGTGGATTACCAGGCAAAACACCGACCTATGATATTTCCACGTTTCGGTTATATTCGCTGAAAAATTTCTTGCATCGGTTGATATAGTACTCACGCACATACTCTATCTCCAAAAATCATGGTGTAGTATTGTCGAAGAAATATGCAATTCAAGCTTCTGTTTTTCCACAAGGTAGTGTACTAGGACCGTTGCTGTTTTCAATTTATACAGCAGATATACCGATACTGTTGGATTGACGACATCTTTATTCTAGCAACACCCGACAGTCCACTATACGCATCTGTCAGAAGTCCAGGAACATTTAAATAAAATTAACGCCACTAAATATGGCGTTTAGATAGACACACACCCTGGTGAAATGAATTATAATCGCTTTGTTGTCATGTCACCATGCAGCCCAGCGTTTTTTTTTTTTTTTTTTTTTGTAGTGTACTATATTATTATTATTATTATTATTATTATTATTGTCTGTCGCGGTGGCCTAGTTGCTAGAGTGCTCGACTGGCAATTCGACGGTTGGGGATTAGAAATAGAAAGTTTTCATCGTTATTTAATTCTTAATTATCACGCAGAGGACAGTGGCACCACACTCCGTATAGCACTATATGCACGTGCATCTGCGTCGCATATAAACAGTGTCTCGAATGGTAGCTTATTTTGTAGGTAAAAATAAACCTACAAATAGCTAAGTCTCGTCGTTCGGCAACGAACAATACGACGATGAGGATATTATTATTAGTGCGCATACGATGTTGCCATAGTGGTTTGCCATTACCTTCCACGCGATAATAATATTACGATTATTTATATATATATATATATATATATATATATATATATATATATATATATATATATAAATTACCGATTTTATACTTTATATCCGAGTTATATATATATATATATATATATATATATATATATATATATATATATACGGGTTCTCATATAATTTATCAACAGTTAATTTTATAATTAAACTTACCGTATCGTCATCTCGTACTTATCCTAATAAAAGATTATAAAAAAATCATTAATTTCTCAAAAATTGTCAACTTCTCGCGAAATTATCGCTACATATTTTCCAGCGCGTTTAAAAGAAAACCCTATTTTACTATGTGTCGTATGGTCCATCAGTTAAACAGAAAGTTTTCGGGTTGTATGCTTTTTCTATCCATTAAACAGAGAATTTTCCAGTTCTAATTATTTTCGCTATGCTCTGAAAATTTATCATGTTAAGCTGCTGTTAACAGACGTGAACTGTAATACAGAACTGACGCATAATTCGATCACTCATCCCGAAATGATTTATAGGCGTTATTTGTTCAAATCGTTGGCGTTGATATTTACAAACGACCTTTGTGTTTTCTAGAAATTGTTATTCTACATCAGCTTTTATATGTATATATATATATATATATATATATATAAAATATATATATATATATATAATATATATATATATATATATAATATATATATATATATATATATGCGCATACACACGGACAATAGGATAATTCCGTATTGTTTACATTCCAGCTATTGAGAATCACGGTCGATTAATTTTGTTTATTTATAATAATTGCAAGCAGAAGGAAGCGCTCGATAAGTATTATATCAATTTGTTTGATTTGCCGACAAATACACGAAGCACTTCATAGTGTGTTGACATTTTCATTGATGTAAATAACTGTTACCACTTATATTTGAACCTTATATTTTTCGATATCAGTTATAGCTATGTGAATGACTGTGTCACGTTTTAATATAATAGTTGGCGGCATAACGTTTTCAATTCATAAAAAATAGCCATGATAATAATAATAATAATAGTGGAACACTAACGAAATGCTACCACAAATGTAGAAATCCTGTCAAAAAATTTTTACACTACACTAGAAACCATTACTACTACTTGTATACAAAGGGTAACAACGTTAATTAAATACCTTCAAATCGGACGGAAAACATAATCAGATCAAATCAAATCAAATTTATTTCACACATTACTAAAACATTTCCAACGTTACATATAGCAAAATAATAGCAACAGTAGTAGTAGCAGTAGTAGTAATAATAATAATAGTAATATGGTTGTGGAATGTAGTGTTTTTTATTAAAATAAACAACAAAAAAGAAATTCTTCTTCTTCTAGTGGCATCTTCTTGACAGGAGTTAGTATCGTGATTTATTCGATTTCTTTTATCGTGTCGACTACTTTTTCACGATCTTCCAAAACCGACGGTTATCATTTCCAATCATTTTCTTCCTCTTGGCGCTTTTCCTTCCATCTTAAGCTGTAGAGCCGGCAGAAAGATACCATTTTCCCTCATCTAATGCGGCAAATATTTCCGTTTCCTAGCGAGGATGTCCTGAACTATTATCGGTGCTTCGAGGTCGCATTTTTCCGATACATATTTATTTACTCTTTTTCCTATCCGTGCTACGCGCCATATCCGTCTCAGGATTCGCATTTCGAAGGCTTGTATCCGTTTTAAGCTTTCCGCGCTCACTGTCCATGTTTCACACGCATACTTTAATATAGATACGATATAGCACTGGACCAGCCGAAGTTTTAATATTTAATTTTCTATCCTTACGTATGTATGCGAGATTTTTCAAACGCTTGTTTGGCCAATTCATGTTTCAATTTCTATTGTATCGCTTCCATACATATTAACGTTCCTAGATAACGAAATCGATCTACGTTTTCTACAAATTTGTCTTCAATTTTCAAGAATTACTCGATCTCGTGAACTTTATCCGTTTTAGTTTTGTTAACGTTTATACTCGTATCACATTTTTCCTCCGGATTTATTTCGTTTATTTAACATTGCTTGCATTTACTTCACACATCATGCTAATAGAACTTTATCGTCGGCGTAACTGATGGATGTCGAACGCCTTCTCGTAATTCATGAAGGAGGCTATCGCATCTCTTTTAAAGAGCTCTTCGAATGATTATCTTGAATAGTGCTATGTCATCTATTGTGTCCCTCTTGCTTATGAATCCAAACTGAGTTTCGATCGGTTGTGTGTCCGGTCTTTTCTCTATTCTCTTGTTTATTACGGAAAAAAACCTAACTTAAGAGCGTGACTCATCAAGGCAATGGTGCGATGTTCTTCATACGTTCTGGATGCAGCTTTATTCGGAATAGGTATGAAAAAAGCTACTCAATCATCACTAGTAATATTAGTATGGAATGCGAACGTAAGCAAATAGAATTACAAATGTTACTCAATCAAAAATAGAATCGCTGTAGTAATGATCAGTCTTATCTGACTGATCGTAAGAAATTTTCTATTAACGCGTATAAAATTTATAATGTTAGTCATCCTGAAAGCACGGCACATGCTAGAGCATCTATAACTCGTTAAAACAACTTGCAACATACTGTTTCGTATAAATCATCCTCAAATATAATACAAGTCATCGCTAGAACAATTTATAGTCACTCTGTTAACATCACTCTTGCATCAATGTATTGTTTGCCAGGTCGTCAAGTTAATGATAACAAACTTGGCTATTATTTTAAACAGTTCGGAAAAGACTACAACGCCAAACATGCCAAATGAGATTCGCGCACACCGAATAGTAGAGGAAAATATCGAAGTAACATAATCCGAAAGCAACAATTACATAGCACCAAAATAATTCACCTACTGGCTTACACACCAAAATCATACTCCAGAATGATAGGACTTTTATGTTGCTGAATCAAGCACATAATTGAAGAGTGACACTCATATCCGAACTTTATTCCGATCACTAGTACTCCTATCACTAGATACAATTTCATAAAAATTAACGTTAATGCTCTATTAATTAACAAATCAACCGATTGGGAACTCTTTAATAAACTGATCACTCACCGCACTAACTTAAATGTAAAAATTAAAACAAGAACATGGATACGCAAATAGAAAACGTAACGACCGCCATAAAAAAATTATCAACAAACAACCCAACGCAAAATAAACACTCAATACGTACCATTCAGAGATATGCGACGAGCAAGAAATCGCTGACAAATATATAAATACTCTACATACAAAACAATTTACAATCGCTCAAGAAACCTTTTGAATCGAGTAACGAGTCAATATAAACAACACTCATTTCAACAAGAGCTTCGCATCTTAAATAATAAATAAATAAATAAATAAAAAGTGTATTTTTACATTTAAAATAAGAAACAACAAATATCGTCTACACGTACCGAAATAGTGCAAAATTCTCCCCGTGTATCGCGATATATAAATATAAAAACAAAAGAAACGAAGCTTAAAATAGACTGCAGGAAAAACCACCACCAAAACCTGCATAAAATAAGTATTGAATAAAATAAAATAATAACATAAAATATAGTATGCGATAACAGACGATCAGAGTAGCAATAAATAGGAAAATAAATAACTATATACATAAAATAAACTTAAACTTAAATAATAACTATATATCATCGGGAATTACGCATCGTAATAATGTATGTTTAATTCTTTTATGTTTATATTTCTTATATTTTAATTGGAGACTAGTGCGAGTGTAGTCTCCTATATTGTTTATAATGGAATACTCACTTAGAGTACAATCATAAAAAAAAAATTTTTTTGGTTTGCTGATTTATTACTTGATGCACGTATGGTAATTTCAAAGTTCTGTGCAAACGATCTATCCTAGCATCAAACGGAGCTTTAAGAATAATTCTGCAACATTTATTTTGCATGGCTTGCAATTTAGACAAGTTAGACTTGCGTAAGACCACACAGGACACGCGTACAACATTATCGGTCTTAAGATACATTTGTAGATAATTAGTTTATTTGCAGAATTAACGTAGCATTTCCTATTAAAGACCGGATATAATTTAAATAAAGAGGCTTGAGTTTTATTAACGGCGTGTTCGATATGTTTAGAAAAGGTAAGACCTTTATCTAGAATAACACCAAGATATTTGATCTGAGTCTTCCATTCTATGGGTATGTTATTAATTATTATAGGAGTTAGAGAGTTTGGTCTTCTTTTTGTAAATAACACTGACTGTGTTTTATCAGTATTTATGTTAATTTTTCATTTATTGAAGTATGTTCTTAATTTCTCAAATCCTATGCTTAGCCTTCTTTGAATAGTATCTGTACGATACGACGTACAATATATAGCCGTATCATACAACGCCATCTGAAGGTGTTTATCCATGGGAATGTCATTAATAAATAAGAGAAAAAGATAGGGTCCAAGTATACTCCCTTGAGGTACTCCAGCTAGTATAGACCTTTCCACAGAGTTACAATCATTTATTTTTACCATAAATTTCCTATCTGTTAAATAATTTTTAATATGCATCTTAAATACTGCAGATAATTCCCTTGGCGCGCCACAAAAATGATTTTAAAAAATCGCAATATAATTTCTCCGATTATAACGAAATAAGGCGATTGGTTAAAATCAAGCTCAGATACGGCGCAATATTTCGCTAATCACACGGCCAATGTCTTCTCACCGCATACAGACATTTACGAACGTAAATTTTGTGAAAAAAAAAGACAAGGCACTTTCTGCCCCACTTCAATCATCAGTCCCATTAAGGACTTTTTCTCCAAAAGAAGTACCGGTGAAGACGGAATAACTGATGAATTACTTCGACATACTCCAAATGATATTTATACATATTTAATGCGATTGTTAGAACATCATACTTTCCCGATAAATGGAAAAAATCCTTACTTATCATTGTTTTAAAACCTAACAAACCGGAAAGTCATATCACGTCATACAAGCCCACGATTATCTAAACTTCTAGAGAAGTTAATACTAAGAAGAATTACTCTGATAATCGAACAGAGAAAAATAATTCCGAATCATCAGTTCGGTTTTAACCACTCTACGGTAGTGTCATCGATTAGTCGATGCCGTAACATGTTGCTTACAAAGAGGTATGTAATGTTCGGCAGTCTTCGTCGATGTAAGTCGAGCATTTGACAATGTCTGACATTCAGGACTAAAATACAAAATAAAGTCATTTTTGTCTTCTGAATACTATCTGCTGTTATCGTCTTATCTAGACAACCGCAAATTTAGAATGCGATATTGTTATATTCAATATATACCGGTGACATCTCAACATCCGGATATTCAAGCATATCGACATATGCAGATGATATAGCAATCATCGCCCCCGACGCGCAAATCCTAGATTGGCATCACAGCTGACAAAATTTCATTTACGAATTCTCGGTAAATGGTCTACAAAATTGCGGATTAAAATCAATCCAAGTAAATCGGTACATGTAACATTTACGTTAAACAAACAAATCCGCCCAACATTACAGTTCAAATATGGAGTGTCATAAAACAGCAGCCGACTGTGAAATATCTAGGCCTAATCTCAGACCGAAGGCTAACCTGATCACCGCGAATGTTAAAAAGAAGTTCAATACTCGAGTAAATAAACTTTATTTGGTAGAAACTCTAAAATATCGCTAAAAAAATAAGCTCTTAATTTACAACGCAATAATAGCGCCGATTTGAACATAAATGGCATAGAACTATGGGGCTCATCTGCCGAAAAGTAACATCCGGAAAATCCAACAATTCCGATCGATGGCACTTCGAATTATAATGCTCCGTACTAGGGAAGTAATGATACATTACACAATGATCTGCATGTACAAACTGTTGAAGTGTCTCACTTTGTTTTAACAACAAACGTAAAGATCGCATCAATCCGCATGCAACACAGCTGTACGATCTCATTCTACCGGATAATCCACCAAGACGCCTTGTGCGTAGATAGTGCAGAGATGCACTACTCTATAAAGAATAAAATAAAATAAAAACACGAAACAAACAATTTCAATCACGCCTGCGTATGGAGTAAATACTCTTCTTTACCCACGTTATACATATCACGAACAGCCAACGTGCTTATTGTTTTAAAGAAAAACGGGTGCATGCAAAAAAAATATTCACTCGATAATGGCCTAATAGCCGAAAAGCTTTTTGTGTGATTTTTCATAAAGAAAAAACTTTTAGTGATTTTAACGTCTTTTTTTTTGTCGTTTATTTTTCTTTATATCGTTCGATCAATGTACGTTAGACAAAAGATTGTTTATTAATTTCTTTAAAAAATTAAAAATCGAATTTAAAATATCAGCGCCAAAACAGAGGTGGTAGTACGTAATACGAGCAACATGCTAGAAATAAATGTCCAGATTAAAATTTAGAATTAGTTTTAAAGAAAAATCGAAACAAAAATAAATATATAGTATAAATAAAATAATGAATAAAACATCAAAACCAATCGAGTTCGCATTAATCCATTACATCCTGTTGTAGGTTTTTATACATTATCATATGTTTTCTTCTCAGGCTTTACACATCGTTTGAAATGTTGTCGTACATACAGGGTGTTTCAGGAAGTGGTAATATAAACAAATCGCAATAAAAAATGTCATACAATATAGGAATAAAAAATGAACGGTTACTGAGTTATAACAATTTGACAAAATACTATCAATTGATCGTTCTTCTGTAGCAGTAATAAAAATGGACTGTATTGTACGAAGTGTACATTTTTTCGAAACATTGAAGGCGGCGATTACGAATGCAGCTTCGACAAAGAACAGAGCGACAATGATGATATCTACAGTGAACTAATAATAAGTTTATCTTTTATATGATGCGTACTTTAGAGGAAAGTGTAAAGAAGGTCTAATAAAAAGGACGAAGGATTGACGAGATGACGAGCGAAAGGAACAAGTTTTTTTGTTGGTTTTTTTTCTAGCGTAGAGCTTGCGAACGTCGTCGTAAATACGATTGTAGAGCTTGCGAAGGTCGTCGTAAATACGATTATAGACAGACGAATGTTGGTTTTCCTGTTAGGTAAAATGACTAACCTACCGACCGAAAAATCAACCCAACCATTCATCCACACCTTGAACGGGAAAGTTTTATGAAACGCTCGGAATAAAATAAACAACCTCGTTCCGAGCGACCTGCTCGACGGTAAATATGTCGAGAAAAGCAAAGCCGGAGAGAAATTAAGACGTCCAAAGATGCGAAAAAGAAACGTACACCGAAAAGGTCTCTTCACAAGGCAACAGAAGCAGCTAAAAGGCTACTTCAAATAAAGGGACGCAGTGCGGTTTCATACCCCAACCTCCCACATCGACCACCTACTATCGACTATCTCGGCTGTCACTACTATCAAAGTACCAATTATAGGACAATAAACGAATTCACGAACAATGCCACTCTTCTAGGTTAAATTGTTGTTAGATTTTTTCTAATAAATGTACGTTTGTATTGTGTACGTGTTCTGAATGAACTCGATACAAACGATATATAAATATATATATATATATATATATATATATATATATATATATATATATGTGTGTGTGTGTATGCATATAAATATGATTAGCTAAAGAAGAAAAAACATATTTCCTAAAAATATAAATAATTATATAATAAAATGTGTCATTCAAAATTTTATTCGCATTTTTGTGTAATTAGGACAATACAAACTATTTTTAATATTTGACCGAAATAGATGCGGTTTTTTGGTTGGGTCATTATAATTTAAAAATTAAATTTTACTATTTTGTATATATTCGCTTAAAATACTCGGCATTACGAATTATTTAAATTTATTATTAGTTGCCTTACGAAAATTGTTAAACTGTTTTTCATAAATATCTCGGGAATGAAAATAAATGTAGGCGAAATTGGAAACAGCAAAAATCATTATGAATGAAGCATAATCAAAACGAAAAATTTAATGCCGATTTTTAAAAAATGACTTTACCAACAAGTTTAGTTTCTATACGTCTAAAGACGAGCACTAACGATATTAAATCAAGAACAAAGCAAATCAGTAAAACCGTAGAAAACATTTGGGAATCAAGTTGCAAATAGGAGGTACTTTACTGCTTCTCAAATTTCTTTTCGATACAAACCGTTACCAAAGAATCAGAAACGACGCCAATTTTGAGATTAAAATTCGAAATAGGAGGCTTACGAAATTGACTTCGTAATATATAAAATTAAATAAATTATTAATACGACTTGTCGACGTATTGATCTTAAGACAATGTGGTTTATCATATTGTTGCTATTGCGATTCACATTTCCATTCCTCGATGCAGTATATCCGATAGTAATATTACTAATTTCTGACTAGAAATTGTTTCAAATTTGTCAATCTTATTTCATTATTGTCTTAATGTAGCAATAAACGTGTAATAATATAATAACAGGGCACTACATTACAATAAGTAAGCATTTAAAAAAACTTATCTTAATTTTTCATGCATCACATTCATTTAGAATAAGAACACGCGCATATATATATATATATATATGTGTGTGTGTGTTATGTGTTTGCCTGCGTGTATCTGCGCTAAATATTTGGGAAGAAATTAAACTCATTCATTATATATATATATATATATATATATATATATATATATATATATGTGTGTGTGTGTGTGCACGCACACATATTGTAAAGATTGTAATGTGTATGAAGGGACGATAAATTATATCTGAAGGAACTCTCCAGGTTACTAATATTACAATATATTCCCTCAAAATATTCATAACCGCAAATTAATAAAATTTATTATTACTTTTTTTTTACATCTTCTTATATCCCGTGTACAGCAGCTAATGCTAAAAACCACGGTAGGAAAGGAGGTTTCGATTAAGGAACAGAGACTATGACAATGATACACGGTCATATTTGAAGAGGAGATGAAGCGAAAGAGGAAGATTATGAAATGCTCTAAGCGAGGAATATCAATCAACTAGAATATTGGAAATGGTGAGGATAATGTTACAGTTGATCTTTCATCATTTTCCCACTATTTTTAGTAGTTCCGGCGGTATATTATCGATACCTGGATATTTGTTGTTTTTTTTTAATATTTCAAACCTACATCAAATTTCACTCTCACTACATCAAATTCCACTCTCATTATATTGTATTCAGCATAGTTATTTACCATTTCAGGGCTCATATGGTTGCAGAAAGTTCTTCATATAATTCTTCAATGTATGCCTTCCAGTACTTCTTGTTATCCTCTTGATCTCTAATTTCGTTACTGATCTTATCTTTTATTGCCGTTGTTTTAATCCCTCTATTATTTCCTACCATATGTTTAAGATCAACTACTTGAATTAGCTTGCAATATATACGAGACAGGCAAATAGCCGTAGGAACATAGAACTTCTATATAATAGTTCCAACTCCGAAAAAACTGGGAGCAAACAAGTGCGAGAATCTTAAAACAATAAGCCTCGTACCACACGCTTCAAAAATAATACTACAGATTATGAAGAAAAACTTAGGGGCGCATATAGAGCAATATCTAGAAGAAATTCGATTTAGGTTCAGAAAACATAAAACTATAAGAGATGAAAGCAGTACTACGTAACGGCACTAGAAAGGATGATGGATTCCAGTCGATGTGTATACAAAAGCTGAAACCATTTTCTCTGGTTTCAATACAGCACCTTGTTGTATGTTCAGTACTGAAGGAGCTAAAAACGGTCTTAATACAATACTACCATAATCCGACGAATATTGACATATGCATATCCTGTGTGGTGTTATGTATATGATAATACTTATAAAAAATTACAGATAATGCAAAATCATTGCTGCAGAATTTCGCTGAACGCTACACCATATGACAAAATACCACACTTACACAATCAATTAAAACTTCCATATATTACGCATATATTAGCAAATTATCGGAAAAATTTTATAAAAAGTGTGTTGATCACGATAATGAGCTAATTAAAAGCGCAGGCAGTTACGATATGTCGCATCTGCATCTACGCGAGCGTTAAACATCGTAGACTTAAGCGCGGATTTTTCATAATTAATTTAATTTAAAAATCAATTACGCGATTTAAGTTATTATTACGACTAATTTAAAGTTATAGCGTTTCGTTTTTTTTTTTTGTGTAGGTTTTTTATTTTAATTTTTCCCGCGTAATATATTTAATATATTTATTATAAAAAATTAAATTTTAATTTAAATTCAAATTGTTTTATACTCTTTATTTGTTAAGGTTATCACTAAGGTACTTAGCTTAATGAGTTTACTTGTAGTTGTTACTGTAAAAATGAAATTGTTGAAATAAATGGTTATTGTTATTGTGATAAAATCGCTGATAATAAAAGTAAACACATTGGATTAACAGTACTAGACATTGAGAAAGCTTTTGATACAATATACTATCAACAATTTACCATTTTCTCTAACATATTTAATAACATCAAGAATATTCGTTGTATCCCGTGAAAGTTCTTAATAAAAAATATTCTCGCAAAATTTATTACCATACATATTATATGGCACGTGAGAAAAGGTGGCAAAATGTATACGTTAGAAGGTATTACTATACTAACATCCTAAAAGTATATACGCTCGGTATTATCAGGTAAATTGCATATTTGACATCTATTCGAATGCGCTATTTTATATTCTTGTATAGAAATATTCTTTAAACGTAATAAACTGTACGTGTTAAAATAATTTGGTATAAACACTAGGCCGTTATTCAGTCGATCGTTTATACTCGGGACATATTATGTTAAACCGATGTATTTTATTCGAAAGCATTTGATATTTTGCACTATAGTGATCATTCAACAGAGTTTTAAAAATTGTTTCGGCGTTAATATTTTTTCATCGTGTAAATAATACGGATGTTGGTACTTATTAAATTCACCGTGTGTCTCTATATGTTATTCTTTATTAAGAAAATATTTATGCGTTTCTTTATTTAAAATATATGTGGTTTAATGAATACTCCACATATACCTATTAGTTCTATGTGATTTAATTAACCTAACTACGACCATTTTTTAAAAAATCTATACTTCTGAAATCGTTTTATGTTAAGCTTATCAATATATATATATATATATATATATATATATATATATATATATTACGACGATCGTCGTATGTTCACGTCATATTATTTTAAAATTAAAGTAAAACAGACTGGATTTGTAGTGGATAGACTATTCTTATACAATAATAATAGTTAATTTTAGTTAATAAAAGTGCAGCCAGTAAAATTAATTTTGGTTAGTCAAGATGAAAAAAAACAGTAAATTAGTTTGACCAGTTAATTTTAGTTAATAAAAATACAAAAAATCAATTGAAAATTAGTTAAATCACTAATATTTATTTTCTTAAAGAAAACACAAAGTTTTTCGGCATTTACGCCATTATCAAGTGAAACTTTTTAAAACATCATAATTTTAAAAATATAAATTAAATATAATTACTTAAAAATATGCGATGGTGATTGTAAAAATATGCTCCAAAAATGCCGTCTGCTTCTGTTCTGTCTATTTTTTCGAAAAAGCTTTGTGTTTTCTTTAAGAAAATAAATATTAGTGATTTAACTAATTTTCAATTTCAAAAATCACTACATTCCACACTATATAAAAAATTAAAATAAAAATACAGCCAGTAAAATTAATTTAGCCAGTAAATAATGAAGAGAATCGAGTAATTTTTGTTTAACAAGGCTTAAGAAAAAGGTATAAAAAGGGATTTTTTAATGGAGTTTAGTTTTTTCAGTTCCAGAGTTCAGTTTTCTATTTTTTTTTATCAAGACGGTTATCAGAACAAAATTAAATGAAAAAAATGGTTGGTGAGTCATTACAAATCTGGTTATATATATATATATATATTATTTAAATAAAATGTTATGTTATTGATTCCTCGATAATATTTATAAATATATATTAACTAAAATTATTAATGTACATGTAATTTATAATATTTTAATAATAAACTATTTTTTTATAAACACCATATTTTTTTATCTTTGAAATTAATAATAGATAAAATACGAGAATTCTCGTAATATATATATATATATATATATATATATATATATATATATATATATATATATATATATATATTACGCTTCCGTATATTAGGCTAGGTAAATTTACACTTTTTTATAGAATGAATCCCTTCTTATAATTTATTATATTATTTTTATTATATAGTTTCAGTTAGTTTTAGTTTCAGTTTTAGTTTTAAAAAGTCTTTGAAAATTGTGCGCGTTCGAAAATCCCTAATCTATTAGTTCTTTTTCATTATTATTTTAAAAGTCTAATAAAAATAGAAACTGCGTTTTATTTTGTTTCGTTGTGTTCATTTTTTTTTAATTAACGGTCGTGGCCCCATCCACGTGGCATTCCATCTGGAGAGTTCGTAAATATCGGTAATATATATATATATATAATTAAAGTTTTTTTTTTAATTTCAACAATTTAATAATAAATAATAATAATGACAATTATATGTGACGTCATACTAATCTAGATATGTATTATTAGAGGATGTGTTAGTGGGCGTTACAATATATATATATATATATATATATATATATATATATATATTTATATACAAGTGCGTGTGTACATGATACTGGAGTAAGGAATAGCCTACTATTACTTGTATATATGAAATTCTACTTCTCTACTACACCACACCTGCATTACATCATAGTTTTTATTTATTTTTCTTTAACTTTCAGAAAAAAAAAATGTCCATTGTTCATCGTTTCATGTACAAATGCTTACTTTAACAGTTTATTTGTGAGTTATGAGTTGGGTTACAACAAAGCCTACGGGCCAGCATACAACTCATCACCGCATGTTTTTGTACGGTACTATATTATTATTAGCGCGCATATGGTTGCGCATAGAGGTTTGCCATGGCCTACCGCGCGATAAATTTTTCCTGTAAATTTCATTAAGCAATGAATGTTTATAACTATCACTCGTGTATATTTTTTAACATTATTATTAAGTTTATCGGTTAAGGAATTTTTTATATTTCGGAACGATAGAACGCTATATATTATAAGTTATTCTTTTCTTGTAAAGTTTAATCAGTCAAAATATACTTTTCTTCTTCTTTTTCTTCTAATATTAGGATTATTTATAGTTTCATTTTCTGGTGTTAATTCGATGGTCCTCAATCTTAATACCTTCCTTATAGAAGTTTATGCTCTAGACACTAGGCTATCCTGGCGATATATATATATATATATATATATATATATATATATATATATATATCGTATGTGAAAATTATAGAACCATCAGCCTAAACACGCATGCCTCTAATATCCTCACTAAAATAATACAAAAAAAGGATGGAAGGATATAGAGGGACACTTAAAAGAAGATCAATTTCAGTTTCAGGAAAAAAATAGGAACCAGAGAAACAATCCTGTCATTAAGAACAATATGAAGTTAAATGTAACATTAAATTGGGAATTAAAACACAAGGAGAGACAACGAATGTGATAAGATTTGCCGATGATATCTCTATGGTCGCTGAAAATGAGAAAAACCTGTAAAAGTATTTACGGAAAATGAAAAACATATTAAAATACAAATACAAAATGAAACTGAACACAAAACAGACAAGAATCATGGTATGCAGCAAAAATTCTGAAATAATAAAACCCAGACGTACACAAAATCGATTCAGTAAAAATAAACGATGTCAAAGAATTTCCATACCTGGGAAGTATCATCACTCGGATGGATCAGTTTTAAACTCACAGTCAATATCGATACATAAAACGGTAGTATGTTTTGTTTGGAGCGTTGCATTGTACGGATGCGAAACGTGGACATAGAGCAGACAAACCAAATCTGAATGCAATCGAAATATGGTCTCTAAGAAGAATGTCAGAAATCAAACGGACTGATAAAATGTCTAACGAAGAGATGCTACAGGGAGCCGGGTCAAAGAGACGATTGTTACGCACAGTTTCTGTAAGAGGACATCGATCGATCGGACATGTATATTACGGTACGACTCTCTTTCAGAAAAACAATAATAAAGGAGAAACGTACGAAATTAATCCAATAAGGAAACATCGCAGGAGATATATATGTAGCAAATTATAGAAGACATGTTGTGCGGCAGCTACTGGGAACTGAAGAGACTGACAGAAAGGAGGAAATAATGGCATGATGCAATAAACCAATCTTCGGATTGATGACAAATGATGACGATTATATATATACATATATATACATATATATATATATATATATATATATATGTATATGTATATATGTATGTATATATATATATATATATGTGTGTATATATGTATACAGATATAGGTATACAGCTCACATAGTCGTTATTCTCATAAAAATGTAAAATACAATACAAGAAGTCGAGTGCTATATCTATAATCTATAACAGAGTATAATAAGCCTCGGATACTTTACAAAGAATTGGAAAAAATCTCTCATCACGTTACACAAGTCAGGAAAAATCGCAGATTGACACATCTTTATATCGACCGATTAGGCTCGTTCCTTCACTATCGAAAATTCTAGAAATATTAATATTACATCGCGCGGTAATTCAAACAATTAATTTAATGCCGAATCATCAATTTCATTTTTTTCGCGCAATACACTCAATGATGAAACAATTCCATAGAAATTCCATAGACTAGTAGATAGGATTTCATCGGCATTCGAAAAAAAATTGAAATATGCTCTGCAGCATTCTTAGATGTGTACCAAGCGTTCGACAGGGTTTGACATCCGGGTTTTCTCTTCAAACTACGTTAGTTTCCATAAGCTCTTCAGATCGTATACTTC